>JALBCR010002805.1:0-216015 GCA_030710515.1 Abscondita cerata | reverse complement strand
TTCTTCCATCAAATACAGACAAGCGATTGCCCATGTGTCTTTTATGCAACAAAGTCTTGAGCAATGACTCTATGAAACCATCGAAGCTGGAAGATCATCTAAGAAGGTGTCATCCTGACAAAATAGGTAAGGATTTGAAATATTTCCAAACATTGAAGGAAAAGTATGAAAAGAGACCCACCGTGCATAGTATGTTCGCTTCAACGTCTGAAAGCAACGACGATGGCTTGCGGGCATCTTACAATATCTCATTACTTATAGCAAAATCTGGGAAACCGCATACCATTGGAGAGGAGTTAATTTTGCCTGCTGTTGAAGAGGTCTTAAAACTGTCCTGCACAAATCTTCATTTGACATACTTAAAAGAATTCCTTTGAGTAACAACACTGTACAAAGACGTATTGATGAAATGAGCTCTGATGTTGAAAGTTTCTTGTGTAATTATCTGCAAACAACTCATTTTTCTATTCAACTGGACGAGTCAACTTTACCTGGCAATGAAGCATTATTATTGGCATATGTTCGATTTATCAAAGGCGAACAAATGTTTGAAGAGTTACTATTCGCGAAAACTTTGAAGACTGACACTAAAGGTGAATCAATTTTTAATGTTCTGAATGATTTTTACGGAAAAATCAATTGCATTCACAAACATTATTTCGGTGGCAACAGATGGAGCTCCTGCCATGGTCGGGCGATATCGTGGGTTTATAAGTCATCTTAAAAGGATTATACCAGAGGTAATTGCAATTCACTGTGTCATCCACCGACAACATCTAGTAGCGAAAAAATTGAGTGATAGATTGCACCAAGCGCTTCAATTTGTGATTAATGCAGTTAACAAAATAAGAAGCAATGCATTAAATACGCGCTTATTTGCACAGTTGTGCGAAGAAAATGATGAGGACTTCCAACGATTGCTGCTACATACCGAAGTACGCTGGTTGTCGAAAGGTGCATGTCTATCAAGATTCTATTTGCTTTTCGACTCTGTTTTAGAGTTTCTGAACACTAAAGATCCTGTTTTAAAAGAAAACCTCATGAATTTCAAAGCAGACATTGCGTATTTGACAGATTTGTTCAAAAAATTCAATGACCTCAACCTACAGTTACAAGGGGACAGCCTCAATTTGATAAAAACAAAGAGTGAAATTTCAGCTTTTCTTGGTAAACTGAAACTTATGAAGCAAAATATTGGTCGACGTGAATTTTCCCAGTTTCCAAATTTATCGCAGGTAGAATGCCTCGACGAAGATATTCAGACGTATGTTCAACATTTGATTGCCCTGTATGATGATTTTAAAATCAGATTTGAAGACATTCTGTCGATGGATATACCACCATGGATAATAAATTCATATGATGAAACTGAAGTGGAAAATGTGGTACTGCAAGAAGAGCTACTCGAGCTTAGCACTAATAAGGAGCTCAAAGTAGCATTCAAAAGAGGGTATCAATCATTTTGGCTGCAGGCACAAATACCTGAAAAATATCCAGGACTGTGGGGAATTGTGCAAAAATTTCTCATAGCGTTTCCTTCGTCATATCTTGTCGAACGCAGTTTTAGTGCCGTAACAAACTTGTTGACAAAAACGGAGCAGATTAAATATTACAGAGCGAGGAGATTTACGGTTATACTTAACTAAACTCAAGCCAAATATTGATAATTTGCTGTCAATTCACCAAGTACATCCCTCCCATTAAAATTATAACTTTTATCTCAGATTACAATGGTTTTGATTATATTACGACTGTTTTTAAAATAATAATCATTATTAGTTTTGATGTTAAATTTTGATTCTACTAAGACTGTTATAACAACATAATTAAAAGTGTAGTAATTTTTGTGTTTGAATAAATAGCTACAAAACAAGAAAATATTTATTTTTACTTTTACCACTCCGAAGTGGGAGATTATTGGTTTCTTGTACTGTGAGTCAATCTTAGAATACAAAAAGTAAAGTAGGAATCCAACTGTTGGATGAAGACGCTTTTTAGACTGGCTTTGAAACTTAGCTTGAATGACAATACTCACAGCATAATCAAAGCAATATAAATTCTCACCTTTTTTCGAAAACTTTCAACTCATAGTTGATTGAAAAATAGCCACAACACAGATTTACATAGACATATACTTTTTCGGGTTTTGGAAGTAAGTTAGTAAATGTAATAGCTGCAGGGGGTCCACCAGATCCAGCAAAATGTTTAAAGTGGTCTATGAGAAAAAAAAGTATGGGAACCTTCTGGTGTAAACGGACACGCAATGGAATGATAACTAAAAGTCAGTTGTACAACTGGGCCTAACTAACAGCGACTAGTGCACAATCATCGTCGTGTTTAAATAAATACTTTAACTAAATATTCATGGTGGTTCTGAAAAAAACAGATTGTAATGGTCTGCTTAAAGCAAATGTTTAAAAATGCCTCCATTTTGTACCAAACAGTAACCCAGCCTGTTATAAAACTCCCGACGCACATTTGATAACTGTCGAGCATTGATTTGCTGACATTCTTCGCGGATTGCGATCTTCAAATCGTCTAACGAGTTGGGTCGGTTTTGATAAATCCTGTTTTTAAGATGACCCCACAGGAAAAAATTACAAGATGCCAGATCAGGAGATCGTGGCGGCCACTGAATTTGTCCGCGTAAACCAATAACACCATAGAAGGTATTTGCTAAATATTGTCGAACTATCACCGAGTTGTGTGCTGGACAGCCATCCTGTTGAAACCAAACTTCTTGTTGCAGATCTTCCACTGTTTCTCGTAATGCTGGTACTACTCTGTTCTGGACCAATTCTAATTAGGACATTCTGTTAAAATTGCCTTCGATAAAAAAAGGACCGAGAATTCTGTCACGGAACAATCCAGCCCACACATTCACCTTTAAAGGATACTGGGTTCGCACCGCCACCGCCATGTTAGGGTTTTCACGCGCCCAGATTCTGCAGTTTTGACTGTTAGGTTTATTGTGCAAAGTGAATGTGCTCTCATCAGTGAAAACAACGTTTCTCAAGAAATCCCTGTTGTTGTAGCAGGTCTCCTGCAGTACTTCGGAAAACTCTACTCTGGAGTTATCATCGCCAGCTCGCAACTCCTGGCATCTTCGAAGTTTGTAGGGGTTGTTTCGTTGTTTTCGAAGAATACGTTGTACCATTGATTTCGAAACCCCTGTTTCTACCTGAATAGTACGCACTGATGTTTTATTTGTAACAGAAACTGCAGCTAGGACAACTTTGGTGTTTCTCAATTCCAACTCCCGCGGTGCTTTGGGAATATCATCACTACGTATTCTAACAGACCCAGTTGTTATAAACTTATCTATAATTCTTTGAAACGTCGAATAACTCGGTACCTCTTCAAGCATTCCTAGCAAATTCTGTTGTATTTCACGGCAACTACTTCCACTAAAATGCAAACGAATAACAAATATTCGCTGCTCCAATGTTAAATTTTCCATTATTTATACAAATGTATAACAAACTAATCGCAAAACTCAAACAATTATTTAAGAAACGAACAAGGAAATCTTGACACAAAGTACAAAATGTATTCTGATGTACCATTGTTTTTCGACGCTTGTAGTAGCCGCCTTACGTTTTGTTTTATTGTTCAAATGCTTCATTAATCACGTAAACGTAATTTCTAATTTTGTGTATCTACCGACAAAACAATTACAAGCAAACGTTCGTATGCAGTTTTACAATAATGCTATGCTACTGTCTAGTACAAAACAGACAGCATTTCGAATATTCATATAAGGACACTATCCCAATCGGTTCTTTTCTGGATCACCATAAATATTTATTTATTATAAAATATTGATTCAAGCAAGATGATGATTGAACACTAGTAATTCTTGTTATTAATGCCAACAACTAAATTCATTTATTGTAACAAATTAAAACGTACTGAAATGGTTTTAATATCGTTAAGTAGGTAATAATAACTAATATGTAGGTAACGCGTGATTCAAAAATTTTTTCATTAAAGTGGACCATGAAAAAATTCACGTACGTCTATTCTAAATACATAAAACTGGATGTGTTGGACCTACCAAAGTACTATTGAACTATTGAAGTCATCTGAATTATTAATTTAAAAAAATTGAAATTAAATCTGTCAGAATTGACAAATGTACAAGCTAAGCTAAGATACACCTGTTATATCTTGATTTGTCGTTCATGGCAACGTTTGATGAAAAATTATTTGAATCACGCGTTATGTTTAATAACTTGAATAATCTTTTAATAAATTTGTTGCCAATTCAAATAAAAATTTAAACTTTTAATAACATCTTTTTATTGATAGAAATTAAACTCTGTTCATTTAAAATAATAATACAACTTAAAAAACTTTTTACCACGCGATACATTTTTTGAAATATTTTTGATATGTTTTGTTACATTTTAAAATTTTTTACAAAAAACGTTTTCTGGTACACATTGTAATGTGTTCTGATACTGGAAATATCCTAAAAACACTTTGGGGACATATAAATCGGACTTTTCAAATTCCCCATGTTAAACACAATGCTTCAGATTTTCTGGGATACACGGTATACGTTTGAACCAACAGGAAATATGAGAAATAATAAAATCACCAGGAAACAATAAAGCTCCATGTTGGGGCAATATTTCAAACAAAACCGTGAAATCAATTGTTCATCAAATAAGTAAGCCTCTATCAGAAATTTTCAACCTTTGTTTTGAAACAGGACACTTTCCCAATCAATTCAAACATGCAACGGTTACACCACTTTACAAAGCTGGAAGTAAAAGTGATCCAAAGAATTATAGACAGATAAGTCTACTTCGATCATTATCACAAATTTTTTGAAAAATTAATTGAAATTATAGAGTAGTTAATTATTATTTTAAATCATTTGAAACAATTAATCAAAGCCAAATTGGTTTCCAAACGGGAAAAAGCACTGAAACGAATTAGAAGCCCTGATAATTAAAACAAACCAAAAACAAACTTAAAACAATAATATTATTCTTAGGTTTAGCTAAGGCGTTCAATACCATTCCACATAAAAACTTGATAGAAAACTTAAGAGTTACAGGCATAGGTGGCAATTCACTTAAATTATTTTACCTGTCATATAGAACAAAACACAAGAGTGGCTGAAAGGGAAACTACGGTAAAAACTGTGTCATGGGGTTTACCACAAGGAACGGTATTAGGGCCGATACTATTTTTAATTTATATAAATAATTTATCTAATATACTGTCAATATTGAAAGGAAGTGTAACAATTTGTTTTGCAGACGATACTGCTCTAATATTCCAATTAAAAACCTGAGAAGATATCATAAATGTAGCTAAAATTGGATTCGGTAAAATTGGCCATTGACAATTGACCACCTTAGCACTGAATTTGACAAAAACAAAATATATGACATTTAGTCCAACTACAAAGAATTTACCACAAATAAAAAAACTGTGCTTGAATGATCACTGTGATAACCCACTATGTGATACATGCGACAATATAGACAGTACACCAAGTTATAAATTTCTTGGCGTTCTCATAGATCAACATATGCGGTGGAATAATCACATTAATTATTTATTCAAAAAATTAAGAGTTATAAACATAAAATTGTATATTTTACCTGGTTCTCTAAATTTAAGTTTACTAAATATATTATATTTTGCTTTGTTTCAATCTACTATAGTGCAGTATGGATAACTGTGTGAGGTGGGGCGTGTGAAAAATATACTACATCTACGCAAGGATTATTCTAGTATAAGTCTCTTTGAAAAATGTGATTTGCTGACCGTTCGTCAATTATTTATTGTACCATTATTTAAAAAACACGTTTTTAATGTTAACATAGCCATCTAGTCCAGTGCATTTATGAATTGACCTACCATTTTGTATCCATTTTTCTTTTACACTTCATTCAAAAGGGTTTTCCTCGGTGAGTTTAACCTTAAGTTTTCCCACCACTAAAACCAACCCTTTCGTCGTCATCTTGAATTTGGTGTTTTTTTTTCTCGTGTTGTGATTATCAGTCATAAACTTGGTTTCCTTAGATTCGTTTTGAGTTATGTTTTCAAAAATGTTATATGACAAAAAACTGTGCGCTTAACGGGAAAAAAGTTATTGCCTTTCAAAGTCGACAGAACGACTTAAAAAAGTTTTTTTTTTTCCTTTGGGACTCCTATCTTTTTATATATCCTGATACAACCATTTCTCGCCCCTCAATCGACGCGCAAAGTTGCTATGTTCCGGGCGGAATTTAAAATAAACGATTGTTATGCATAATACATTGTTTAAATATACCTATTTGTTCAATAAAATTTTGTTAGAGTGGATTTTTATTTAAAAAATAAACATTTCGATGGGTTTAATGATGACTTTATTCTTGCCAAATATTATTCAATTGCACTATTGCTATTTGTTATTAATTTATTATTGGTACAGTAAGAAATTCCTTTTTGAACCCAGAAATGTTAATTTTTTAAATAAAAATGCACTCCAACAAAATTTTTATTGAACACATAGGCATATTTAAACAATGTATAATGCATAACAATTGTTTATTTTAATAAATGAACAGGGAGACCACTATTCAGCGTATTTCGAAATCCCGCACGAAACATAGCCGTCGATTGACAGTCGAGAAATGGTCATTACGGGATAATTTTTTGTTGTAAATTCTAGAAATTACTATATCTTTAATAAAGTTCCTCACAAAACGCGTCAGGTAGACTGGAACAAAGATAGAGGCCGAAAAGGAAAAAAAACTGTTTTTTAAGTCGTTCTGTCACTTGTAGAGCAATAACTTTTTTCCATTAAACGCACAGTTTTTTGTTATATAACACTGTTGAGAATATAACTCAAAACGAATCCAAAGACACTAAGTTTATGACTGTGCGATAATTAGAACGCAAGATATGACAATTCCAAAAAAAACACCAAACCTAAGATGGCTGAAAAAGGGCTGGTTTTAAGGGTGCGCAAAACCCTTTCAAATGGGAGGTAAGAGAAAAAATGTATACAAAAATGGTGGGTCCCTTTTATAAAAATTTCCTAAATGCACTGGACTAATCGTCAAACAGAAAGAAAAACAAATAATTACTAGACAAACCGTGAAAGGTAGAATTAGGACAGAAATGGTAGACAATAAAAGTTGTAGAAGACATTTTACATATATTACTGCAAAGATGTATAACAAAATTTCTAGATTTGATTTCCACTAGACCGAGTAAAGCTCAAATAAAAAGTTGGGTTAAAAGTAATATTTTTGATTCTGTAAACATTATTGTAAACAGTAGTTGATTATAAAAATATAACCAATATTCAGTTATTCCTTCTTATATTTTATTCGTTTTTAGTTATATAGGTCCTTTAGTTTTGCAATCCATGCTTAGTAGGTATATATTAGTAGACCAGTTATCAAATACAAAATTAATTTTGTGAAGAACATCATATTTAATTTACATTATTTCAAATTTAGTTTGGGTTTCTGAGTTGGTTTACAAGCATTGCTTTTGTCGACTCATAGCACAAAAATAATTGCTATGCAAAACTTGGTTTGTAACCAATTGTGCAATAAAAGAATTTGATTTGATTTGATTTGTTATCATAAGTACATTAGAAAGAACTTTAAGCTATCTATTTTATTCTATCTACTTATAAACCAGAGCCAATAAAGACTAAGAAATAGTTGTTATTGATCCGTGTAAAATAAACAATGTAAATAAGAAATTGAATTAAATCAGTAACAATGGCCTTGTCCTACAAACGTACAATGAAAAGTTTTTGACATTGAGAGAGTCAGCACGTTTCCTAGTCTTGAATTAAAATTTTTAAAATATTTCCTCGGCTGTTGATACAGCTATAATACGTCTAATATAAATTTGAAAATTAAATTCCCACACTTTTTATGAACACTTTGGTGTAAGTATTTATTAACAATATACATCTAATATACTAATTGCCACGGTGACATAAATTTGTGCAAACTATTAATAGATAACAAAATTTTACAAGTTCAGTGGTGAGGGTTTTGTAAAAGACGTTTCCAGGTAGGTGTAAATCGTTGGAAAGAAGATCTTCTGATTCATGTTATCATTATATAAAATTTCAACTACAAAGCACTAGAGCTTCAAAAGCATATTTATGCACGCTTTTGTGTATTTTAATGCAGGTATAATAAAAAAAAAATAATTAAAGCCCGTTACTTAGTATATTATGTATTTGTCTAAGTATATAACTTAGCTATAGAATAAATAGTGTAGATAACGGAAAATAAACAATGTTATTGTAATTCGAAAATCTGTAGTAAAGCCATTTTTCACTTCTAACATAATAATATCAAAGGAAATGTAAAAAATAAAAATTACCACTTATATGCATGGTCTGCAAAATATAGCATAACGGTCAAAGCTAAAAACTAATTAAATTAAATACACCAAACCACAAAACTTGTTGAAAGTAGTATTAGGTTCACGTCATTAAAAATTTTTAACGATTTATGTGACAAAATTCCCCCTAAACAACATAATAAAATAAACTTTAACTTTTTTTTAAATAAATCGTTATGTGTAGTGAACTTTAATTTAGAAATTCTGAAATGGTGCAGTATCTGCAATATGCGAAGTATTGATTTTGTACAATTTACGACAATGAATTTCTTTCTGTCTGTATTTACAATACACAAGAAAAGAATGTAGAAGTACGGTATTAATTCATTGGAAATGAAAAAGTATGAGAGACTTTTCTCTTGACTGTAGAAAATTAGTTCATTGAAACCGATAAGATGGCAAAAGTCTTTCTTTTCTTAACAATTCACGATCTCCCTTTATTATTGTATGCCGAATTATTTTTCTATTTATTTCAAATTAACACAATACGAACATTTTAATTAAATGAAAGCAAACTTCAACAAAATCAAATACTCCACTAAAACGTACAATAGCAAGAACATAATTAATTCAGGTTTAATTACCGATTGTAACTAAAGTTTTGTTAAAGATCAAACTGTATGTACACTTTCTTGTCCGAATAGGATAATGACTGGCTCGGGTGTCACTCTTATCTCGTTATCTAAACAAGACTAAACCCCCTTGGGCAATCTGCCCTTAATATCCTACAAGCCTTTTAATTTACTCCTGGCAACACGCCTAAATTACTCTTGTGAATAAAGGTAGGAAAGCATGTCTCAGAAGGCACGAGTTATCCAAGCCTAATTACACATGTCCGTTGAATACAAACGACTTGCCATCATCAGTCGGGGGAGGACAGAAAATCATCTTCAACGGTAGATGTTTGGATTGGATTTTGATTAATTTGAATATTTTCCTATTGCGACGAATGATGGGATTTTGTATCAGGGGATTTACCAAATATTAAAACGTCCAATAAAATTAAATTTTAGATTGCACAGTACGTGAAAGAGTAGATTTTAAACGCCAAGTAAAACTATTTTTAAAGCAAATCTTTAATATGACTTTAATCGTATACGTATAGTCAATCGTATTGTAATAATTTGAAACTGAGAATCAAGAATCAATCAACGGAACTGATTATATTAATTATTCATAATATCAATTACATATAAATCATTTTTAGAAATCCATTTTATATTGAAATATAGTGAAAAAGGTAGCGAAAGAAATTCTACCTCGCTATCTTTGTTTGATTCAAAATTAAAGAAATAATCAGCAAATGAAACAAGATTTCGACGGAAATATAAAAGTTAAATCTATATAAGGTGTCCCAAGAAAGGTAGTATCAATTTTTCACACAGCTAAAATGGGTTATAATTAAAAAAATGGTTTAAAAAGATAGAGTAGAATTGATAAATAATTAACTCGCCTTTGTTAGATGTGTCGTCCGATGTAATTAATATATAAACAAATTATAGAAGTAGTCTTTGAAATACGAAAAGGTGAAAAAATATACGTTGTAGAAAATAGTACTTCAGATAGAATTTGAAGATAATGTAATTTACAACAACTTTTCTTTAGATTAATACTGTGGGAAAACAATAAACATCAAATGATTATCATATCTCGGAAATCAATAATTACTTCAAAAATTGTTTAAATAAAAATGATGTATTTACATTAGACAACTTTTATACATCTATTTTTGAAAATGAAAATAATCTTCTCTCAATTACCATGTTCTCAGTTTGCATTATGGTCAAAACAATCTACAATTTTGTTGCTAATAAGAAAAATGGTACAAATTTTCACGATTTCTGTTTTGACCTGTGCTGAGTGTTCCATTAAAAACTGAATCTTATCGATTGCTTAGAATCTATTAACTAAGTATCTAAAATAGACAAACGATGTGTAATGAACTAATAGTATATTATACACCAAGGTTGTGAAGTCAGTCATTATTGCCTTAGCACCAGCTACCGCCCCTCGCGAAATAAGGTGCGTAGGCAATAATGGACTTCACAACCATGGTGTATATACTATTTTTTCCACTACTAGCCAAATTTAAGCCAAAAATAAAAAATAAACATTTTTCTTGTAAAAATCAAGTAGCACAGGAATGCAAATAAATCAAAAAGCATTAAAAGCTACATACGTTGATAAACCAACTGCAACTGATTCACTAAACACTTGTGTGGTATATTTCACCTTCATTTTCTGAAAATTATTCGGAGTAATATGTAAATTAGTTGATTTAGGAGCCAATTGCAGCGGTTTAGATTTGTCTGACGTAGAAATTTTTAATGTCTTTCCAAGATGATTTATTGTTATTAAAGATTATATCGTATTTAATCGTTATTTTGCACCGACTTCAATAAATAGGGGACATCGAAGAAATAATAGATTTTCTTATCGTTGACGAGAAGGTATGGTTTTTCCGGTGATACATCTATTCTTTTAATTAGGTTTCGAAAATTTTACTACTGCCCTACCATTGGCACCGCATTGTAGTTGTAGCTTTTCTATGCAGTTTAATACTATCGACTTCAGTTTGTCACCTTTGCATATCGTATTTGTAAAGATGTAGCATAAGGGTTGTTTAACTCTGTATATCTCCTGCTTCTTAGTGGTTTCTTTTTAAGTCCACTTGGGCTGTCACAATTTCTGCTCTGCTTTCGGGAAGTAATCTTTGGGAGATGTTAACTTCAATTGAAGTGCTTTCTTTTCACGTTGCAATTTAAGAATGTTCCTCCGTAATTTTCTTTACCTAAGAGTATTTGAGCTGCAAGCTTGAGTAGTTTTGGTATAGCTAGAGATGTTAACGGGCATTTATTGCTTCGCCAATATACCTTGCATCATTTTAATATTAGGTTTCAGAAATTGACACTTGTAATTCATTTAGAATGGCAAGTGTTCGCCACATACTCGTTAAGCTTTTAGAGTCGACATTTTTATGCAACAGATCGGAACTTCCAGATTCTGTCAACCATTCAAAACACCTACAACAAAATGTTTGTAATTTACTTAAAATTCTTCATGTAACTTAACTCGCCTGGTTAAATCTCCTTTGGGAAACCTGAAAGAACTGATTCTACCATCATATTTAATAAATTAATAAATTCAGGTTATGTATTTGCGGTTATGGGATGAGGCGCGAATTTTAAACTAATGGTATTTTTATTCAAATAATTTTATCGTGTTAGGTAATTTTAAGCAGCAAATACGTTAAAGATAATCACCTGGATATACAAAATTATGTTTCACTCGTTTTTGTTAAACAACTATTCTTAGATTCTCAAAAATTTGAATTTGTCCATTATTAACCTAGGTCAACAATAGAAAAATTATTAACCACTAATAGAGAAATTCAACTTCTCAGTTGGCTAGAGACGCAATAATTGTCCACTTCACAGCTAGTAGTGGAAAAAATATTTTACATTTCTTTTGTGATAATTTTCTAGTATCAACAGATTCAAAATTATCAATTAAGATAACTGAAATTAACTCTGTAATTTTGTTTTTCCACTACTAGCTGTGAAGTGGACAATTATTGCGTCTCCTAGCCAACTAAGAAGTTGAATTTCTCTATTAGTGGTTAATAATTTTTTCTATTGTTGACCGAGGTTAATAATGGACAATTTCAAATTGTTTGAGAATCTAAGAATAGTTGTTTAACAAAAACGAGTGTAACATAATTTTGTATATCCAGGAGATTATCTTTTAACGTATTTGCTGCTTAAAATTACCTAACACGATAAAATTATTTAAATAAAAAATTACATTAGTTTAAAATTCGCGCCCCCATCCCATAACCGCAAATACATAACCTGAATTTATTTATTTATTAAATATGATGGTAGAATCAGTTTTTCAGGTTTCCCAAAGGAGATTTAACCAAGCGAGTTAAGTTACATGAAGAATTTTAAGTAAATTACAAACAATTTTTTGTAGGTGTTTTGAATAGTTAACAGAATGTGGAAGGTCTGATGTGTTGCATAAAACTATAAAAACTTAACGAATATGTGGCGAACACTTGCCATTCTTAAATGAATTACAAGTGTCAATTTCTGAAACCCAATATTTAAATGATGCAAGGTATATTGGCGAAGCAATAAATGCCCGTTAACATCTCTAGCTATACTAAAACTACTCAAGCTTGCAGCTCAAATATTCTTAGGTAAAGAAAATTGCGGAGGAACATTCTTAAATTGCAACGTGAAAAGAAAACACTTCAATTGAAGTTAACATCTCCCAACGATTACTTCCCGAAAGCAGAGAACAAATTGTGACAGCCCATGTGAACTTAAAAAATAAATCACTAAGAAGCAGGAGATCGCAGGAGATATACAGAGGAATACAAACAATTTTCACTAAAATTATATTTTACGAGCCCCATAATGTTAATTTTAAAGTAGGTTTTAAATTTTTTGCCAGCTCAAACTGCTACGTGATCATGGTTAGAGTTATATATAAAAAATTTAAACAACCCTTGTGCTACATCTTTACAAATACGATATGTAAAGGTGACAAATTGAAGTCGATAGTATTAGACTGCAGAGAAAAGCTACAACTACAATGCGGTGCCAATGTTAAGGCAGTAGTGAAATTTTCGAAACCTAATTAAAAGAATAGATGTACCACCGGAAAAACCATACCTTCTCGTAAACGATAAGAAAATCTATTATTTCTTCGATGTCCCCTATTTATTGAAGTCGGTGCAAAATAACTTGATTAAATACGATATAATCTTTAATAACAAAAGCATCTTGGAAAGACATTAAAAATTTCTACATGTCAGATAAATCTAAACCGCTGCGATTGGCTCTAAATCAACTAATTTACATATTACTCCGAATAATTTTCAGAAAATGATGGTGCAATATGCCACACAAGTGTTTAGTGAATCAGTTGCAGTTGGTTTATCAACGTATGTAGCTTTTAATGCTTTTTGATTTATTTACATTCCTGTGCTACTTAATTTTTACAAGAAAAATGTTAATTTTTGGCTTAAATACACCATGGTTGTGAAGTCCATTATTGCCTACGCACCTTAAGCCCCGAGCGAAATAAACTGGTGCTAAGGCAATAATGACAGACTTCACAACCTTGGTGTATAATATACTATTTATTGTATTTTTCTTAATTCTATGAATTATTGTGTAGGGAAAGTTTTAACACATCATTAATTAAAGTCACAATATGGCGTTCTTTTATTTATTTATTTAAAATTTGAAATGAAACGTATAGTTCTAGAGGGTGTGCCAGAATAATTAAAAAAAAACTATTTATATCACAAATCCAGAAACAGCATATTTGGAAGTGCAAGTAAAAGCGTTTCTAGACATGTGATACACAGAACTTTTCATACAAAAAACTATTTACTTTTTAAATAACATACTTCTTAATTCCATGATGGGTCAATATATCTAAGCAATTAATTTCAAAAACTTCACCAGAAGTATATAAAGCAATTGTAATTTAATTACCACGTTTTAGTTGGAAATTTTAAGACAAAAATACAAAACAGAATAACAGTCAAATATAGCTACTACAGCTTGCATTGTCAGTGGCATCTAGAATGACTGAAAATGCATTGTTTCTTGATGCAGTTGGCTTGTCACTTGGGTAATGTTTTTGGTTAGTATTGTTCTCGGTGGTGGCAGTAGAAAAATTTGATGAATACGTGTTAGTAGGTGAGATTATTTGATAGAGATTAACTTATATAAATTATTTCTTATGGGCCATTCGACTCAGACGAAAGTTGAGGTATGAGTGTCAACTGGAACTGACCCCTTAAATGGTGTAACTATAGACTTTGAACCGTAAAATAAGAGATTGTAATAATACTTTCCGATGCTAGCCTCCCATAAAACCTTGAAATAAGACGCTAAACAGTATTTTGTGTATAATCCAATTTCATTTCACAAGCTCGCCAAATATTTGAAACCTACTTCGCGATTTCTTGTATTGTAGTTTTTGTAATATCTTGTAGGCTTCCTCTTATCTTTCATTTGCACACTCATCAGTCAAAAATGTAGCTCATAGAGGCCTTGGTGTTGATGGTGTAAGCTCAGAAACTATTTGACGATTCAAAGGGTAGGTATTTGATACGTTTTTATGTAGATGGTTTTTATTTGATTTTGAACACATTTTATTACACATTTTGAAAAAAATGATGTAAAAAATTTTATAAATCAAATTAAAAAAATATAGGGCAACATAAAAATATCAGATTTTGCATGATTAAACAACTCAAGTATATCTCTACAACATGTAATTCGTATTTTATTGAAATTTTAATTAACCTTTTGTTGAATAGGGTTTTTTAAAAGTTGACTGCATATTTCATCAATCAAATCTGCCGAGCACATGTAATTTAAATTTAAATATTTCGACGTCAAATCTTTGATGCTTATATTGTTACGTTGTAACTTTTGTTTTATCTTTTATTAATGCTCCCTATTACACTAAACAAATGTAATGTACGAGGATATATTGAAAAATTCTTAGCCTACTATAGAACCAAACAAAATTTCAATGTCAAAATATTTTATTACTCAACATATTCTCTTCTTAATTGGATACATTTATTACAGCGAACTTGCAACGTGTCTAGACCTTTCAAAAAAAAATGTTTCTTCTTGCTATGCAAACCAGACCTCCACAGTTTCTATTACCTCCTTGTTGGAAGAAAATGTACGACCTTTTAAACTTTTTTCAGTTGAGAAAAGAGGTGATAGTCGGATGGAGTCGGGTGAATAAGGAGAGTGTTCTAGTAATTCAAACCCTAAATCACGAATTTTTTGCATTGCAACATGAGATTTGTGTGCAGGGGCGTTGTCCTGCAAAAACAAAACACCTTTGGATAGCTTTCCGCGTCTTTTCTCTTTAATATTTTCCCGTAGAGTGGTCAGTAATGTCGAATAGTAATCTCCAGTTATTGTTCTACCCTTATCCAAAAAATCAATCATGATTACTCCACGGCAATCCCAAAAAACTGAAGCAAGAACTTTTCCAGCAGATTTTTGGACACGAAACTTCTTAGGTCTTGGAGAACCAGAGTGTCGCCATTCCATCGATTGTTGCTTTGTTTCTGGATCGTAGTCTCATCCATAGTAACAATTCGGTTTAAGAAGTCAAACATCGTTTTCAAATCGAGTACAGATCGAACGCGATGCTTCTACCCTTGCACGTATTTGGTCAACATTCAAACATTTGGGGATCCATTTTGCAGCAATTTTTCTCATGTCCAAATTAACGTGAACCATATGATGAACGCGTTCGAATGAAATATTCAGTGCTTCAGATATACGTTTTAGCCCAATTCGACGGTCTGATAAAATCATGTCATGAACTGCATCGATATTTTCGGGGACTGACACAGAAACTGGCCTTCCCGATCGGTCATCATCTTCAATGGAAAATTTACCTCTTTTGAAGCTTGCATTCCAATTTTGACGGTCGCATACGAAGGACATTGATCACCAAGGGTATTAAGCATATCTTCGTAAATCTGCTTACCTCTTAAACCTTTTAAATACAGGTACTTGATGATGGCTCGATACTCCAATTTTTCGATTTTCACAATTTCGGTGGACATCTTTTTTCATTTAATTTATTGCGTGACTCTGGTTTATTTTTTTGACGTCAAACTTTACACTGACACTTCTAATAAGTTAATGTTCGTTGTTATGGTAACGCAATATTTTGTTTATGCAAGAAACTGGTCTAGGCTAACTAGATATCAATACATCCTCGTACATATTTTGTTGTGGAAACTATACATTTAACTTCGATTTACCCGGTAGTATATTATTCGAATGCGAATGCGTCAAAAACTCGTCTGTGACCCCGAAAAATGACTCGATTGTTAGATTTTCACGGTGAAGGTTATGCACTATTTAGATATTAATTATCTCTACCTAAAGGACCAAAAGTAATTTTGGTAAGCATATTTTGTTTGTAATTATTTATGTAATAGTGTTTATTTTGATTGAGAGTTTTCTCTTTCATCTTGTCTTTTTCCGTCTTTCTTATCTTACCGCATTATCTTACTGCCTTCTTTGTTCTCCGTTGTGCAATTGCCGTTTGCGGTTTTCTCTCTCGCAGCCGTGTAAGGAATCATTCCGTATCTCTCATGCAAGTTTTTGAAGATACAAAAAAATGGATAAATAATCAAGGAACAGTTCTAACTATCTATCTTTTCCTAGCATCAAAGGCGCTGGAATTTCAAAACAACGCTGATGAACAATATCGCAAAACAGGCAACGCTCGGACGCTATTTTCGTATTATATCTGCTTAAGAATTAAATTCTATTCATTTTGCGTTTAAAATTTACTACCTTACCTTAATGATTTTCATTGCTTTTTAAACAACGAGAATGCACGTAACCTTTGTTTTTAAATGAATTATTATTTATAATTTAAATAATGTTTAATGTACTTATCTGTAAAAAATCCGGATCTGAATTTAAATCATTTAATCAATGTTTAGAATATTTAGTTATTTTCATATTGTTCACGTATTTACTGTTTAAAATTTATTTACGATTGTCTTGTATGAACCCTTTACTTCACTTAAATTTTTAATTAAAATGTAATGGCACCCCTTTAATAAAATCAGCTTAGGGATGAGTGCCGACCAAATATAAATAATAAATTTGTCCGTTTGTTTTGCACTTCATCTCGGTGTCATTATATAAAAAAATTGTAGACCCTATTTATCCCTATCTTAGAAGTGAACGACTCAAACATTACAATTTAAAAAAAAATAGCAAACACCAACAAAATAGAAATAAAAAAAATGAATAACTGTCTAATTTAAAAGAATTGTTTTATTGACCAACACCTTGTTCAAAAAATTTTTGACAAAGAATTTATGGAGAGTTTATTGGTTTCTATTCACGCGTAGCATTTCAGACTCTTTCTTCTAAAATTGCAATATTTTCTAGAACTTCAAATGCGAAAGTTTCTTTCTTAATGTATCCCCTTAAAAAGAAGTCAAAGGGATTTATGTCACAGAATCTAGCAGACCACCAAATGTTGCCATTATTCGCAATTTGGTTCTAAATCGTGCATAAACCAAATTTGATCCAAGTTCTCTACCGTTGCTCTTAAAACTGATAAGATTTGTTCTTGTAAAAAATCAAAAAATCATACTGCTTTTAAATTGAAATAAAAATTAATGATCCAAATAATTCATTTCCTAAAAGTAATAATTTCTAAAATTTCATTTTTCAACTTATAATCGTCCAGATAGCAAAACCACTTTTTCGCATTTTCTGACCTAACCATCCACCCAACTGAAAAATACCTCGGTGCACGATTGTTGGTCTCGGAATTCCACGTCGTTTGGTAAAAACCGTTTTTCGATAGCTCATTCCTGTGATCCAGAAAGTCCGAAGAACCTATGTCTGTAAACAAGAAAGCAAGCAGGCCTGCAAGTTAGTACGCGCGATAGCGCCTCACAGGAAGCATCTAAAACCTTGATTTTTTCACAGTAAGTCTGGTCTAGTACAAGGAAGAGCTGATTAGAAATTGGGCATGGTACGACGCACCCTTCCTGTCCCAACCCCACCATAATCATGTCCAAAACAGGTTTTTGGAGGCAAATTACCTTACAATTCAATTTTTGTGCTTCATGACTCAAACCAATGTTGTTCGTCATGACAACTCGCATCTTTTGGTACCGGTGGCATGGTACTTGCACTGCCACTTACATGGTGGATAACAAATTTTCTCCTAATTTTTTTCTCTTCATTTTTTCTTTTAATTTTTTCTCCTAATTTTTTTCTCCTCTTTATTTTCTCTTTATTTTTCTTTTTTTGACTTTATATCTACTTATTATACGGCACCAAACGTTAAATCCAAGTTTTGTTTGAAACATTGGAAAGTTGTTCATCATATTCAACTTGTTTTAATTGCTCTTAGAAGCATCACACTACGCTACACATACAAATTTGTTTGCTAAAAGTTCAGGAAAATTAGGTTTTTCTCAAAATCAACACAAAACCACAACTTCTTTCTCAAACCCAAAACGTAACGTGTCAAATAATCACCCAAGGTCATTTCCACTTCATTCTCAAGACACAAACGGACCCTCAACTTCTCAAGCAAATCAGGAACCTCCTGAAAACTCATTAAGTTTTTCCACTCTCTCTACAAAAAATTGGCAGGTGTTACTAGTCACAGCAAAAATCACTTTGTTCACTGTGCAAGAACGACCTATCCAAGCAAGATTGCTATTAGATAACGGAAGTCAGAATTCGTTTTGTACTAAAAAATTGGTTAATCTGCTCAGTTGTACATCCTACAATAAAACTTTGAATATTTGTCAAAACAAATATTCTCAAATAAAATAGTGAACTACATACACTCAAACATAGATTCCTCTAAAAGATTCAAAGTTCGTTGTGTAATATTAGAGCAAATAGCTCACAACATACATTCTGACAAATTAAAAATCCCATATGAGATCAAGATGAATTTAGCTGATCCTGGTTTTCACACTCCATCAGATATAGACTTGCTTATTGGAGCAGATGTTTACTACACACTTCTTACATACGGCCTAACAAAATTAGGCAGAGGTCATCCTACTATGTTAAATACTGGGTTGGATTATATCAGGAAACGTTCCCTAAAATTATAATATTATATACATTGGTGTATTGTTCGTTGCTTTATAGAGAGTCATTCAATATGTCACTATTTGTATTTTGAATTAATAAATTACAATCGGTTCTAGTTTCTGCGTTGTTATTGCTTCCAAACAAACTTACCTTGAAACCGGTATTAATGGCCAGTTGCACCAACACGACTTTAACTTAAGCTATGCTTAAAAACAATCGTTGCTATGGTTTTAACAATTGTATCTAAGTTTTTAAGTATCACTTAAGCCTAAGTTCTGTTGGTGCAACCGACCATAAGTGTAACGCAAAATGCCACATGAAGGATTACGATAATTATGATTTCAATCAACTCAAACTTCAAGACGCAAAAAAAAACAAAAAAAAACAATATTGATGTATTGTTGGTATGAGTCGGAGATTCAATTTGTATTAAGACATGACACGTTATGTTGAATTGTATATTAAAGAAAAAAACCTACTACAACGTAGTACAAGACTAACTATAACAACCAAAACTCATAGTAACCAAGCAAAATGTAAATCTATAAAACAACAATGAAAACATGCAACAATACATAGAAAAGCAGCCATCCCATGACTACAAACAAATTGTCCAACATCCTCTCTATTTGCGGAGTTCCTGGCACCTGATACATTCATTGAACTTATCCAAATCTAGGGTTTGGTTAAGGAGTCGGCGATCATCTTCTTGGTTGATATGTCCGTGAAGGAAAGAAGCTTAGTTTGCACTTTCTCTCTCATTAAATGGTGTCTTACATCAATGTGCTTAGTTCTTGACTGATAAGCACCATTCAACGCCAGATTCCTTGCACCTTCATTGTCGCAGAAAATTTGAATAGGACTTTTTGAAGACTGCTCTAGCTCTTCAGAAAGATCCTGTAACCATAAAGCCTCCTGTGCTGCTGAAGACATCGACATATATTCAACCTCTGTTGTTAAGAGGGCTACTGTGAGTTGTCGTTTAGTGCACCAGGATATAGAGACATTACATTTGACAAAAATATAACCCGTTACCGATCTTCTTTCATCTGAGTCACTAGCCCAATCGGCATCGCAGTATCCATGAACGGGTCCAACCTTCAAACCATTGAATTCTAATTTATATGAAGAGGTTCCACCGAGGTATCCCAACACCCGTTTTACACCTGCCCAGTGTGACATGCCTGGATTGTTATTAGACCTGCTCAAACTACTAATTGCAAACGCTATATCTGGTCTTGTGACTTAACCCACAAATAAAAGACTGCCAACAGCTTCTTGATAAGGAATTTTCCTCATTTTTTTCTCTTTCTTCGTCTGTTTGACGTTTCTGACTTCTAGAAAATTTCTCACCGGAAGTCATTGGAGTAAATACTGGATTTGCATCATCCATATTGAACCGTTTGAGAATTTGCTCAATATAATTCCTCTGACTAATCCAAATTTTGTTTAATTGCCGATCACAAGTTAATTCAAGACCTAAAAATGATTTGGCTTCACCAAAATCAGCCATCTTAAATGATTTCGTGAGTTGTAACTTGATCTGTACTTTCAATTTTTTATCGTTTGAAAAAATTAAGAGATCATCTACCCAGACAGCTACAATTATGATACATTTTTCTGTTATTACAAATCATACAAAAGTTATAAAAACTTAGAAAACGTTTAATTTTTATTGCAAAAATGTGATCTTTTTTTTACTTTTACATAGTACAATTAATACATACATCATTTTATGGTCGCCGCAAATATTATTTATACATTTATAACATATCACCGCACTTTTTCGGTCTTTGTTAGAAGGGCACATGTAACACCTTTTGCGTTTTGGTTTAGTACTATCCGTAGGGGTTTGATCACATACAAATTTTTCATAGCTTCTTTTACTTCTCTTTGCAGAGCATCATTAGTTGCTCTTCTTGTCATGTGTGGGATAACTAATGTATCTGCTAAATCTTTTAGGAACAGTCTTCTGGCGTGACTTAACCATTGTAAAAATGCGGATGCTGTTTCGTAAATAGTACATAACATACGCGTTATGGGGGGCAACATCAATTAAATTATAGAAAAAGGCCTTAGGCCATCGCTTTGTCTGTCTTTTACAAGTATATGTTCCTGTTTTTTGGTCCATAAGGTCTACACCTCCTTTTGTTTTATTATAGTGAAGTATTATCTCGGGTTTGGTTTTAGACTCTTTACTAACTATTGCATTTTTATGCATTGTACTCAATAAAATGACACATTTATTTTTTTTGGTACATAACTAACCATAGTTGTGTCCTCATGAAAGGCAAATTTAGAAGAATAAACTGCTTGGTTCCTATTTTCCTTCATCTCATGCGGTATGTCGCGTTTGTTCTTGCGAAGGGTTCCAACAAGTGTAATCCGTTTCTCCAATAAGTATTTACAAAGCGGTATACTAGTAAAAAAATTATCCACTGTCAGATTTACTCCAGAAAAATGTATTGTACTAACTAGTGACTTCACAACCCCAAATCCTAAATTTTTTTGAACTTCTTCACCCAGTTGTCGGCCAACGTACACTAAACCGTCAATAGCAAAACCCGTCTCCGATTAGCACATCCAAAAGATTTTAATCCCGTACTGCTATGCCTACTCTGCACTGCTGCAAAAATAAATTCCAGACGTAAGACACCATTGCAAGTTTATCTTCTTTGAGTCTCTCATCTCGTGTTCTTTTGTCATCAAAACGCAGGAACCTTGATATGCATTCAAATCATCTTACTGCCATGCTGGCTTTATACAAAGGATTAGTTGTTTTCCCCAAAAACAGTTTTCTTATAGGCACATCCCAATTTCTTTCAACACCAACTTGCAGCACCAAACCCAAAAATGCATTGAACTCAATGAAGTCTATTTTATGCCAAGTTATATTTTTCTGTAGGCTAATACGTCTACCTTCTAAATTTGTGCAAGAAACTATCTCATTCAAAATGTTTTCTGTTATGAAGTATTCAAATACATCTCGAGGAGAACAAAATTTTCTAGATGTAGCAGAACCAGGAGCACGCCTTATTATGTTACACGCGCGAGTTTTAGATTGAAGTGGTACAGTAGTTTTCCACAATTTTCCATTTAGAGCAACCAACTCATCTTTTGTAAAACGTGTGTTTATGTTCTCGTCTTTATTTTCACTATATTCGCGCTTGACTCACTTTCCGACAATTTTTCATTCTCTATTTGTTTATTGTTTTCATCTTCCGATCCTGAACTTTTATCACTAAAACCAACATCACATTCCTCAGCCCAAATGCGTAAGAGTTTCTTCATAATTCTTGTCACCTAAACGTACACTTTTTCTACAAGATTTTGAAGTAGAAGCCATTGTCACGGAATCAAAACATCAAACCAAACTACGTGCGTGCAGTAGTAAAAACAACTCACGAATGCACCACCATCAACTATGTTCGATTTTATAAACACGTGACACGATCATGTAGCAAGAAACGTACTCACTTGTGATTCATACAATTCTATGAACGAATAAACCCGACGGGCCTTTGAGGCCCGGGGCGTGTAAATCCTGGTTAAATTTGTTAAAATAAAAAATAATAACGAAATGAATTGTTTCATTTTAAATATTACAAATATTAAATCACAAGGAACACGTTGAGGTATTTCTAAACGCAAATATTCTTTAAAAAAATAAAGAAAATACAATCATTTTAATAAGACGCTGAGCCTGACAAGCCCGGGACGTGCATTATATGGTTAAAATAAACGCATGAATCAAAGTTTGACTGTATCAAACCAAAATCCTGTAAAACCACATCCAATTTTTTTCCATATTCAACTTGCTTGTTTAAGTCCATACAAACTTTTTCGAAGTCGACAAACCTTTGAAGTTCCATCATCGAAACTAGGCGGTTGAGACATATAAATTTCCTCTTTCAGGTCCCTTTGAAGAAATGCGGATACTGCGTCCATCTGATCAATTTCCAGATTGCAGTGCGCAGCCAGCGATATAAGATATCTAATTATAATCCACTGCCCTCCTTTGGGCAAACCCCTTCACAACAAGTCTCGCTTTATGACTCGTTACTGTACCATTTACATCTCTCTTCGTTCTAAACATCTATTTGCATGCCAGGGGCTGTTTGAAAACACGGAGTTCGACCAATTCCCAGGTCTTGTTATCCATTTGGGTTTTAAATTCACGCTTTATGCCGGCAATCCATAACTGATTATCCTGACGAAGTAAAGCATCGTCGTAGGACACCGGATCTGACAACTCATAGCCTGTACAGAAAGATGAATAAATCACATAGTTACTCAGAGCAACTGGAGCTCATCAGTCTCTATGTGGCCTAGTCGCTGTTGAGTGAGACTCAGTATCAGATTGTACGTCACTCTTCGGATATCTAATATCAGTCAATGACAATGATTCTTTCTTGTCGTCAGAGCTAAAACAAGGATTGTCCACAACATCAGATTCATTCGGGAGCACATAGAAGTTTCTGTCGGTACCTTCCAAAGTGTTTTCTAACAATGAGCTGCCTCACTGATCTTCAGAGAATGTTACGTCTCTTGATACAAAGATAATTTTCTTTTGAGGGTCATACTATTTGTAACCTTTTGTTTCTTGACAATACCCCACAAAAATACAAGGAATAGATCTCGAGCTTAGTTTTGTTCTTTTCGGTGCGTGAATGTGCGCATATGCCTTGCAACCAAAAATGGTGAAGATTATATATCTTTGTTGTCCATACATGTTCTGGACTCGAATCAACAGACTTGTACGGCTACCTGTTAAGTAGGTACGTTGCACAGTTTACTTGCTTCAACCCAAAAAACGGTTGGGAGTCCTGACTCTATTAGTAGACATCTTGCACGATCCAAAAATGACCGGTTAAGACGTTCAGCCTTTCCATTTTGTTGCGGAGAGTAAGGACAGGAGGTCTGATGCACAATACCTGAAGATTTAAAAAAGTTATCCAATTGCTTGTTGCAATACTTCCCACCATTATCAGTACGTAATAATTTTATTTTTCGGTCAGACTGATTTTCAACAAGCGATTTGAAAATTTTGAAATATTCTTCGACTTGATCCTTGGTTTTTAAAAAATAAACAAATGACTTGTGACTGAATTCATCAAGAAATGTCAACAAATACCTAGAACCTGCTAAACTGTTTACTTCCATATTGGTGCAGTAAATAGAGATATATTTTTGACAAAAATAATAGTAGGATACCACCTACGCCATGTAATTGTAAAGAGTATAAAGTACCTTGTATTCATGTTTTATACCGAAAATGAATTGTCATTATATAGTTAATTAACATTTATATGCAAAGAAACGTGTTTTTTTTTTCAACTTTTTTTTTCCTGAGTGAAAAGTAATGTATCAATGTTAATGGTGTAAAAAGGAAAGATATAGAAGATAAAATACGAATAAAATGAACACCAATTGGACTCAATCAGGTAATAACTTTCCAAGAAAAACCGGAAAAAGTGAAATATTTGGGTTTTTCTTTTAAAATTTGTAAATCCGTCATTTTTTGAGATGTAGAACAAATCTTTCAAAAAGCAGAAAGTAATGGTACGTACTTAGTGTGTGCAAAACCCTGCAATTGTCAGGCTATTAGTTTATGCACAATTGCGATTTTAAAGCAATATATTCAATCGAGGCTGAATGCTTGTGTGATCATCTAATTGTCAAAAATAAAAAAATATTGTAAAATTGAAATAGAAAGAAACAAAACGTATATCCTGATTCTTCGATAAAATGATATTTAACACGCTAAAACTGCATCCAAAGATGACTGAAAATGGCCGAGTGAGAGAAAACGGAGAAGTAGTGGGAGTACCCGTCCGCAGTGCGCTTACTTAAATCTCAATCCTCTCAAACGGCGCTAGCGGACGGGTACCCCCACTACTCCACCGTATGCTTACACTCGTTCATTTTCAGTCATCTTTGCATGCATTTTTTGGGTGTTAATAATCATTTTATCGAAAAATGAGAATATACGTTTTGTTCCTTTTTATTTCAACTTTACAATACTTTTTTATTTTTGACAATTGGATGATCACATGAGCATTCAGCCTCGATTGAATATATTGCTTTAACAAATTTAAATCGCAATTATGCATAAACTAATTGCCAAACAATTGCAGGGTGTTGCACACGCTAAGTACGTATCATTACCTCCTATTTAACATATTTTCAGATTTTCTTGCATTAATTAACATTTCATTGTTCATACACAAATGACAAGACGCACCACTGTCTAGAAAATATTCAGTATTATCTGAAAATTTCATAAAAAATGCTGCAAACAACGACGTATTCTTCTCAGATTTTACGTTTTAATTATTAGAACAGTATCTTCCTATATGTCCATAGTTGTTACACTTAAAACATCTAGGACCTTTGTATGACTTCTTAACAGTCTTGCTCTTTTCAGAGTTCTAATTCTTCTTAAATGTTACTTTATTCTTGGTACCTGAACTGTGACCATATAAAGCGGAATTCATATTATCTCCTAAATTGGATGTCACAATAGAAATGTCTTATAATAATTTTGTTTTCACCGCATTGGCTGTCACTGTCGATTCAGAACTTTCGATGCCCATAATCATCGGTTCAAAACGGTTTGGTAATCCGGCAAGAAGGATCGTTCCAACCCACTCGTCATTTACTTCCATACCAACGGACGTTAACTTATTAGCGGTTGTAATGATTCGATTCACATATTCTTCTACGGAACTACATTCTTCTAATTTTGTAGTTATAAGGATACGTAAAAGACCAACTCGTCTAGTTAATCCATCATCCTGAAAAGCTTTTGATAGCTTTTCCCATGCTTCTTTAGCTGTTTGATGTGTTTTGAATGTGAACGTAATTCAGCGTGTCAACCAGTAAAATCAGCTTAGAACGGCACTTGATGTCTTTTTTCTTGTCAGGATTTGGCGAACTTATACATTCCCAGAGGTCCAAATCTTCCAAGTAAGCCTGCACTGCAAATTTCCATGTATCGAAATTCTCACGTCCTTTTAGACTTTGCTGCGACATGACAGATATACAAATTCTGACAGACAAAACTTGACGCACTGAATCTTTTCTCAAATTTGTAGGCCCATAACCTATGAGTCGGAGATTCAATTTCTATTAACACATGAGACGTTACGTTGAACTGTATATTAAAGAAAAAAAAACATACCACGACATAAGTACAATACTAACTATAACAACCAAAACTCACTGTAACTAAACAAGATGTAAATCTATAAAACAACAATGAAAACGTGCAACAATACATAGAAAAGCAGCCATCCCATGACTCTACAAATAATTTGTCTAACAGTTGGTTGCTATATAAATGGACACTTAATCTATCCCTGATGGTATATAATAATACTTTCACCATTTTCATTTAAATATTGTAATATTCGTAGTAACAAAGTGTGTAACTAATTGGATAAAAATATTCAAATTTTACTATTCTTACTTGCCTTAATTTTATTACATATAAATTATTTACCCTAATATCTGACCAAAATTTATTGTCACTTAATTGCAAAATTGAATTCTTTTCTGAACACCTAATATTTAAAAATATGTGTTAATTGATGTTATTAATGTGTTTGTATTAAAAACTAGTTTCTTCATTGCAGCATTAATTACATACAAAAATAAAGTTTTAACAATTTTTATATACAATATTAGTTTAATAGATTCGAAGGATGGGGAATCGAATTTGTGTATTATAAATAAATTGTTTTTCACACTATGTTCAAAATTTTGAGCACGATGTATAAAATGCTATAATAATTTAATTGCAAAGTATGTATGTAAAAAAGTTCAGCAAGCTAATTTGAAAGCGAAATGTTAAATTTATTCCATTAAAATTCTAAATATGGAACTAATTGCAACATAAAGCTACATTTTACACCATTTTAGTTTTTTATAAAACAATAATTTACTTTAATAGCGCCAATAATTGGATCGGTGGTTGAATTTTCATCACAAAAAACTTCGAAAGTCATTTGCATAATATGTATGGAAATTATAATCCAAATTCCCATAACGCATTTAAAATTCATTGCTTTATGCAGTATACAATTTCACATTTGCATAAGAACATTTGATACTTTCCTTAATATGTTACAGAATGTGACATACGGAAATCATAATTTAGTTTATCGTCTTTGCCTTCTCAGATAATGCGTATACAAAGAAACATCTATATTTTATTTTGTTAGATGACGAAGATTTGCTATTCGATACAGGTGCGGGGGTCAATCTGCATACTGTCCCCGTCGTTCGTCATCCCTTATGTAAAATACATGCCTTCAAGTGGTTGATCTTCAAGTCACGCGAACGTCAATTTAGAAATGTTTGACTGGCTAGCTAGAAAGCTTCAACTTATCGATGTTTCTAAGTTGCGTACCAAATTTGCTTTAGGGATTTTATACATAATTTATTTGATTACACTTTTATCCCGAATTTGAATGGTGCGTGATGATGGGTTTAATTTCTGATTAATTCTCGTACAAATTCAATTCGTGATTAACCCGATATATCAAAAAGATTTCGCATATAATAAATTAAAGTGTATGTATGAAATCGTGAAAATTTCACACTTCAGTAAAAAAAACTACATACAAAAAGAATCTAAAATTACGCAAACCTTATAATCAAACCTTCACTAAACTTGACATTATCATTTTCATAAAAATTTTTTATTTATATTGCGGTCGATAAATGTAATAGAATTTAATTTTGTCCATTACAAATTCCTACAAAATACTGGAATATATCTTGTATCTTGTACTTACTTGAATTTTTACATATAATTTTTCGTACATGAGTAAGAAATTACTAGTAAGTAATAATAACAATAATAATTCTGTACAGTAATACAGGGTCATTCACATAACTTTTCGAGTTTCTGAAATATTTTAATTTATAAGGAAATTTCGTAATTCAGAGCGGTTTTCAAGTATACTTCTGTTTAATAGTATTATTAATATTCACAAAACATTTACTATTCGTGTAAAATTCTTATTGACATTTTTTTTCGACAAAATTGTGACACATATTATCTTATTTTTTACGATAACAACAAAACAATTTACGTACAATTAAAATTTAAAATCTGTCTATCTTCAACATTCTTTCACTAATTCTTTAAATTACAAGATTTTGAATTAAGAATTACTATTCTAACTATCAATAATAAATATTTAATGCTTCCACTCCACATACTACCTCACCTTCCGGTGCCTTTTTCTTTTTCGCGATTACAGCGGAAACCTTTTCCTTTATTGCTTGGGCATCTTCAAGAGCTGAAATTTCGAGTGGATCAGACGCTGTAATAGTCGCATGATGATCCCTCCTTGGGTTTTGACTCTGGCAATCCTACAATGACCATCACTATGATTATATATGAGCTCCTCTACTTTCCTCATAGGCATGTGAAACGTTTTTTATTGACAAGAAGCAGGCACCTTTTGCAATAGGTTTGGTAAGGGCTTTCTTCTTCTTCTAAAATGGATAGATATTCTTTCAGAAATCGTTCTTGAAGCTGAGTATGAGTTTTCTGCATAGTGCAATAATTATCCCCTAGCCTCTAAACTAGGTTCCCTTCTGGAAACCTCCCACAAACGTGTGGTCACAAAAAATGGGCAAGAGTGAGAGCTACAAAGTCGTCACTATCTTCAGTAATTGTTGTTAACGGACGACTATTGATGGTGACTGTGATTCCGGATAAAATGGTGCAGACCTCATCGTGAGAAAATTTAGATTACTCCAGCATCTTGCGGAGTAACCCTTTACACGTCTAACGACTCCCTTCCAGAATCCACCATACCAGCTTGCAGTAGGTGGGTTTAACTTCCACCGTATCTGAAGAACTTTACTATTCTTCTTTGTCTCCTCCCAGTTCATTTCTTCAAACAGGTTCTTTTCTCCCACAAAGTTGGTTCCGTTATCGCTCATTAAGGTGTTGGAACACCCAAACTCGAAGATGAACATCTATATAGAATTCAAGAAGGCTTCGATAGTTAGGGATGTGATGACATCAAGCTGGAGACATCTGTAGACCGCACAGGTATATAACACAACTCAAAACTTCTGTCTCCCTATATAAACAGTAGACCCATGAAATCCACACCAGTGGTCTGAAATGGTTCGGCATATTGTACACGTTCGACTTGTAAAGCAACTGGTTCCACCTGAAGGGCTTTAGCATGCTTCCTGCAGGAAACACATTTATTGAGGACTTTCTGCACTGTCCTACGAGAAGAAGGGATCCAATACTTTTGTCGAAAATTCCCCAAGATGATTTGGACTCAAGCATGATGATGGTTCTGATGCATTTCAAGTATCAGTTGATCTACCAAGGGGTGATGATTAGGCAGTAAGATGGGGTAGATAAATTCTATCTTGTCCTTTCTCATCAGAAGCTTCGTTTCCACATGGTACAGTCCGCCGCCTTCAACCTCCACCTGGATTCCCTCTAAATCCTTCATATTCTTAGGAAAAGCGTCCTCTTGTATTTTCCGAATTAGTATCTTTTCTCCTTCGCGTAGCTCGTCAACGAAGAGATACTTCCACAAATTAACCGGTTTCTTCTTTAACTTAACCTTCAGGTTTCTCAAGTAGCACAGCATCTGTTGATTTATTGCGGTTTCTGATGCTAACGCTTAAAATCTTGAAATTTAGAAAATGGTAAACAAAAAAAAAGTAACTGACATGAAATTAAAATTAAAGATTATTCAATGATGTTTACGTTTACAATATAAAAATTCTAATAAACAAGTTAAAATGTTTCTTTTTAGAATAAGACAAAAGTTCAAAATTGTACTTGCTTGAATTATATAGATGATGCTCCTCTTCAAAAGACCATTAATGTAACACTCGAAAAAACAAACACCTTCCAAACCTCAGCCAGTAAAAATTTTCCAAATCTTGATGATACAAACTTGGTAAACAGTTAATTTAAAATCGTTTTTTAGAAATACCATTCTAATACCATAAACAATGACCTTAAAATTAATAACAATGAACAAAATTATATAAAATTCAGTAAACAATCTTCAATTTAAAAAAAATTGTTTAAGAAGGGTTCACGGCGTTAACACACCGCCCACCAAAATGTATTTAGAGATTTTAATGCAATGAATTGAACATAAAATAACAAAAGAAAAAATTGAAAAATGTAAAATAAATTGAGAAATGACCGCAATCATTCGTTGCTGTCTGTTGTTGATTCATCAACGGGTCCAGGTAACAATAAAGCCAATGAATGAACAGCACGTCGAAGAATGGTGCGATTAGGAAGAACAAGACTTACAACCCGTATTATTCCATCTGTTGCAGGATGGCACTTTTGAACCCTAGCTACAGGCCAGAATAATGACTGAGTATCTACTTGCCGGATAATGACTAAATCTTCTTCATTAATTGACCTCGAATGTTTATACCACTTCAACTGTTGTTGTAAAATGTGTATATATTCCACACTCCAACGACGCCAAAAATGTTGAATAATGTGTGTGATATGTTGCCAACGATTTAGTCTATTTGAACAAGTGTCTGTAAAATTTTGAGATGGAGGTGATGTTAATGATGAACTAATAAGAAAATGTCCTGGTGATAAAAATTCAAAATTATTAAATGAAGACGAAATAGGACACAACGGCCGTGAATTTAGAACAGCTTCGATTTGACACAGGACTGTCATAAATTCTTCAAAAACAAGCTGTTTATCACCAATGGTACGGATTAAATGATTCTTAACTGATTTTACACATGCCCTAACAAAGACCACCAAAATGTGGAGAAGATGGCGGAGAAAATGACCAATTAATTCCTAAATGTGATGTTTCATCAAGAATACAAACTTGATTAGACGATGAATGATACCATAGATAAACTTCCTTTAATTGACGAGCAGCACCAACGAAATTTGTTGCACAATCAGAAAATACATCCTTTGGCAACCCTATACGTGAATAAAATCTTTTGAAGGATGCTAAAAAGGCATCAGAAGACAAATCTGAAACAAGTTCCAAATGTACTGCTTTAGTTCTAAAACAAACAAAAACGCAGATCCATGACTTCGAAGACTGCGAGGAACGAAGTCGAGATGATTTCAGACGAAAAGGACCCGCAAAATCTACACCGATTGATAAAAATGCTCTACCAATTGTTACTCTAGATTTTGGAAGATCTCCCATTAACGGTATCAATAATGGTGGTTTAACTCTGTAACAACGAATACAATTATGTATTTGCGAACGAACTAATGTTCGTGCTCCAATAATGTAAAATCGTTGTAAAACAAGAGCGAAAAGAGACTCGGCGCCAAGATGATAATTCGATGTATGAAGGTAATCAACAATGAGTGTAGACAGATGAGATTTGCGTGATAATAATATTGGAAATTTTGTTCTATCCGGTAAATTAGAATGACGAAGGCGACTGCCCACCTTGAGGACACCAGATTCGTCAAGAAAAATATTCAAACGTCTCAGTCTGTCTGAAGTAGGTGATGATAATACAAATTATACTCTTCACTAAAATCCACTTCTTGGAAAAATACGTACAATCTTACAAAGTGCTAAATGAAATTCTTCTGAAACTAATGGCCCATAATTCCTTGATAACGAATTGATGTTACGAAATCTCAAAATCCATGCAAAAGTTCTAACCAAACGTAGATATGATGAAAAACGAAGACATATTTGATATAGCGGATTAGGAATGTTAGAAGTGAAAATGTGTATGTGAAGATTTTAATTCAGGGAGATTGTCTGAGACGTTAGGTATTGAAGAAGGCCATTCAGAAGAATTTAAAGACAACCACAAAGGGCCATTCCACCATAATGAATGATTAATAATCTCTGCTGGTAATATCCTTCTAGAAGCTATGTCAGCAGGATTACATTCTGAAGTAACGTGACGCCATTGAAAAGTAGACACGTGATTCAGAATGAAAGAAATTCGATTAGCCGTAAAAACTTGAAGACGTGAAGGAGACATGTTAATCCAACCTAAAACCACCGTAGAATCAGTATAAAATATCGAAGAAGCGATAGGTATAGGATTTCTAAAATTAGACAATGAATTGTATAATCGAACAAGAAGATGAGCTCCACACAGCTCTAATCGAGGTATAGAAATGGTTTTCAATGGAGCTAATTTTGTTTTAGATTTCAAAAGTCGAGATAAACAAAATCCATCTGAAAAAACTGATACAAAATATACCACAGCACCAAATGCACTTGACGAAGCATCTGAATCGTAGATACGAGCAATAACAGATAATACGTAACGCTTTGTAATACGGGAACAATTTACATTTACAACATATGTAAAAACATCGTCACTTGGGTTCCAATGAAGTCCTAATATCTTAACTGAAATAGGAATATCATTGGATGAAAATGAAATATCAGTTGCCCGACAATATTCAGGTATTACTGACATGAACTCCGATGAATTAGAAAGAAATTTATGCAACTTAAATCCACCACGAAGAAACAATGAAGATAATTCGTCATAAAGTTGAATTGCTGATTCAACATCTGCAGCTCCTGTCGCAATGTCATCAACATAAATGTCATTTGTCAGTATGTCTGAAGCCTTTGGAAATTCTTTACCATTTTCCAGAAATAACTGTTGTAAAACCCGAAGAGATTGATATGGTGATGAAGTGAGACCGTATGTTACCGTGTTCAGTTGATATGTTTGAAGATCGATCAGAATCATGAATTTCAATTTGCCGAAGCATCTTGCTGATGTCTGTTGTGACAGCAATTGGATGAAGTCTGAAACTGCTAAGAACATCCTCAATGTTTGACTGAAGTCGAGGTCCACTATGAAGAGTGCAATTTAATGAAATTCCAATTGTGGTTTTAGAAGAAGCGTCAAATACAACCCTAAGTTTCTTAATCACTCCAGATTGTTGAATGACGCCGTGATGAGGTATTACATAATGAGATTTTTGTTGAGTCAAAGACATGTGGCATAAATTAATATAATCAGAAATAAATTCGTGATATTGAAGTTTTAAATCGTGATTCCTCAATAATTTATATTCCAAACTTAAGAATCATTTCATTGCGAGAGATTGCGAATTTCCTAAATTTGAAGGATCCCTTTTAAAAGGTAATGATAATAAAAATCGACCAGATTCATTCCTTGTATAAGTATTAATGAAATGGTCTTCGCAATGTTGATCTTCTGGATGAGATTCTAGAGATAGTATTTCTTCCATTGTCCAAAACCATGAAATAAGATCATGGATGTTGTCATCGGATTGTTGATGATGCGATGAAGAATCACTAGAAATAATTGTTGACAAACTTGGAGAAAATGTCACTCAAGAAGAGTTTGAAAACCTTTCTATTGATGACGATGTTGGATCATCATTGTTGATTGACGATGACAACAAAGCATGATAATTATCTGGAATAGACTTTCCCATTATGACTAAACCAAAAATCGTTGAAAGAGTCTTTGTTTTGCCATTTAAATTAACAGCACGTGATGACAGAATATCTAAGAAGACATCACTACCTAGAAGAATATCTATTTTGGATGGTTTCCAGAACAAAGGATCAGCAATATTAAATTGGTCTACTTCTGACCACAATAGTGGATCAACCTTTGTAGGCGGTATCTTATTTAATATCGATTCAATAGCCAACGGTTTTATTGAAATATAGAGTTCATGATTAAATCTTGACCGAACATGACAAAAAGTTCTTCCAATTACTTTTGGAAGTGGAGTAGAACCGGCTCCAACTAATTGACACTTAGTAGATTTCAAATGAAGCTTCAATTTTTGCATAGCTAAATTTGAAATAATTGATTCTTGAGAACCGGGGTCAAATAATGCACGAAGTTTTATTGGATGATCATTATTGTCGTAAACTACAACCGAAGCTGTACCAAGCAAAGCAACTTCTGAAGAAAACAAATTTGTCATTGTAGTTACTGTAGTTGGTGAAGGTGAAGATGTCGATGCATCAGTTTTAAAATAATCATGAAGAGTAGAATGGTGCGCTTCATTACATTCTTTACATTTTTGTTGGGTGAAGCAATTACTGACTGAATGATTCGCGCCTAAGCAGTTGTTCTAATAAACAAGTAAAAATGTTTCTTTTTACAACAAGACAAAAGTTCAAAATTGTACTTGCTTGAATTATATAGATGATGCTCCTCTTCAAATGACCATTAATGTAACACTCGAAAAAACAAACACCTTCCAAACCTCGGCCAGTAAAAATTTTCCAAATCTTGATGATACAAACTTGGTAAACAGTTAATTTAAAATCGTTTTTGTAGAAATACCATTATAATTCCATATAATTTTGATTGACGTATGAAATGTCAAATTTTAATTTAAAATTCATACAAATCATCAAAAAATTTACATAAATTATTGTATTTTTGTAGAAAACCATTATTATTAGATGTAGAAATTGGTTTTAGATAAAAATGATCGTTATTAAGTTGGTCGTAGAAAAAAACGTTTATATTTTTGATGAATGAATATTTGTTTTTTTTTAAATCTATAACAACCATTTTTAAAACATAAACAATGACTTTAAAATTAATAACAATAAACAAAATTACATCAAATTCAGTAAACAATTTTCAATTAAAAATTAATTGTTTAAGAAGGGTTCACGGCGTTAACACCATCCATCCCTAAACTGCAACATTTTTCTGATATGAAGGGAATCTTGGAGGGGTGATAACTGCACAGAAGTTGGAGAGAGGCGAGAGTGTACATTTTCTCATCTCAATATTCACGTCTTCCTCGTTAACATGATAAGTATTTCGAAGTCAGGCAGAAATATCTTCATTGAGAAAATCTGGACCCTCCCACTACTTAGATAGGACAAGATGAGCTGGACTGCATCCTCTTGACGGCAAGTCCGCTAAATTCAGCTCTCCTGGAACATGCTTCCATTGTGTGGAATCTGAATTCTGCAGGATTTTCTTGCGACAATTAGAGACGAAAACTCCCCAATCTCCATCCTTTTTAATCCATGATAAGGCGGTAGTACTGTCACTCCAATAAATGAAAGGATCAATCTCCGTCTATTCCATGGACTCTTTAATGACCTTTGCCAACCGACTAAGAATCAGGCATGAGATCAGCACTAGTCTAGGAATAGTCGGCTTCTTGATAGGAGCAAGTCTGGATTTTGCTAGGATGAGATGGACTTCTACTTTTCCATTCCACTTTGACTTCAGAAATATAACAGCGGCATAAGGGTGTCCGGATGCGTCGCTAAATCGATATATTTATTTTATTATTCGTATGATACATTTTTAATATTGTATTGTGATGTAAGTGTAATGTATGGTGCCTCAGAAAAAAATCAGTATAAACCTGTATAGTGTGGTGACGAAACCGTGTGCAATTGTGGATTGGTTCGTCGGCAAAGCACTTGCTTCAAGGTTTAGGAAAACCACAATAATCCAAACATGCCAACCTACCTTAGTATTCATATGTAATAATATTAACTAAGTTGTAAACATTATAGAAGATAAATAAGAACATAAAATATAACAGCACAGCATTGTATGACGACATATAATAGTTAATGATTAAAGAAATAGCAAACCAAATAATGGAAAAACAAATAATCAGGATAGAAAATACAAAATATTGCTTATCTTCAGATGTCCTTCAAATTAGTAAGCCATAATACAGCTTTACAAGTGACGCTTTATTCGCACATCTTTCAGACATTTCAGGTAAGTCCACTTCAAGAATTTCTGTATTTCTTCATATGGAAGAAGCTGATCCAGGCTTTCCAGATAGGATCGAAGACTTGGGCAACAGTGAAAAAGATATTTTTGGTAATATTGGAAAAATGGTCAAACCCCTTTACATCACAAGAAATGGTATCTGTCTGGCGATTCCACTTCCCAAAACTCCCATTTCCAGAGGTACCTCTTGTCTGGTTTCCAGAGTCTCCCACAATTCTTGCTATAACACCTAAATTTCGTCCAGAGAAGTGTACCTTCAATGTATTGAGGAGGACGTCGGGATTGCCGGAGTTATAAGCTCCATTCACTGATTTCTCTGTGAAGAAGAGGATGAACCGGAATTTCTCCCTTCTTTTTTGTCTTCAAAGTCATTTCCAGCCTTGGAGTCAGTTCAAACAATGTGATAATGATGGCCACCACAAATAGCACATTTGCCGACTACTTTGCACGTCTTGGCGAAATAATGTCGCTTAAAGCAGGCAAAACAAACGTTTTGATCCTTTACTTTATCCCTTCGTTGGCCCACATTCCAGGATAATGCTGCTACACATCGGTCATCAGGGCTCGTCACAAAAGATACATCCTACTTTAGACTTCCCTCCTGTTGATAGTAACCCTGCTGCAGCCGGAATTTCTCTTTGCTTGGAGGTTTTGTGACTCTTCAGTCTGTTTCCATTATTCCCGGACGAAACGGTTAAAGACTGGAATCCCTTTTGTGCCAGTGAGATTTGCTGATCACTTTCAACTTCTCCTTTAATGAAATCGAGTTTAGCCTTGGAGGGGGTTAGTTTAGAGCCGTCGAGCTTCGACATTGGACTCCTCTACGGCTCTACCACGCATTCAAGGTGCCTTCGCTCAGACTTGACTACACTATGGGAAACAAGTGTAAAAGTCCACCTTCGATGTCCAAACTTACAATTAAAAATTGTAGTTTGGGAATAAAATGGGCGTACAAAAATTTATAATTAGCCTCGGCTTTAGCTTCAGTGCAAGAATAATGCCCAGAGTTCGAAATAATGTACATATATTATCATATTTACAGAACAATTTTACAGTAATTATTTACACGTGGTGATAATATACAATATCAAAAACTATTTAATTCGTACGCTCGAAAGTTCCCGGTGAAATGTAGCGTTAATGGAGACACTGCGGTGACCTTGTCCCCGGTTTGTTATTTCTTGGGTACGGACGGCAAATCGGTAATTACACGTGCGGCCCCCTTTTAAGGTCGAATCAGACGGTGTCCCGGTACTGAAAACAGATTAGTCAGATTATGCATCAGCAGCGGTTATTAAAGACCACAATTAATCTTGTATGTTAGAGCAACTTTTGACCGGTCTCGCTCCCTGAGGGATAAGAAACAGAGTTTAAGATTACGGCTTTATAAGTGACGGATCTCCGTCGTAGGGCACACCGGATAAACTAGTCACCCGAGTACGATGAAGCCTTGTATGCGAGCGGTCTACCCCCAAGAAACTATACCCTCGGTTTCGGGAAAATCGTGACACACTCTTTGCTAGTGCTACCGAATGAATCAGCCGCACTGTAGGAGTTCGGTGATAAGTATGTGATAGTTGTAAGAGAACGGATTAATAACGGTGGGTTTAAGCGGTTAATACCAGTGCCGAATGCTAATCAGCAGTGGATGTGGGGTTTGAAAATACGGTTAATGAAAATAACTGAAACCTATGTCTGAACGAGACGGAATTTATCACCTGTGTCAGAGTAGTATCGCAGTTAATGAAGTGAGAAGAATGATTACAGTATATGAGTGCTCAACTTTATGTACAATGTAGCTAACGGGATTTTTCCTTACTCGTCAAATTGTTCACTACAAGACTCAGACTCCCCCACATAGAGGGTGATCTGAAACTATTTTCAACCAAACCGGTTCTTCAACCCTCACCGCATCTTCATAACTGTTTCCGTCTGCGTTGTATCCATTGAGCAGCTCCCCGCTTCGCTTCCGGGCTCCATGGATTGGTGAAGGTAAATCATCTTATCCGCCTTGTCTAGTTCATCGTCATCAGCAATCTTCTGGAACTGGGACCACCATCCAAGCCATTTAGTAAGATCTCCATTGTAATGGGTGATTCATTTAGAAGTATTTTTTTTTATTAAAAAAAATGAATAAAAACATTTTTATTTTACAATCTTTATTATCATACAAAAGAATCATTCTTTACAATTATTTCTTAACCATAATTGCTTTCAAATATTGACCGTAACTACGGCTAACATGGTTCACTCTGAAGTTCCAATTTTCAATAACGCGTTTGAGTATTTTGAGTGGTATATGGCCAATGACTCGAGTAATATTGGCCTCAAATGCCTCAATCGTAGCCGGCTTATCCATGTATACTTTAGAATTTACATAGCTCCAAAGAAAAAAGTCAGGAGGTGTTATGTCATATGATCTAGTCGGTCAATTAATTGGTTCAAAGCGTGAAATGATCTGTTCACCGAATCGTTCTGGCAGTAAAGCCATGGTTTCACGGGCTGTATGAACCAAATTTCGTCGAGATCACGGGCTTCAATTTCAGGTATCAAATAGTCTGTTATCATGGCGCGATAAAGATCGTCATTTATAGTAATATTCCGGTCGGCCTCTGTTTTGAAGAAATATAGACTGATTTTTTCATAGACTGTAGGCGCTGAACCGGACTAACTCTTTCCATTATGAAATGTCAAACACTACTAAGGAAGAATGCCACTTTAGTTGACCCGACGCATGCGCGATCTGTAATTAAATCCCCATCATAAAATCTACCTCTAAATGAATCATCGGTTTATCATCGGAAGTTTGAACTTGGTCAGCACTTCATCGGTGATATCTTCGCTGTACAGCATCATTTCCTTAACATCATGATCTATCTCTTCTAAGTGCTGGACAAGCTTGTGAATCACCTTTTACTTGACTTCCAATGCGGTTCGTTCCACTGGTTCTGTTCCGAGCAACGCCAAGATCTCCATCTGGATACGGGTGATATCTCCTCGCAGATTTCTCCTTGCCTTTGAAGTCGTTCCGTGATTGAGGTTTGCTCAGAGCAAAACAATACAATGATGTAACTTAATTATTTGACCTTATCTTGGAGGTAGGCGCACGATACCTTACTTCCAAACTTTATAATGAGCAATTAGGTTCGATATTCGGGTACTCCACTGGACGTGGAGGTGGAGGTTCCAACTGGTGTACTCTTATTATCTCGGTGGGGCCTCCAAATGTTTTAGCCCACGAGAATCTACTCGATTTTAAAGGATTTGAAATAACTTTGTAGTTTGCAACTTTTGAATTAGATTTTTCTATATAGTTGTAATAGAAGAAAATGTATTTAATATGTGGAAATCGCTACGATCAATCCTTCGGAAGAAGGAATTGTTAAGAAAGTATTCTGATTATAAAAGCAGCGGAATTAAGACAAGCTGAAGCTGAAAAAAAATCTTCTTAAGAAAACTACGATTTTACGGATATGTTTATTCCACCTTCTTCTAGGAGGGGCAATCAATTTCGTGCTCGATGGGAGCACTTCCTCATACCAATTTTGCTTAGTCGCCAATATTGCACATTAAGTTTTCTGTTTGATTGACCCTCCTAAAAGAAGGTGAAAGAAACAAACATATCCTGATTACACGAAGGATGAACTATACGATTTTACCTTTTAATTTGTTTTTATTTCACAAACGAAGTCAACGAAATATTGATTACTGCGAAGTGACGTATGACGTTCCTATTCCAAACACAATTCAAACTACAAACGTGTCCGATTCTTTTGAGATTTGAAAATCATTCATTTCCATGTCAGACGGCAAAAACTATGCTTGCAAAGGTGGTATAAGTCTTATTTAGTTATACCTCAAAAAAAAGTACCTTAAATAAACAAGATTTTCATGTTTCGCGCAATCGTTGATTCAGGCGCTGAAACACATTAACAGAGGTTGGGGACGAGCGGGAAATAACATACCATATCGTCGTCTTGCAGCCTAGGCATTTGCTTCGCAGAACCATTTCCATTTACATATCGGCATCCTCGTTGTTTTTGGATTCCATTTTTGTACTTTTCTAATAAAAATTACTTCTGACAAATTATTTTGACAGTTCTGATAGAAGATGCTGTGTTGTCATATCGACTTTTGACAAAATGGTAGTAAAATTTTCAACCAAACAATCAATAAAAACATTATTTCGGTTCGATAAAATTTCATCTGCATTATTTTAATGTGTTCATCTTCTAATGACAAAATTTTGGTTTAAAATCTTACATTCTATTGTTACAATTTTGAAGACCGGTCCGTAGTAGAAGGAGAACGTGTTACAACATTTTGGAAGTAAAACTTCTGACTTATCTTTTAGTGGAGAATAACACTTTATTCGCCAATTTCTGAACACGGTGTGTATATACATACATACACACATAATAATAAAACCCAAAATTACGTGCCAGAAATATATGTGAAAGATGACAATGAACTGCTTTACACAAGAAACCATCCTATGTCATTCCATATTTGGTTTTTTGTTCTTATATTTTTATACTCAGGCTGGGTGTCATATAGCGCAGGGTACTTTAGTATGTGCCTCGCTTAACCCGTTCACTAAGAGCTCTTTTATCTTAGAAACTTACTATATCTGTATATTTGATGCAACCCTTTTGCAAAAACTATACAAAAATACCATGTTGCTAGTTATGATTTTTAATTAAATTTATTTTTGGAATCAATTGTGTGAATTATGGCTATTTGTAGACAAAAATTGAGAGATATGTCGTAAAAATGTTTCTAAATCAACATCGTTGGTAAATCGTCTTTCGAGGAAACTGTATTTTGCCATTTCCGATAAGTGGCTGATAGCTACATATAATTTGATTATTTTGACAATATGTCATGTCACTGAACGGACCGTTAGATTTAAGCTTGTCGTGCTTGACATGGATTCCGAACTTCTTTGCGCAATATGATCTATTAACAGCCGATCTGCTTTTGTTTTTGCATTAATTTGGTTATCGCTACTTTCTATTTGCTTGCTTTTTCTTTCACATTACAATACTCGCCATATCTAGATTCATATTTCGACAGCCTGTTTTTTTAATCTGAACTACATAAACCTGGTTGTTTTCAATTTTTTTAAAAATTTTGTAAATCTCGTAGTAGTTGCTTAACGTAGAAACTCTGAATACTACAATCACACTTATATGAAAATCCGTAAACTCAATAATAATGATATATAAAATTATTAACGTTATATTACACTCACAGCGCAAATCAAAACATTTGAAATAAGAGTAACTTACCACTACATTTATTTGGTCGAAATATGAAGCTTTTTCAGATTATTCTGCTGTAATTGAAGTAAAACGTCGCTGGAGCAAATTTATATCGGTGGTTTCCCAAATGTTATGAACTTTTTTTTTAATGCTTATAAAATGAAATAGTGAGAGTCTGTTGTACTTCTTAGAAAAAATGAATTTTCAATACATAACTCTGTAGTTAACTCAATTGTTTAAGGTTACACTGTACGGTTCTTGGAATATTTATTTATAGTTTAATTTTTTTCAAATTTGGAGTATACGTTTTTAATGTGCATCTAAACATCAGGTTAAAAAAAATTTTTTTTGAACTTGCGGATTTTGAAATATTTGAGAAAAACTGCTAAAAACTGCGAAAAATTGTATTTAATTTTTTTTTTGTGAAAAACTACAAGATCAAAATTTTTTTTAAAAAATTCAGTTAACGGAAAACACATTTTCGATGTTCACGACATTTTTGAGTCAAATTGAACTTACAGTTTTTGAGGTACAATAAAATGTGTACAAAAAACGTGTTTTTTTCATGAGAAAGGTTAATATTTTAACTTTGTTGGTACATTAGGATTATAAAAGAAATAAAATTCCACGAATTTACATTATTGTACGGACAATTAACAATAACCAGTTTAAAATATTTCCAAAATTGTAAATTTTATATATCGTCGAGAAGTGGCGTGACCTGTTTCCGACAAGTTTAAGTGTAAACGTTAATTTCCAAAAAATATATAGCTCTTACCAAAACCTATTTTTCATAATGAATTATGTTAGTTATCAAAACAAAATTTTATCACAAACACAATATCGTTTTACACAAATAACGAACGTAAACAATGGTTGTAAACCATTAAACGCAGAGTGACATCTCACGATACAGAAACACACCAATTACTCACCATAAATGCTTTTTGAATACTATATATTTTACAAAGTGATGGAACAAATGCACAAAAATGGAAATTAAAAATTCCAAGGTATATGTTAAATCCCTAACATACAAATTTTAAATGTGGAATAGCAGATGCTTTGGAAAACGAAATCAAATTATAATCAAATGAGTTGACAAAATAATTAAAATTATCACTTTCAAAATGTGTGCCAAAATGTAATGGTGTTACGCTAATGCGTTCAACGATTTTTGAACATTCAGAACCGTTCAATCAAATGTAAAATCTGTGAGAAATGTATATTTTTAATAATTAATAGTTCCACACTATTCCATATTCATAGCACTGAAAGAAGTTTCCTTTACAAACTTTTCCAAATTAAGTTACATACCAAAGCTTAATTATTTAAAGTGATATAGAAATTTTCAACTTACCTTATATTATTTTGATTTAAATGCTTCCAAATTGGAGAATTTATAAGGATAAATAAGATATATTATATAATGGTTATATTTATTATGCTCTTAAAAATCTTTATTTCCATTATTACTTTTACATATAAAAAGCCGTCAAAAGCTCGATCATTTTATCATATATAATATACTATAATGATATTGATTTTGCACGCGTATTCAATATAAAAACATCTTCACTCATTTGATGCCTCGCAAATGTTGCATTTTCAGCACGTACTTAATAGTTACATTTTTTAAATATACATTATCATAAACTTACAGCTAAACAATAAAGGAAAAACCATTATGGTTCATTATAAATAAATAACATTTTCCTAATGTAATTTCGACTCGTACAATTCATAAAGCTCGACAATCTATTACAGTTGCTCGTGGTGACCTCACAATGCCCTTGCAACGCTGTAACTTATTTGATAACCTAACAGTAAGTATTACTATTATTAGGATTTATAATGTACCGAAATTTCTGCATCTCCAACATCATCCAATAGGTACTCTAGTAGTAGTTATACAATAAATGATTTAACAATCTTTTTAGTTTTGCGGCGTGTCAAATAAAGGATACTTAACAGCCAAGCTTTAGCAACCACTTAGAAGATTTGGTCAAATTTGTACATTTCGTAAATTTTGAAATAATAATTGATATAAATCTGCAGGTACACTCAGGTTTCTGTTTATTAAATTTTTATCAATATAAAACAATTGGTTGCTAAATCCCAAATACGATTATATTTTCGAGATTTTCAGACTAGTCCAGTATACAACTCGAAATGTTAGTAATAAAACGGATTAACAATGGTTTTTAAAACTCTAATCCTAATTAAAACGACTAAAATTGAATTTAATCCCTAATAATATGTTTAGTGTTAAAAGTGTTAACAAAATTTAGCTATAAATTATCCTACTTAATTAAATTACAAAAAGTTATGTCCCGGACTGGTCTACTTTCTCGACGATCTCGCAAATTCCGTTGTAAAGTATCCTTTAATTTAAAATGTCTTAACGCATACATATTTCAAGAAAACGTAACAAATTCATATATAAAAAAATCTAAGCAAAAGAGAAAAACATTTAAAAATCTGATATTGCTTGCATAAACCTTTGACAATAAGTGTAATAATAATAAAATAAGTGGAGCGAGCGAGTTGGGGGCAGCAGCTTTTTGTACTCGATCAGTTATCACTAATAATATTATTTTATAAAAGTAGCTATTACTGCGCAATTTACGTTCCTGAAAAACTAACAAGTCTAATAATTATGTTAGCGGTGGAAGTGATTATTCGCATAAATTTTTTGCGCGACGTCGGAATCATTATTTAAATAATCATCTCCCTTAAGGATGTATAGTAAGGTAACAATACGGCGCCAGAAACGATTTTCAAAGTACTAAACATCCCACTTTTTTTGTTGTACTAGGTACGGAAATACGATGCAAATCGTTACCCGCTCCAGCTGCCCCAAACCTTGCACTCTACTACAGTACACTATAAACAGACATAAACTGCCCTCTCAACTCTCAACACTTTCCAATAATATATGTGTAATTGAAAACAGCGAGGGCGCCATCCTATGATTAAATACATTTTAGAAAATCCGTCGTCACCATCCGAACGGCACCCGACAAACTACAACACCAAAACGTTGTTACTCAGCATTATTAAAGGTAAATTTGTACTTCGACAAGAGGAGGGTGTAAAGATCATTTCTGAACCCTTGTAAAACGGTACGAAATGATCCTTTTCGTTCGCAAAAGCAAAGGGACCCCCACACATCCATGAGCCAACATAAATACGTTATACGAATTTCTTAAACGACTAATTATTAAAGTACTATTTTCCAGTATAAAACATAGTTTTCCGAACATTTTTTTTTTGCAAAAATTTTTACTCTAATCTAATCGTATCACTCGAAATATCTATTACTATTTTAAAATCACACTTTACATGGAACCAATTTCATAAGCGCCCATGTCGACATTAAATTTAGTTGAAAGACAATTTTCGTGCATATAATTTTAAACAATTATTGCAATTTCTCATTCTTATTACACAGCTCCGAGTGGTGAGGCTAATTTAAGATATAAAAAATTATGGCCGTTGTTGTATACCCATTATGTTAAAATAAGAAAATAAAAATACGTCTTTAATATTTATTGTAAACGATTGGCACTTAAGAACACACCGAATGTGTGCTTATTACTCTATAACGTCCTTACTTACATTACCATAAAATATGTCCATCTATATTTGGAGTTACCCTCCATCACCTTTATGAATAAGTTTTAGCATATTGTTGGCGAATTCCATTTTTAAGTACGCAAACAGCGTTTCTTTATCTTATCACGAATCGTTTTGTAGCAATGCTGACCCAACAACAGTGCTTTATATATCAGTTCAATGAACCACGAAAATGTTTTCGGGGGTTTTATAATATCGATTTTTAATTTGGAAGGTCCGTATCTCTACAATATTTTTTTTACTCTACCGAAAATGATCTATGGACGCTTATGTATACTTCAATGGCTAAAGCCAATTCGAATCGGCGAAGAACTCGTAATGCCAGTTCCACAACTATTATTTAAAATGCCGATCGTACAAAAATATATACTCCAAAAATAGGGGTTTTCCAATAATGCACTTTGCACGAATAATGGGTATAAATGTATAAATATCGCCAATAGTTAACGCGTAAATTCCTAAATCTAAGAAGTGCTCATGGTAGGTGGAGTAACACTAACACTACTAAGCGACGTAAGCGACACATATTAAGATGATAATATAAATAGGATCTACGTGGAACGAAAGCTACAGAGGGGTTACGACAGTGGTGCTCTACATTTACGACCCTTACCCTGATTGCGCCAACGTGTAATATTGTGCAACGACAGCCTTATCATATTGTTACACAGCTAACGGCCGGATTTTAACATGATATAATTTCGAATTGAACCACGTCCCTACAAATATGTGGTTACTTCAAAATCGATTCATTTTACTTCGATAAAGGAACGTATAGGAACTGTCGTAATACCCAAACATTTAATGATTATGATAAATGATTACACCAAATTTTTGTCTGGACGCAGCAACTAATCATATCGAAAATTTTCCGCGCCGAGCTGTGTCAAAAAAAGAGGACGCTGCGCTCACCGCGACTTGCGGAGTATTTTCTGTTTTAGATTGAACGCCGTTTTAAAGAAACGAGTCGAGTTCTGGCAACCACCGATTGGTCCTCGCACCAGCTGGGGTGCCCGCGCCTCCTCATATGATTACACTTAAATTCGTTATTTTAGAATTATATAAAAACGACTACAACTAGACTTAGGTATACAAGTAATCGACACAGATAATACCAATTTTGGAAAAATCTTAATTTTATATATCGAATTCGAATCTGTACAAATTTCTTGAAGTATAAAAACATCAATCGACACGTAGATTGACGAAATTTTTAGACTGCGCAATTTAACCCTCGATAACAATAAACAAAACGGGAAGACCTACCGATTTCTTCACTAAGCGGTTGCATGCACTACTACAACTACGGTTACAACTACGTTATAGACTAAGAAGTGCTTGGGGTGTACGTCCACACACGTAAAAAATCAAGTCGGTCGATGTATCTAAGCAACCAAACCAAGTTAAGGATCTCTATTATAGCATCAGTTACTTTTTATTTTAACAATCTGTTTAAATCTATTTCATAAAATTTGCAAAAGTAACGAACGGTTTGTACTCAAAGCAATTTCAACTAGATTATCGTAAACTTCTTTTGAACCACTTTTGCAACGCAATCTGTATGAGAAAACTCTTCTTTCTGACGTGAAGTGGCAGTGTTGCTATTTAGGAGACCGACTGTCCCTAATCTAATTTAACACTCATTATACACGCACTCCACTTATATTATATGGGACGTTTGATCACATTGTGCACTGTCCCGGTGTCATTTATACCTATTATTAATTATTGGGACACAGCAATATGACTTAAACCTGTACTTAAGTAAGCGATTTGTATCAAAAATGGGCACCTGCCTTTAGGCAAACGCTAACATACGTTATTTCTACATAAAAAATATTCAGATTGCTTGCAATTACTCACCGTTTTGCGGTTCTGTCCTACTCACAAAACTCAGCAAATGACGAGTCAAAACTCGCTAGATATTGTACTAAATCACAAACTTTTCTTAACTAATAAAACATTTAAGTAAATACTAAACACTAACAAAAACATAATGGATTTATAGAACAGTTAACTAAAAAAACCTATTTTCCCGCATTCCGTTACTCAAAATGCTACTTAATCAACAAATTCAAGTTAAAGGAGAGCGGAAGCGGCAAAATATAAAACATAAACATCTTAAATGCGATATAAAATGCAATAACAACATAACAAATAAAAAACTAAGAACGGTCTATCGTGCTCGGCTGAGCTGCAAACGGCAAAACTCATCCAAACGCAGACCAGCCAATTCTCGCCACAACAAACCCAAATCCAGGGAAGATTCTCTCGAGGATTCCGGTGTTGGTGAGCGATGGCCGATCTTGCGGTGGGCCGCGGGCTATGGCCACATTTGTAGAGATCGTGCCATTTGCTGGCGTGCGTAACAGTATGCCAAAGGTTTTACAAAATGAGTGTCTAACGTACGACAATGAGGGCACGGTACCATATGGCTGTAATCGCTGAAGAAATTTAAACGTTGTGTGGGGTGTAAAACCGGTTTAAAGCAGGCATTACACTGTAAAAAAAAAGAAAAAAAAATAACGTTAATACCAAACTCAAATAGTTAGCTTCTTACAAAATAGAAAAGAGGTAACAAATTGCAGAACTCGACATTCAAAGTGTTACGTTTTACAAAGAAACTTTTTAAACAAAAGTTGCAGGAAAATAAATTTAGTTTTTGTTTAAATTTCTTTTACATAATCATTATTGATGATAGTCATAGCAATATCTCTATAATTACTGTTATTATTGCTGCTTATTTTTTAAGTAATATTCCATAATATTAAATAAGAACCAAAAAGTTTGATAAAATTTTTAAAATGATTATACTATTTACAATATCGCATCCCCAATGTTACGAAAGCGAAATTACAACAAAAACTAAATCAGTAAGATACATATTGAAATTAAATCAGAATCTCCAGTCACACATTATAAAATGCATCTGCAGCCCAAACAAGTTTACATGTTACATATTTTTAGTAATTATTCTCGAAATATGACAATATTTAATAAAAAAACTGTAGATTGGGATTAACTTCTCTCTTAGCATTGTGACACTTTTTTAAAGATTCAGTAAGGTTTGCAAGAAAGAACCAAGAAGAAGTGAGATATAAATAAAATAGAAATTCTGTAAACCAGCGGTGGCCAACTTGTGTATACACAAGAACTACCTTTTATCATAAAAAGGTGTCGCGATCAAATGTTGTCATACTCCTGGGTCATACCTGTAGTTTAAATAGGGAAAGAGATGTGAAATACATACTATGTTTATACACTGGTTTTGTGCGAGATGGTATGGATAAGCAAAATATATTCAAAGCTGTTTTTTTTCATTAATTCAATTAAAATAATGGGAAATCGAGTTAGCATGTTTTTAAATAAACTGGCTTTGCAATCGTTTCGTCGATTGCAATCGACTTTTTGGCCACCGCTGATAAACTAAATAAATGCCTATTTCTATGTTTATCTATGTTATAAACTACTGGAATAAAGTAACTCAACGTTTTCCCCATTTCTTGTTATTTTTCGCTTTTACCCGGAAACGGAAAACGTTTCAGTTCAAATTTAAGTAAAGTTAATTCTCCCTAAGAAACTGACTGTTTTGGAAAAAAATTCAAATATTCTTGGATGCGCTGTATGAGAATAGTACTATTGAGGATGTCTTAAAATCATTTACGATTTTATTCTATTCTGGAAATGTTATTCTTATTACTTTCGCTTTTGGTAAACAAAATTACATTTATTCGCAAATTCAATTTCTTCATGGCATAACATGAATAGATCTTTTTAGCAAATAATTCTGTTGACTCCTCTTTACTCTCTGAATCTAAAACAAAAATTTGCTGTCTCAGATTGAGCGCAAGGGCGTACCCTTTTGAAGTTCTTTACTTTTGCTGAACAGATCTTAGCTGTGGTTTTTGTTTCAATTAAAAATGTATGTAATAATTGCGAGTAAACTTATGGGCCAGGGGCGCTAGTTGCGGTGGCGCAAAATTTCGAGATTAGGATTAATGTTTTTAACAGATCAAATACATTTTGGGACGAATACTATCAGAGATTATTTTAGATAACATAATAATAAAGCAGATAACACGATGAAAACAATAATTTATGAAACAACAAATTCACATTTCTGACACTGTAACGCACTACAAAATCAGCTTGCAGTATTATTTGTGAGTGTAGCACATAAAAAAACTTACCTTTATTCGTTCTGTACAACACGGCATGGCAGCGAAAATATCATAAGAATACATGGTTCCTAACACCAGAGAAGAACCGTCCCACTGTTGGCAACAAAATCTGCATCTTATCCCACGTCCAGGGGCTCCTTCCAAACAGGACATACACACAACCGTTAAAAATTGTGTACGTCCTTCCACTTTAACTTCTATACAACTTTTCGCGTGTTGGCGTGGACTTAAAAAGAATGTACCATCGACAAGAGGATATCGATCGAAAACGAGCATTTGGTCTTCACATAGCACGCAATGTACCTTCGAACGTCCCTGAGATGCTAACGTGGATAAAATGAAACAACGGGTGTCGTCGTTGCCGTGATTACCCTCGTCCTCCGTCTGAAAATAATAACAGATGTTTAGTTAAAGCTAACAAAGTCCGAACAAGAAACACAAGCAAAAGCAACAAGCTTTGATCTATTTGAAACTATAATATCCGGAGAGATTTAATCAGAAAGCACGACCGGACGCAATAACCGCACTTGGTAAATATAATTCGGGGGTTGAAAACCAAAAGTACACTTCTTCCTCTATTACTACTTACCTACATTATTTAAAGGGGATATCGTAAAAGGGTACGTGTTAGATAAATATACTGTAAAACAAAAAGCGTTTTCTACATATATACACGTTTTTACTTTATGCGAGCTACAAAACTTTACGATAAATAATGTAAGTAATTACGTGAGGTTGTGTAATCCAGACCCGAATTCTGTATTCTCCTGTTAAAACCTCAACTACTCCTAATATGTACACCTCTCTTGTTTTAGAGGTCGTTGTATAGTTGCTGACAGGTTAGCTAATACAAAATCTATGATCTGATCCTAAATCAATTAGTTCGTCTGGAAATTGGTATTAGCTTTACCGAACTCAACCGATCCAATAATTAGAGTCAATTACAAATACAATACACAGACGGTGTTCAGAAATTTTTTTAAAGGTGATCAATCGCAAACACCGTTTGTTATCGTTTAATTAAATCGCTTCCTACTTCTCGTTTTGCTCAACTCGAATTTACTTTTAATTCATTTAACATGAGTGCGTACAAAATTAAATTTGAATCAAAACTTTATCGAAAACATCGAATACAATTTTTAAATAGAACGTAGTAAAAATCCATTAGTTTTTTAAAAATATACTAAAAAATAACCATTAGTAAATTCCATAAACATGATGGCATCTATCAAAAAGTAAAACAAATATAACGACATGCTGAAAAAAATAATTAGAAGAAAAATAACGTCAACGATACCAGTTAGGCAAAACAAGTTAAAAATAGAAAATAATTACCATAGTAACATTCGTACAAGAAGCAATGACGGAAATATAAAACCAAAGAAATAAATTCTTCAGAAGACCAATTGATATTCTTACAGATTTCCTGAAAGTTCATTAAATTAAGAAAGTTTTAAATAAAGCAAACAAAAATTGTTGTTGCAAGTAATTGCTGATTAATTATTATTTCCAATGTGGTTTTGTAAGCGAAATTTAAAGTTAACATAACATAAATTTAAAACAGTCGGTATGTTGCTACATACAACACAGAAAACAAAAAGGTTTTTTGTTTTCAATCGAATAAAAGCCATTGAGAAAATGTATTGCTTCCAACAATTTCAATTTTATTGTTCCAACAAAAAATATTCATAGAATATAAATGTTTTAGAGTAAATAGAGATTGGAAACGTCGTTGATCCTGAATCTATCGAGATATAAGAAAACATAGACAAGAAAAACACTTGTAGATATTTAGTTCGTAGAGATTAGTCTTGACACGAAGATTAATTGAAAGATATATTAATAAACTGAGATTCAGCAATTTGACCAGATTACCCCCCCATCAACAATCATTCCAAGTACTGCAAGATCATATGTAGCTAAAATTTACATTTCTAGTGTTTATACAAAAGCAGTGTGTTTCGTTTAATGAATGTGTGAATTTTCATTGTAACTCTTAAATTAGGAATTCCTTTTTGTTATTTGAAATAAAAATAAAACATAAAACTGACCAAGTTAATTAAAAATAAAGAAACGAGGTTAGTTGCCAAGTACCGCGATGAAAATCTATTTTTAGAAGTTTTGCTATATTACTTAATCGAGAAGATAGCGTATCAATTGTGTATTTTAAAAAAATTGCGTCGAATTTTTATATATGATAAATTATCTGAAAATTTTTATCTACGGTATAAAACAAACAATGCATTAAAAACATGTTTTTGCACATATAACTGTTGTGGTAATTGAATAAGTAAGTACATACTTGTGTATTTTCGGTTGATTACATATTTAAAAAAAACTTCGATTATAGATATTAACGTCAAAGATAATTACGAAAACATCATTTTCGTTGTTTTAATATACTGTAGTGAGCAACAAATTTAGAAAAAAAACAAAATTTTTTTTAGAAAATGGCATGTTGATGCAGAAAGGTTCGCCACCCCTGTGCGGTCTCTAGTAGCAAGACGGTATAAAAATTAAATATATTATGATATTAGCTCAGGTAAATCAATAAAGGCTACTTTCCAAAATTGTTCTGAAATATGCAGGACGCAAACAAAGATGAACTAACGAACCGATAAATTAAAAACTAAAAAAGCAATTGTATCGCTTGAACCTTGTTGTTGAAAATAATCGGGACACCGAAATAAGAAACGCGGATTGTTTCTTTCTGAATCAAATATTCATACCGTGACATCTATGAATCAAAACTAAACTGCATGTTGATTGACTAGAAAAATAAATCTTTGTTTTATTCCATTGATCTATTTGTCTTAGTTTTCACTCATATTGTTCCTTTTCCTACATTATATGTACTATGGATCAAATTTTCGGTTCCATAAATTTTTCGTAATAGCTTTTTGTACAAATCTGTCTACAGTACCTATAAAATCATAGAGTAATTACACTTCCTGAGTAGAAAAATGTAGATGTTATTAATGTTGTATATTAAAACTAAAAAAACAAATTTCTGAATCTTTGATCCACCGATATGCATAAGAAAATAAAAATAAGCAATATATACATATAGCCAGGGATGTATTGAGACCCCTGGACCCCTTATGAAAGGTACCGAATGTGTGATGAAAGAAAACTCTTGACATGGTTGAGGACTTCTGACCAATTAGATGAGTTTATTCATTAGAGATTGTGGAATCGTATTCTTTATTTAATAGACTGAGATTTTCAGCATGTGGAATTAATAGATTGTAATTAACACCGTGAGGAACACGAACACTAGGACATAAGCGAACGGCAACGTATATTTAAATAGACCCACTCTGTGTTGCGAAAACGTCGCCTTAACCAATATCAAAAGTTTTCTTTCGTCACATATTTGGTACCTTTGATAAGGGGTCCACGGGCTATATTTATTCACTACATTAAGGAAGGAGAAAAACATTTGATTTGGTGTATTATAAATAAGTAATTAAGATTCGGCCAGTCGCCCGTCCATATGTAAATATGGTATCCCGAAATCCGCTGATCCGATTGTATAAAACTTAGTAATAGAGTACAATCTGAAGAATCAAAGGGGCACTTAACCCATGTAACATGTTCACATCTTATAAATAAGATAAGCGAGTTATGCGACGGTTTCCAAACCGAAAATTTAAACGCCCTTTTTTTCACTTTTTTCGACGAATTAGAGTTAGTACCTACGTTAGAATAAAGCAAAAATAATTTTTGGGCAGCCTCCGGGCCGTCCGTCCGTAACATTACTGAGATATGACATACAAGAAAAGTTGTTGAAGATTTTATAGTCTATAATTTTTGTTTGAACAATTTTATTTAAACGCGCGCGCTCACATCGTTTTATCCCGAAGTAGGTGATTTAAACAATTGTTGACCGTTGTTACTGAAATTTATAATTCGGTTTTAACAACTATTTCGCCGTCGACTATTTCTTCTTAAACGTTGATATTTTTTCTACAACGTATCGGTGTTTATTCACTTTTTGAATCCAAATTATTAAGTTGCGATGTTGTTTTTTATTTGTCGAGCAAAATAATTTATGTAGCCGCAAACTTATGATACTCTTTTAAACGTTTGTTATTATCGAAACGACGTAGAGTTCTGCGCGAATCGCTTACTGTTGTTTTTAGATTATTTGCAACAATTTCTTTGTACACATTCTATTTTCGGTAAAAGTTGTTCCTAATATATTTATAATTATACACAACATTTGTTTAAACCTTTTCTTTGGTCTAATATTCGAGAATTTTACATGTCTTACATGTATTGGTATCGGGGCGATGTGGATTGTGGAGTTCTGTGCGCATGCTTGTTCATTACTCGCTGCACGCTATCTTAGAAGAATTCTTCCTACAACTACTAAAAGTGTTTGCAATGTATGTACGAAAATGAATACTTGTTTTCTCAGAAAAGTGACAGTTTCCGTACATTCTAGTAAACAAGAAAGTTGAAGATATCAGCCACCTTAAAAAGATTTGGTGAGTTTTTGTTACCAAAAGTTGACTACCTGAAGTTTTGTTACCGAAAGTTTGCTACAGAAGGTTTGTTACGGAAGAAGTTTTGTTACATAAGAAGTTTTGTTACCGAAAGTTTGCTATAGAAGGTTTGTTACATAAAGTTTGTTATATAAAGTTTTTTTTACATAATAGGGGTTTCGAATATGCTTAGTCCACTATATTGCTATATTGTTTTAAAGAAAGAAACTGTACTAACTGTAACCTACCAACCAACACCGTTTACCACCAAACACATGAAAACAACTTAAATTGATTAAAACAAATTTTATAAAAAATTTTTTTTTTTTTAAAAGAAATGGTAATAACTGTAACCTACCAACCAACACCGTTTACCACCAATCACATGAAAACAACTTAAAAAAAAACTTCTTCCGTAACAAACCTTCTATACCAAACTTTCGGTAACAAAACTTCTTATGTAACAAAACTTCTTACGTAACAAACCTTCTGTAACACGGTTTCGGTAACAAAACTTCAGGTAGCCAACTTTCGGTAACAAAATTTCCCATAACGCCTTAAAAATTAGGGTTCACCTGTTACGATATTTTGTATAAAACACACTAGTTTGTTATAGAATGACACGTTATAACATGGCCGCTTAGCAATATACTATAAAAATATTTTATCAACAATGTAATTTTTACTCTAAATTAAGTCTTTCGCTTTATTAAAGTTATGGTCGTGGAAAAAATAGTGTACATATAAATAAGTATTGATTGGCAAAAATAGGAATGCTAAACATATTTGAATGAAAACCAAACTTTTCAAGTAAATGGGTAAAATTTTCCTTCTTTTAACATAAACTAATCAAATATTTTTATAGAAATACCTAATGATAAATGTGATTTTTTAATTAATAAATTGAATCAAAGAAATTGATGCAGGATAAACCCAACAGCATCTGCATTATTATAAAAAAAAGATAATAATTATCTTCAAACGATCAAAGCACAAAGATGTTAAATTTGATTTGATGCCACCTCTGGTGATCTTTTAGAAAAGATTTTCCATAAACCACGAAATCTCAAATAACAAAATATGAATACACCATCAGTATCTAACCCTACATAGGTCGTCCTGTAACATTTCCAGGACCATAATCAACAACCAAGAAAGAGTTACGCACCCAACTGAGGGATCGAGTTCATAGAAAAAATTCAAATTTTTTTTTTCAAATTTTCCAAAATTCTCGGCAAAATTTCTAATTTTCCTTAAATAAAAACCTAATTCTGACTATTAGGTATGTTTATAATCAATGCTATTATGAACATTATATAACAGAAAAAGCCAAAGCTGTCCAGCCGTTCTAAAGTAATGTGCCTACTTTCAATAGAAAAAAATATTTTGTTTCTCTCGAATTTTCTAATTTTTTCGGCAAGTGTTTTCCATTAATTCTTTCCATGAAAACCTAATTCCGATAATTGCGAACATTTAAAAAAAATCAGTTCAACCGTGCCCAAGTGCTTCGGTTACCGACCAACAGTTATATTATTTTTAACAATTCCTTATGAGGCCTTTCGTGATAAATGACTTTTAATTTAAAATATATGACATGCTACTTATTCCCAACTGCAATTGCAACAGGATTAAGTTATATCGTACAGACAAACATTTACATTTCCAGAATGAACGTAGCTGAATATTTACATAACAATTTGAAATAAATTAATCTGGAAGTGTCCCTTATGTTTATACGGATTAAGAACGATGATCGTAAACTAGAAATTACATTAAGCATTTACACTTAACATCAAAAATGTTACTTGTAACGAATAAAATATTATGATACTGATTTATAATAATAATAATGGTATTTAAGCTATTTCTGTTTAAATTTAACTAGTAGATACGAACAATGTGTATCGAGCGATAATCAATATTATTAACTTCATTAAGCTGTTGAGAACCACCTACTGATTGTAAATAGTTAAAATGATCATCCAAAATAAGACGAAATGTCACATTTCCTTTTGTTGAAACTAAACTAACCGTATCTTCTACATAGTGGATAATAAAGTATTAGTCGAATCCGCTTAGACCAGATTATTGTCGTCGTCACTTTATACTGACTGGCTTGTAGCGAAGCAAAAATTGAAGCTCGAACTTTTTTCTTGAGAGAACTCGAAGCAATTTGAAAAGGTAAAAATTGCAAAACAGATGGATGAATATTCGTAACTTGAATGTTCGTACTTTCCACTCTAAGCGTCATGCAAGAGCTTAATTAAATCTTCCTCTACGCGCTCGCTCTAAATTTAAAGTGTTCCGGTTTTTTTACTTTCCACAGTCCAATTTCACACTTAATTACGAATTATCTCTAAACTCTATTTGAAGTTCATCATTTTATCTTAATAAGTAGACGCTTAAAAAACTAAATTATTTCAATTTCACAGTCCACCTCTTGGAGTATTACGATGTAGTAAACCGTTTAACAGGATTGTAGGAGGAGAACGGAACAGGATTAACGATGCCTTTAATATTTGATTAGAGACAAAGCGCTACTACTGACTTCACGCTGATGCGCTCCTTGCCCGGAATACTACTGTTATCGGATTAGAAGGGATTGTGAGAAAAATTCATTGTCAAATGCCTGTGAGAATCCGTGCTACTTGCTAAATCAGAAAACGGATACGCGCCAAAGAGATTATACCTCTAGAAGAAGTTCGCTGACTCAGAAAATTTAATAAAAATATATTTATATTAGGCTTTGTTTGCCGACAAAATTTCATTATAAAATTAATTCGAAGGCTGAACCGTGCTAATTGGGTTTAGCGCTACACACAAAATTTGATTCGCTAGAAAAGAAATCGAGAATTTTTTTACACTACAAAATTTCTTAAAGTTGAAAACCCTCGAATGCTTAAAATAAAAAGAATTGTTTCGAACTTCACTCAATGAGAATGTTTCAATATTGTCTTTGAAACCGTCGATGAGAAACCAGTCATTGTTTTCCGTGAAGAGCCCGAGGCTTAAGCAAACAAGGCACTCGTCTCGTTTTTTACAAACTAATAAAAACCAGCAAAAGTTTAATATCCTAAAATGAAAATATCGCTAGTATGGACACACAATGAATTACGAGAACATTTTGACAACCGACCGAGTTCGATTAAAATAAAGCGTACAACCGTGTTTGTCGATGAATGATGATGTCGCGAGATTGAATTCGTAGCAATTAGTTTGTAGCTGCATTAAACGTTGTTGGTTTAGTTTCTGTTTTTCCAGGCATCGGACAACTTAAAAGTTTATTCTGATTTATTCCGAGTTAGGATTTTCAGAATAGGCACGGTTATTTATCACGAATGCTGAAGCAAAAAGCTTAGGGGTTGACCTGTGGGTAAAGCTGGACTTAGAATACATCAATCTCAGGATTAAAATCGGACCAGAATTCAACCCCTCTTTTCCTATAAATGTTTGCATTCAATAACCTAATCCGCTAATGCATATGCATTCTTCAAACGGACAGAAAATTTCGCCTCAAATAAATCATGTTTTTGCGTTTTTGATTTTCATGTTTATAAATCGTGCGAAAACAAAAGGAATATCGCCTTATGAAGCTATTTTTTTCTTCTGGTAGTAACAGCCGTCTAAATTTCAGTTTCAAAGATACTTGGAAGGGATTGTATCTGTTTTTTTTTATTACAGAATGGGTAAAAAATTTTAATAAATCAAGTGAATTAAATAATAACAATTGGCTTAAGCACATAAATGTGAATGTTTTAGATAAAATCTATACTTATATTTATCAATGATTGTCATAAAAAATCCAATTTTAAAATTGCGTTATAGTATTTCAAATTGTGTATTAACTTTTACACAAGTGTACTATTTTAGAACTAAAAAAAACGATATAAAAAATTCAGTAATATCTGCATAAATTGTATGGACTAGAAAATCGAAAGATTAATTTAATAATATACTATAAACAAATCGTTTCAATCTCAAAAAATAAATATATTTTTGAAAATGAGAAACTTAGATTAATTTTTTTGGAGGTATTTTTGAATACAATATGCCCTTGAACACAAAAAGTAAATAAAAAATTGTAAAATTGCCCACATCAGATTCTTTTCTAAAAAATTATGGAGATATATACAAGGTGGGCCAAAAGAAGTCATCCGATGTTGTTTGGCTCTCTTTTGTTTTATTCTAAATAAAAAACTTGGATTCGGTTTTTTGCTTATGTTTATTTGAACTTTTAGAATTTTATTGGTCAAGTCGAGAAGATGATATCGGCCAAATTGACGCCTTCACAATTGATTGCCATACGGGCTTGTTTATGGCATTTTTCATCACTACGGCGAGAACTTCGGGCGAGAGATTCTCGCACTCGTGTCAAATGTTGTCCTTGAGGGCTTGTTCACGTAAACACGGGACTTCAAAAAAAACTCCACAAGAAAAAGTCTGGAACGGTTAAATCGGGCAATCTTGCGGGCCAGTACAAATCGCCAAAACGAGAGATGAGGCGATCCGGGAACGCCGCCTTCAGACAGAATATCGGTTGTGGCTAGCGCAGTGTGTGACGTTGCTCCGTCCTGTTGGAACCATATATCCTCCAGTCCTAATTCGTTCAATTGCGGCAGAAAAAACTCGGTCGACATGACCCTATAGCGCGCACCGTCCACTGTTGTCGTTTGGCCAGCGGCGTTATAAAAAAAAAAATGGTCCGATGACTCCTCCAGCGTGAACAGTGCACCATGCAGTCACTTTGAGCGCGTGTAATGGCTCCTCGTGCAACACTCGTGGATTTTCGGTGCCCCAGAAGCGATAGTTTTGCTTGTTCACGTACCCGCTGAGGTGGTAATAAGCTTCATCCATCGCTCATTGTGATTTTGGTCGAAAAATCGTCCACTTCTCCCTAAAGATTGAGGATGGCAGGTAGCAGCTGATGCACGGACTGGACTTTGTACGGGAACATGCGCAGGTCTTTGACCAAAATTCGCATTAGAGACGTCCGGCTGATGGCTAATTGAGTGGTACGGCGTCTGGTCGATGTTTCCGGCGACAGCTCGACATCCTCGGCAACAGCGGCGATATTCTAGGCAGAACGGGCGCTCCGAGACCGGCCACTCTTGGAAACGTCTCGTGTGGTCCCATACTCTTTAGGGTTGGTGGCCAAACGGCAGTCGGTGTCGGACGGCCGGAGAATCGGCGACGGAATTCACGCTGTGCCAACACCACAGACGAATTGTTACACAAAAAAATAGACACGATTATTCCGCGTTCTTGGGGAGTGTATCGCTTCATGGCTTGTTCACTTGTATTCTAAATCTGTCTAGTCCACAAATGTCAAAACAGATTTGACATTGGCGGCCATTTGCAAACATGAGAGAATCTTCCAATAGGGTGATTTCTTTTGGCCCACATAGCATATTGTGTAAAATTAAACTCGATTGTAAATTTTAAAAAATATTTTGTTCATAATGGTTATGTACGTTTCTTACTAATGTTTAAATTATATTATCAAGAATTTCATTATAATAACGGCTAGCAACAACAAAGTTGAAACAATAATGGTAATCACTTTTATGCACTCATTAATTTTTTAATTCACGATATTGCAATATTCGAATGTGCTGAGCCATCCCATATTCATTTTGTGTAAATAAAAACGCCATCAGAACAGATTAACGTAGAAGAAAGCATTGTAAATTCTGACTGTCGCACAACTTCACGGTATGAAACTAATAAAAATAATTTAAATTCAATTTATTTTCAAAATGAAACGAATAATTTCGCCATTATTTTTGATGTTGTATGAAGTTTGTAGTCATTTATGACAGCAATTATACGTCTGGAAGTACTGCATAATCATCTTTAACCGTTCACTAACAATCTCAATAATCTTCTCTTAGCTTAGATAAACGCAGACTCAACATAATTTCAAACGTAGTCAAATTCGCACATGGTTTCCTCTGAAACTACCCTGAAGTGTTTGCGAATGTGAAGTATTTTATGAGCGTCTCGTCGTTTTATGAAGACGATCTATGAAAAATCGCATTTTGCCACCACGTCTGTCGGATATTTTCCAATAAAGACATTGTTTCTCATTTTTTTTATTGCACTTACCGGTACGATTATTTATATCGTTATTTAAAAAATTATAGTCCATTTTCCATTGTTTATGACAGTAATTTTCTCGGGTTGTGGTTTTCTCTAGCTCTATAAACTACTTTCATCAATTACAGTGCGGTGGGAAGTAGGTATTTAAATTTAAAACATACTTTTAAACATCTTTGCAATCTCTAAGGGTGTTTAAAAGCCCTTCGAGTCTATAAAATTAAAATCCTTGTATGAAAACAAGCATGAAGGAACATAAAGCTACAATCGTATAACTCGTCTAGATGCATAAAGTTGAAATAGTAGGTAACTTTTATGGTACTGTTTAACATTTCCGTGGTAGTTTAGTTTGGAATTACTTCGGTGACTAGTGCGAATATATTGAAATTCGTCGCTTTAAACTTGTGTCGTAAACGATATGATATATAAACTGCATCGGTGAGGTGCGTCGTTATAAAGCACTTTAAATTCTAGCAGACCTCCTGCCAAAACTCTAAAAACAAGAATTCGCTATATACTACACTAACATTTTATACGTTTAATTTAAAAATCTTTTATTTTCATCGTAAAAACGACTTACATAAAAACTTAACACTTTTATCAGTGAAAATATTGTTTGTAGTTTAGAATCGAACGTAAGACGGAAACTGCTTTAGGGTCATAAACATTTTCCGATGAAAATATTTTGCGCTCAGAGAAAGTTGTTATTGCGTATATAAGAACCTTAATAGCAAGTGAAGTTGGTAATAAATTTACTTATTCACATTTTTATAAAGTCGTTAATGATAATACATTACTAAGTAAAGATTTTATTAGTTTATCTATTTGTTTATCGAAATGTTAGCATTTTTTACACACAAAATTATGCAATATAAAATCATATTATTTCAATACTAAAAATATCGACTATGTTTATTACATTGTATAAACTGCAATAATACCTAATAACAATTAAAAATTTACATAAGCCACGTTTATAAGAATGACTAAAATTCTTTCATTTTGTGTAGCCCAACTAACTAGGTTCAATAAATTCAGTTCTAGTACAGAAATATACAGTCTTCAGTAAGTTCGATTTGCTGAAATGTTTGAAAATATTTCTAACATTTATTCGCCCAAATTACATAAATTAAAGAAAGCATAACTTCTTAAATATTTTGCGCTCAGAGAAAGTTGTTATTGCGTATATAAGAACCTTAATAGCAAGTGAAGTTGGTAATAAATTTACTTATTCACATTTTTATAAAGTCGTTAATGATAATACATTACTAAGTAAAGATTTTATTAGTTTATCTATTTGTTTATCGAAATGTTAGCATTTTTTACACACAAAAAATTATGCAATATAAAAAATCATATTATTTCAATACTAAAAAATATCGACTATGTTTATTAATTGTATAAACTGCAATAATACCTAATAACAATTAAAAATTTACATAAGCCACGTTTATAAGAATGACTAAAATTCTTTCATTTTGTGTAGCCCAACTAACTAGGTTCAATAAATTCAGTTCTAGTACAGAAATATACAGTCTTCAGTAAGTTCGATTTGCTGAAATGTTTGAAAATATTTCTAACATTTATTCGCCCAAATTACATAAATTAAAGAAAGCATAACTTCTTCGAAAAGGTTAAGTTTTTTTTAATTGAAATTTTATGTTTTGTTGGATTCGAATATATTTACAATTTCTTAGCGATTTGGGTTCAAAGCTTTGAACTTTTACCTATTTAGCAAATACAATAACGTTTTTTGATATATTTGAAGATATGCCCATCTAAAAAAAAATTAATGTAGCTGCAAAAAAATTGAATCGAAAACATTTAAACGACACGACGAGGTAAAAGAAATGTAGTAAGTAAATAGTTCTTACAAAACAAAATCTCGAACTTTCCTAATCTTATAACCATCATAAAGAAAAAAAAAGAGGAACAGTGATTGATAATCAGAATAACTAGTGTGTCAATGTTATACCAACGGCTTTTAATGGTTGCTTCGCGTGTTCTTCTAAAAAAAATATTACTTCGTAAGTAAGCCTATATTAAAGTTGAATTCAAAATGAACAAGGTTGTCAAAACTGATCAAAATTCGTATAGTAGTGAGAGGATCTTTAATTACTTCTCCATTGTTATTCTTAACGATGAGGTACCTATTTATAAGTGAAAAAAACATGTCGTTAAGTGCTACTCTTATTTGCATTCTTGTTGGTCACCGTTACAAAAATTGTGAAATATTTGCACATTTAATATTTTTAATAAATTGAAATTAATTGACTATTTAATTATGATAGTCTCGCGGAATACAACTCGTGGTTATTTTTTTCTCCCCAAAATAAATTTATTTTTTATACTATAATCGTAGAAAAATTGAGAAACTTGTTTCATTTTACAAAATTATTTAGGAGAGCACAAAAACTTCTCACTCTTTGCCCTTTAAATGTATTGAAACCAGGTTTGTGTTGAAAAATCATAAATTTCGTAGAGATTTATATTTCCCATTTTCATGAAAGTTCATTCAGTAGTTTTTGTGTAAATGAGAAAACTAGTTTGGATATATCCGCTTTTGCATCAAAACAGGAATAAATTTGTACAAAAAGACCACTTTAATGTCTCAAATAAAACTTTTATTTTGTATTCGGTATAAAAGTGAAAAAGAAATCAAAAGGTTTATTACATCTTAAAAGCACAAATAAACCCAAATGTTAATTGTCTCTTCCTCATGGAGACAATCACACCTCATTCCGTCTCTATTATGCACTTCCTCTCCTTCCTCCAATTCTAAAATCTCAGTAGGCGCAGTAAGTTCTTATACCACTGTAGATCAGGTAGGTGTTCTCATTAATTGTCAAAAATTTCCATCATCGGGTTTCTGAGGGTCTCTTTCTTTTTGTCTGGAATGCTGTTTCTTAGATCGGCGTGCTGAATTTCTAGATTGTTGTCCTTTTTTCTTTTTTTAAGTAAACTTACTTTTATTTCTTCTGCTTGACTTTGAAATCTATAGTAGACAAAAGTTGAAACTCTGACCTGATTCGCATTATGATCTGACGGTTTTGGACTTTTGGTAATATATATCCTTTTAGCATCGGAAATTCTTTTTTCTTGTATGTATTTGCCAATTCATTTATTTTGTATGAACTCCAGTCCTGGCCTAAAATATGAACACTGCCAATCTCCGAATAAAATCGCACATATTCTGTTAGAAATAATCACCGGGTTTCTTCTTAATAACTTTTCTACCCTTCCAAAACATCGGTCTGCCGCCATGAAGCTGCGTCCACGTACTGGATACGTTGTTGTTATTTTGGAGAATTGCGGCCGAGGTTTGTGTTTCAGCCAATACATCAGAGAATAGACGATATGTGAATTCTTATTTTGTCCAGCACAGCCATCACAAAATAAGCAAATGACATACATGAATGTTGGTGTCGAGATGATGTAGGAGCGCTGATTCTATTTCGGAGCCCCCTCGACCTGCTTGGTCCTCACAGTCCAAATGTAAAAGCTGAGATTACGAAAAGACATTTGGACACAGCAGAATGCATAAAAACTGAATTATTGCAAATAAAATGCTTCTCCCACTGGTGTTCGTGGTAGGGATTGCACCTGCTGTAAATCAAAACATTATGCTTTTCGCAGATGTCTCTTTTGCCAACTAATAAAAAGTGCTTGCTCTTTTTTTGTGAATTTTATATTCAAGCGGTAGCTAACTTCATTTTTCATCTTTACTTTCCATTTTGTACTGCGATTTTATTATAGTGCATTTCGAGGAGACGTCTGAGGCAGGGGAAGAAAACCCTGAAGTTGAACTTATTTCGGAAAATTTTGTTGAACATAAAATATGACAGCCGGTTCTCCGGTAAATTTTCTTAATTGAACATTCTTATCCGCTGTGACTCTTTCCTGTTGTAATGACTCTCTCTTCCCTTAAGTTTTTTAATGAATGTGCGGATATTTCTGATATACACGGTCGCCACCTGTTTTTTCCTTTAGAACTCTACCTTCTGAAAATACTTTCGCTAAAGTGTCGATTCTGTGCTTGAGTAGAAAACTGCTGGCATACCCTTGTTGTATTGCCATTGACTTTAATAAAATATGAAATACTCTGTTTTTTAAGTTGATGTAGATTATTGGACCTACGCCGCTTAATAGGTATCACAGATAACGAGTGACATAGTCTCATATCCTGATTTGTTTTAACACTGTCTTGGTAGAAGTGTTTTATCAAAAAAACACATATCTCGGAACGTTATTTACATCAAGACATTTTCCCTCTGTGATTACATAGTCGCTTAAACTGTTGTAATGCGGGATCTGAATCCCCGTATCTGCAAAGATTAAACAAAATAATGCAAATACAGCTTAAGATGCCATACACAGCACATTAAAACCGTTCCTTGTTTGAAATCATTCGCCAGCATTAATTTATATGACGTAAACAAACAATCTAACCACTTTAATGTATTCTTACCTCTGTGATGTTTTAATTCGCGTGCTGTCAAACCACTTTTGCGCTTCCCTACTCCCTCTATTGCCATCTTCCACACTAACAAGTTCATTATCAATATTGCTCATTTCGAACAATCAAATATCAAGAATAGTTTGGCAAACAATATAATATTATCACTAACTTACGTTTGCAAGAACTGATTGCAACACTGCAACCAAATCAGCCATGCAGCGACATTTGTGCTTTGATAGTTGTATTATGGATATATCCACTGTTGCTTCAACACACACACTTATAGTCGGTTTTACATCGAAATTGCTACAGCAATGGATAGAGCTCGCCGAGGAGAAACAGATGCAACGAAAAAACGAAATTCTTCTATAAATGGATTTGTCCTGTGTTGCACGTAATTATAGTGTGCAACACGTGCGTAACGATTTTATTTTCATTTGGGTGGTTACTCTAGGTTTATATAAAAAAAGTTAAATCTGTATTCTTGGTTAGTAGATAGTGAGGTCACACACTCAAACTTGTTATAGTCTTTATTGAAACAATGGTGACATGAAGACAACAATGCGATATGATTTACTAAATCTAAAAATAATACAAAGAAACGAAAAATGTATGGCCAAAGAAATGGTTTTAAAAGAAACCACGTTTTCACATAAATTTGAGATTGTTACCATTACTTGAGAATGGATTTAAATTTAGGGGCTCCATTTATCAACCAAATAAGCTGTAAAATAAACTTCTCTATGTAGTATTGGGGCAAAATATACCACCACTGAAGAAAACACGTTGGACGAACAAAATTGGACAAAATCCGGCGAGCCTTCATTATTTTCATCAGTTTTCTTTTTGAGCAAGAACAACAGTTTTGGAACCTGCCCTAATTCTAATATTTGTGGTCAAAGATTATTGTAGGAAAAACGTAGTATTGTGACTTATCTTAAGAGAAATAATCCTGAAACACGTCGATTATTGATTTTAATTTACCGTATCTTAAAATAATAATCTAATATACAGAGTGAATTACTTTCAAGTAATGACGTCGACGTCATTTTTTTTAAATGGAAGACCCCCATTTTGTTTTAATTTTCGGATTACTCTAGCTGAGCTGATTCCAAAAATGTATCACATGTTGATTCCAATTGGTACAGGGTGGACAAAAATACAATAGTTTTGTGTGTGCTCATAAAGTAACGCATAACATTCTTTATTAGTTAAATTATCAATATTATCAAAAATACTTATTGTCTAGCGGACAGAATATGACTTTATTAATGTTCGAACTTTTTTAAATTGATAAGAAATAATTTCTTTCATATTCTGTCTGCTAGACCACAAATACCAAACATGTTTCCAAACAGCTAATTTTATTAATCTAAATATTAACAAACTACAAGGTTTTACATTTAAACCAATTGCCGCTAGACAATAAGTATTTTTGATAATATTGTTAATTTAACTAATAAAGAATGTTATGCGTTACTTTATGAACACACACAAAACTATTTTTTGTCCACCCTGTACCAATTGGAATCAACATGTGATCCATTTTGAATCAGCTCTGCTGAAGTAATTCGAAAATCGAAAACAAAATGAGGTGTCTCATTAAAAAAATGACAGTGACAATCATTACTCGAAAATAATACACCTGTATATTAGATTATTATTTTAAAATACGGTAAATTAAAATCAAAAATCGACGTGTTTCAAGATATTTCTTAAAATGGTCTGTTTAGCTAAAAATTAATTTGTTCCATACTTTACGGACACACTGTATACGATAGAACTAGCAATTAAAAACAGATAGTATGCAATATACTCAAATGTTACATGTTACTTGCTTGCCCGCCAATAATACGTTAAAAAAATTTAATAATGATATTTTCATTTAATTTACACTCGATTTTAATCTTTTTCGCAAGGTTTACTTAAAACCACCCTTCGCATACAATTATTCAACAATTAATGTGCTCGTTTATGCAAAGTACCTAAAAATCGCTACATCTAAACGAATGTACACAAACTTATTTTATCTGTATATTTATACATATGAATTCTATCACCTAAAAATAAATTTATATCTGAAAATTTAATCAAACTTGTTATACGATATTCTTTAGTTGAATACTTGAAGTTTAGAAAAAGAACACGAGATGACATCAGTATTAAGGACGAATGAGAAAATTTTACAACATAAATTTATTAAAATAAAATTTAAAAATCTAAGTTTATTTTAATCCATATGAATGTAAAATAATCTTAAACAACGAATATATAAGTAGAAAACAGGGTCAATGATACTAAAACTAGTTTATCTAATTGAATAAGTCATCATTTAGCAGATGAACGAAATATAATTTCTTTTTTGACCTAAGTCCTTCTTTTGCATCCAAGTATTTTTGGCGATTGTAAGCTGTTGTTGACTTATTTCGAAAAATTAGATCCTATTTATTGTACTTGAACAAGTAATACAAATTATCTAATCACGAAGATTTGTAATACGCTAAATACATATGTGAGTAGTTGATTTGTTTGAACGTGAACAGCCATGAACCCACCACCGCCACATGATTAACAACTGTGGTTAAACAACGTTACTGAATGCAAGGACATTTAATTTTAAACTTAGTAACTGAATGCTACAACTATATTTTAGAATTCAACAGCAACACTAAATCTATATGGAAGGATGTATAAATAATCTATGAACGTATGCGTTGCATCCGCCATACTGCAATTAAATTCCTTTTGAAAAAATGGCAATGAAAACACTTAATTTGTATTCTGCTAGTTTTACTAGAAACAAACGGCGTTAGATTGAAATCGTAAATGATTTTGGTCAGTTTAAACTAAAATAGCATTGCAAAACGTGCGCTCCAAAACATTAATAATTTCGTGACAAATCAATTAAGTAAAATAATCGAATGCAATTTTATTACAAAACATCATTTATAGCCCATTTAATAATGCTAAGCATAAAATGATAAGAAATCGATAAATGTTTAGTTCATTGACATGAAAAGATACAATACAAGAAAGTGTTAAGACAAATAATAAATGTAGAATTACGAAGAAAAGACTTTCCAAAGAGCATAGGGGATGTCAGTTGGTAAGACATATCACAGTTTAGTTCTGTTTCCATAGTAAAGAAAAAAAGTCAACGGTTAAGTGCGGAAAAGCGATTGACAGTGTCGGAATCCGTTTCTAGTTTCGTATCAACATTATGACATTTTCAAAGATGTTTTTCTAAACTGCTAAGAAAAAAGTACGATTTATAAATTGTAAGTTAAACTTATTTTTAGTTATTTTATCTTTCATATTGTATTTCTTCGGTGATCCGTAAAATCGTTAAACTCGAAGATACTAAGAAACAAAATCTACAAACAGTTCGATTAAATTACAATGTTATTTGTAGTAATTCTTTGCATTATGCTATCAATTGCCTTGACACAATGGACTGTTGTCATATATTAGAATACGAGGGCATTTAGATAAATCATCAGCTAATTGTTATTTTTAATCAGAGCGAATACACCGTAAACATTCGTTTATAAATCAATGTATAAACCTCACAATGTAAACAACTTTTTTGAAGAACAATGTGAAATATAGCGGTTGTTTCGCTTAAACCTTATTTTTGGTAGAAAAATAACAAAAAACTACTGATTTAAACTTAGTAAAATTATTGAAGAACTTACAAAATGGGGAAAGTAATTAAAAATAATTAATGTGTTTTTAAAACTTGAAAACTTCAATAACTTCCTTAATTTTTTTAAATTAATAAATTTTCAAATTTCATATTTTTGCGAACGCAAACGAGTACCAAAACGACCTGAAATGTATTCAACCAATAAATTACTATATGACATTTTGATTTATTCATGCAATAATGTTACTACAACGCTAAATCGTGGGTGTCTGAATGATCTTACAATATCTGATTTTTTATCTTACAATAGCTGCATTATAATTACAGTTCAACAATAATTCTTCGTATAGTTTTCTAACTTTGACATAAATACAAAGTGTAATTTTTATAAACAAAGTAAATGTCAAAACGTTCTATTTTTTGTCACTGATCCCTAGTCAGATCGTGTTGATCAGTATTGAAAATGGTAACAATGGTAACACAAATGAGACACAATTAAAATTTGAATTCGAAATTACGTTCAATTCTACTTTTATGTATTTTTTTTTCCAATTTCATTTAAAAAATAGAAAAAGCATTTCCAGAAATATTTAAGAGAACTCATTTACTGATACTTATTAATACATAAAAGCAAAGCAAAAAGCAAAGATACTGGCAACATCAAAACCCAACAACGGTTCAACAACTCAAATCACAATTATAGATTTCCCAATGATTGGGGCCTTCTGGTCGGAGTGGTAGTGGAGTGAAGTGGAGTTTTATTAGTTCTAATGAATTCACTCCACTACCACCCCGACCAGAAGGCCCCAAGGATGTAGCGGTTTTTCGTTCGCAGGCAAGGTCGAATGTTTTCTTCCCGATATACTATCCCAAAAACATTTTTATAGTGCTAAGGGTTTTTAAAAACTAAACTTCTGAGGTTTTGCCAGAAGCATTTTTTGCATTAGTCAATTTCATTATGGTGAGTCACGCATTATATTTAAAAGTACTGCACATATACTCCTACTAAACTAAATCTGTGAAACAATACTCAGATCTACCCTTCCATAATTTAAGCTACAGAAACCGCGGTTCTAAGGTTCAAAAAACCTCAAAAACAAGTATCAAATGGTAATAAATTAATCCTCTCTTCTTACACTTCTATTATATGAAAAACAATTTGTAAAGAAGTTACTGATGCAGAAAGTTTTATAACCAAACCAAATGTGGTAGTCGTAGTCCCATAATTCGAAGATTCTCTAGCAGGCGACCATCAGAAAAAGTATTTTTGAATCCAATAATTTCTGTTTTTGGATATGGAAATTAATAGTCCATAGTATACAATATGTACCGGGTTTATAAGAATGTTCTACGTCAAACGCATAAACACCTGCCGTGTCCAAGAAACTCATTTTGTAAGCTACATAGTATAATAATTCGCAATTATTTGATGTATGTTTTTCTAGATCATAATCACTTATGTCTACGTTTTATAGCTTTAGTGTCACTGATTGTGGATTGTGCATAAATGTTGTCAAAACTGTGTATGCGTAACCCCATCACAATGAGAATATCACAAAATGCTTTGAATAACATTTTGCCTAAAAAATTTTTCACACATTTTTAAATTAGTTTCTAAAATACACGATGTATCGGTTTTGCCTGGGCATTAACTTAATGTTATCAAATAGAATACCCTGTATATAATTCTAGTTATGGAAGAAGCTTAGCGTACTCTGGATTAGTTATTTCTACGAAAATTTTAACATCCCAATGTCTTTCTACGTAAAAAAATTCATGCAAATACTTTTTATTTGGTTGTCTAGGCTTGAATGAATTTTTACTGCCGACCTAATAAAAAAAAATGTGTCCCGAGGAAGGCCGTTCATTCGCAGTGTTTAATAATCACTTGACCAATATTATCAATATTTTCATTATCAAAAAAATTATTAAAAAAGGTACTTACAGATTGCCATAAGAACTAATAAGTCTCGTTTCTCTGTTGTTGCAGAAAATCATAGCAGTATTTTAAAAATATTATTCCCACTTTCATATAAAACGTACTACCCAGGAAAAAGTAAAGCTACGAATTTGAAACTTTGGTAAAATGTTGTTCAAAAACGTAGAAAACGATCGCACTTTCCATCAAATCAAGTCAGCTGCTGTTCTTTATTTTTCAATGGCAGGTAACAATGTCAATAACTCTTGCCTTAAGATTAACTGAATATTAATTTAACAGTTTGTTAGATCAACACAATAGAATGCATCCAGTAACACACGTCGAAATTTTTCCCTTGTTTCTGACTTTGATAGTGGTCGAATGATCGGTACAAAGGAAATATATTTACAGATTTTTCTTTTCCTGAAATTGGAAAGAGAGTTAATCGTGACTAGACTATTATTGCACGAATTTGGCCTTCATGATTAGAACAAGGTATTAGACAACATTGTCGCGCGTCCATTTTCGTGAAGATCTAGTTCTTAGGTTTTGTTTGTGGAGTGATGTGTGGAAAGGTAAGGTATCGAGGAGAATGAGAAAATCTCCAGTTTGCTAAAAAAAACGTCACATGTGTGTTATGGGATACAAAGCTTAAGAAGTACGTAGTAGGCCAAAACTAAGGGCGGCCGAGCATTCGTATTTCTAACTTCTTTTTGTTAATTTATTAAAACTAATAATTTACATTGTTGTAAAAAATAGCATAAAGAATAATAAATATGGTAGGTACTTTAATATATATAATGCCAAAACTCATAAATTTATAAGAATTACGAATAACAAGACCATTTACTTTTATTGTCGGTGCAGGTAGTAATAGTAAATCCTCAAGGCCCATATTTAAACCTACTTCAGTATCTGTTGCACATAGGGAGAAAAAGCTTCTCAAAATTACTATCAATATTATTAAAAATTTATTGAGTCAACTATTTCTCAAGATCGTCTAAGGAACTGAGGTCTAATTGTGAACTAGTGTCAAGATCTCCGATGTTCGATTAATTACTGATTTAAAGAAGCTGTGCTTGCCATTCAAATTCGGTTTTTAGTTTACATCCCTCCTCCTGTAGAAGCCTCTGACAAATTAGTTTAGGTTTTCGCGGCCTGTTTGTGAAGTAGTGTTGTCTAGAATTTCTTTTCCTTTTTGTCCGCAGTCCGATTATATTTGCAGCAAAAGTACTTATCGATTGTTTTCGTTTAATATTTTAAATAAAGCAAACATATTGCCAAAGTTTGAAATTCGTAGAATTATTTTTTTCTGGGTGGTAGAGATCCTTTACTCTAAGAAATACACAATGCGCAGAAACGAGTTTTCGTCGGCAAGTCTTTAATAAGCATTGTAGGGAAGTTTAGATGTGTTCACTAGCGTCTGTTTATAGTGTGGGTTTTTGTTTAGTTTATTTCACCGGGCTCCTGCTCAGAACGTTGGATATTCATAAATCAATATGTACTTCTTAGTGCAGTAGTAGCTCTGCAGTTAAGTGCGGTAGCTGCTAAGCAGACGCCTCGGGTTCGATTCTCGGTGCAAAACATCGAATTTTTCAGCAGTACTCTCTCGCAAGGCAATGGCAAAACAGAGAAAGTAAAATTGCCTTGTAACGTCTCAACTTTAAGCCGTACGAAATCGGCGTTAAACTATAGGTCCCCATGTATGTGTGTCAAGCGCACCACGTATCATGAAAGGGGTGGAAAATCCGGTAACAGGCATGCGACTTAAAGAAGAAGATGTACTTCTTAAAGTCGTTTCATATGAAAGTGAGTGTATAGGAAATTTATTTCCACGTAGAAAAGATTATCTCATTAATTTAGACTTACTTAATCCAAACAGCTGTTTGACTTCAGATTATAAAAATGCGTTATTTTACTACTTTGAGCACTCTTGTACTTTATACCACAAACTATCGCAAGCACATAGACTCTGTTTTATTTTTCAATACAAAATTACATGTACAAATTCGTTTTTTTGTTACACATTTTATAAATAAGATGGGGAGTATGCGACAGTTTCCAAACCGAAAAGTTAAACACCTTTTTTTTCACTTTTCGATGAATTAGTGTTAGTACGGTATAATGAAGCAAAAAATTGCGGTCTGCTCATCAGCCTGCCGCCCGTAAGTAAACCACCGACCCAATTTTCTTTACTCTGTTAGAATTTATTTAATTTTTCGAACAATTTCGATACTCTTATACGTTTGGTAGTAACGGAACAATGTGTACTTCTGTGGGAAACACTTATTGTTCTATAAGTACTACAGAGTGTTTAATTACATATGTCCCTTAACACATGTTAGGGTTATTTCACTTAATGCGGACGAGTTACAGTTGCAATTAGTTCGGATTAATAAGGTTCTACTGTACCAATAAAAAAATAATTAATTTAAAACAACGGTATAATGGTCATAATCGATTAAAAAAGTGATCTATAATATTACTCCATCGATTTTTTTTTAAATAATTGTTGAACTTTAAGAACAATCAATTACGATAAAACAATGTGACCTAATATCATTTAAAAATAAACAAGCTCAAAACAAATAAGTTTTGTAATTTAATCGTACAGTTTTTTTGTATGCTACTTAATTACATAATCGACATTCAACTCGCCAATACTTCTAAAACAGGTTCGTCTACATTGGTATATTTTTTTGTCAACGCCGGATTGGCTTCTGACGAAATCCACATTTTCGTCGATGTAACGATAAATGACAATAATGAATAGTTTTGTAATTTTGGTGATGAATATCACCAATATTAATCATGGTTCGTTAATAGATTGACAATGTTTAAATAATAGAGATATTACAAAACGAATGCAATATGCAGCAATATTTACAGTGTACGCGCCCAGTTCGTACAACATTACTTCGCTTCGACACAATATTCAGAACAGGGCCATCGACCTTCCCATTATGCGACTACTTTTCAAATTTTGAGCTAATTCTTTCATAACAATTATAAAAAGATAAGTCAATCAATAAGTATTTCAAAAAGTCGGAAAGACAGTTTTCAAAAATACAATTAGTACTATACAATGATAAGCAACATAATTGTTATCAACATAGTATTATAAACAACTATTGAAAATAAGTAGTTGGATTCAAGAAAACGTACTATATTCTATTCGTCTTACATATAGATTAAGAAATAAATAAATTATGTAAAAAAAAAACTACAAATTACTCGAAGACGAGGTTAGAAAACGTTCTTGTTTTGGGTTAATGGCAAACGCCAACAACTGCATAAAAACTAAATAAAAAAAGCATTCATTCTTGTCTGTCCTTGTAATATTTTTAAGATGTACTTAGTGTATGTGTGTAGTTGTTCAACTTGAGTGGCCAAGCTTAAGCAAAAGAACAGACATAAGCGATCACCAAAAACATCTGAAACCTCCATAATTCACTTGTACAATACAAACACATAATGCAGTCATATCGCCATTAATAATGTATTGCCGTCTGCTTTTCACCGTCTGCGTCCTACTTTGTTAGAGAAAGAAACTTTCTTGCATTTAAAATGCAACAGACAAAGACATATCTGTACTTATATAAGATTGGATGCGATCAATGAACTACAACTACTCCATCCATTTACATTGTAGTTTGTTCTTTCCATTTTCGGATCTAAGGTGCGGTTGCAATTTATTTCTTCTCGTCGATCTCGTTTTTAGGTTGTCCACCAAAATTTTTCGAACAAAGAATTTCCTTATACATCTAAAACTTTTCTCAACAAACAAGTTGTAAAAACATAGTAGACGGTGCGACCGATAAAAACTCAACCTTTTAATCACGAAAAGTGTTTTATTCGCATTTGTAATTTATATGTGTTGCTTAACATCTACATCTATAGAAAATAGCAAACCGTAAATAGTCATGAAAATGTATACCTACTACCATTTTTCAGCGTTTTCCTCAACGTCAGCAGTTTTCAAAACTTTTAAATCTTTCTTATTTTTACGAGCAATCATTTGCCCCGTTTAATTTATTCTTGAACGCATAAAATCAAGAATTGCAAATTATTTTCGCATTTACTTACACGGAAAAATTTAATCTGTATGCAAATGTGTGAAGCTGATTGATCTGCACGCCCTTACTAAAGTGTGTAATTTTCACAGAATTACACCCCACTCAATTTTCTTTTTTCAAGCAAATTTTTTTTGCGCATCCGTGAATAAAATATCACGTGTTAAAAACGTTTGAAGTATGTTGCTTGCTTTCCATCGAAGCATCACAATTGTTGACATTGACAACAAAGTAATTGTAACAAGTGATCAGTCTTCGATGTAATGTAATTCAATAACAATATTAATAGTTCCAAAGGGAAACTAACTGAACTTAATCAAAATAATCTCATCCATGTTCTGCGATTGTTTCCAGTGGCATAACAAATGATCATCAATCTAAATTGTTATGCTAAAGATAGGAGCTGATGATTTTTTCACTAAATAATTTCATGTTTAAGTTATTGCAATCGTGTAAGAGAACTTTCCAATTGACTTGCAAGAAATTCTGACATTCCACTAAACTGAAATGTTAAAAGTAATAACAAATACACGAAATTCGAGACTTGTTGTAAGAACAATAATGTTATTAGAAAGTAACTTGAACTTTATGAAAAAATTTTAATTTTACTTATTTTAAATGAAAAATCATTAGAAACTATTTGTAAAATACTAAAATATGTATTGAAAACTGTTCTATAAATTACATACAGTAACTGTTAAAATATTTACAATTTTTAAAATCTAAACTTTACTTTTTTTAAATTTTTTAGATATATATATACAGTGTGTCAAAGATAATGATGAACAGCATGGGAATTTCAGAAACCGTGGGAGATACAGAGTCGGTTAAATTTGGAAAAGTTGCCCACTCGAGGGTGTCAACATGTTGTTGTTGAGAAACTCGCTGAGTTTGGCTTACTTCCGGAGATATTCGAAAAAAACCGAAATTGTGCAATTTCGTTTTCATTATATTCTGAAGTATCCGAAAAGTTACCAAAAAACTGAATGCATTTTGTCATTGCCACTCTTTCTGCTCTACAAGATTTTCACTACAACGTTTCGTTTCGAAGAAACCATCATCAACTTTATTTTTTCTTATGCTACTCAAAAAAAAGTACACTCCGTATAAGAAAGCATTTTTCAGTACAAATTCAACGATGTACAACCCAATATAGTTATTCGTGATTTTATTGAGAAAAAATAACGTTTTAGTAAATTTCTAATCTTTTTGGTCTAGTGTGCGCTAAATGAAACCATGGCAACGAAAAAATGAAGTCGAATTAACAATCGACTTCATTTCTTTTATTGTTAATTCTGGCAGAATCTATTGGAATGACAAAGTAGTATCAGTTTTTCAGTGTAGGTCATATTTTACAATGGAGCAAGTAATGTTTTCAAATGAAGAGAAATTTGATATGCATTACATGCCGGATTAATTTTGTAGAAGCCGAACACTTGTATTTGATCAAGTACCTAGGACGGAGGCAACTAGGAAAATTCATAACAACATCGGTATCGCTGATGATGATAGCTTAGCTATTGAAACACGTGCCCGAGTACAGTTTTTAGTGCAGTTTTTTGGTGTTTTTCTGTTGTTAAATACACGCTGCAGTTAGTGTCCCTTTCCTTTGAGGAAAATCCATATTTAGGCGTTTGGTGTCCAATCTAAAAGAATACGGTTCATTCAAGCAACCCGTACTGTACCGCCAAAAACATTCGAGCGCAGCAACATTTTCTGTTTGCCGCAATTATTTCAACGCACACTACATCAAAAAGATTTGAAATTTACGTGTTCCATTGTAAAATATGACCTACACTGAATGACGTTGCTAAACTGATACTACTACGTCAATCGAATCGATTCTGTAAGAACTAGACTTAATTTTTTCGCTGCCATGGTTTCATTCAGTGCACACTAGACCAAAAAGATTAAAAATTTATTCAAACGTTATTTTTTTTCAATAAAATCACAAATATCCATATTGTGTAGTACATCGTTGAATTCGTAATCAAAAATGTTTTCTTATACGGAGCGTACTTTTTTGAGTGCCATAAGAAAAATATATATGATGGTTTCATCGAAACGAAACGTTGTAGTGAAAATTCGTAAAAGCCATTTTGTAGAATAGAAAGAGAGGCAATGACAAAGTGAAATCAGTTTTTTGGTAACTTTTCGAATAACTTCAGAATATAATTAAAACGAAATGGCACAATTTTGGTTTTTTTCGAATATCTCCGGAAGAAAGCCGAACTCAGCGAGTTTCTCAACAGCAAAATGTTGAAAAGTTTCCAAAATTTTGATGTTTTTTGTAATTTATTAGAATTTCCCAATCCACGTCCCGACGATTCATCACTCGGTATGATTTTATGCTCAAATGCTTTATGAAATGTGTATAACTGAGAAAAAAACATACTGGTTGAACGACGTTTGGGTTGCAAAACGCGAGTTTGCTCAGTGTGTACGTTGCGCCGATGTTGACCTTCCAAAAATATGTTGAGCAACAGTGTGCCAACAACGTGGTACGCGTTTACTGAACTTACATTCAATATTCAGTTTAACTTCAAGTTCGAGGCCCAATTTTAAGACCGATCTCCACGACGATACTTTCCAATATAGTTGCATCTATTCGATTGCTGTTTATGAAGAAAATTTGGTCCTCAATCTCTAATTTTGACAAAAGATGTTTAATTCTTGAGTTTTTCATTTTTATGAAGAAGAACGCATACCATGCGATTAAACCATCATCTTCGATACTCAGGCAACTAGTGAACAAACAATTAACCAACTAGATAATTTTATGTTTCTGAACAGTTGACCAACTTCTAGCACCTAGATTCCCAAAGTGGTCCAGGTAGACCCCCAGGGGTCCACGGGAGCCCGATAGGGGTCTACGCTTGCGTGGAAAAAAAATGGGGGTCCACAACTCGTTAACGGGGGTCTATAAAAATGTATTAGGTGACCCGACTTGACTTCTCCTATGAATAAGGGGAGACAATAATATATATAGGCAGACAATATTATAAAAGCTTGACTTCTCCTATGAATATAGGAAGACAATATTATAAGGCTCAGCAATTGTTTTTGTAAGAACTTGCATATTCCATATTCAGAAAGAGCGTGTCAAGACTCGCCGATGCCGCGCCGCCCGCCCGCCTAGTTAAAGTCGTGTCTGAACTTGCATGAACTTGTTGGATTTTTCTTTAATATAAATACGAATGCGAATGATAAACATTACTCAGTTGTTTCGGAATTTCAAAAAGAAAGTGTACCTATATAAGTGTTCACCAGTGACGGAAGTAGTTTTCAGACTTTTGAAAATTAAAGTGAATTGATATTATTGTTTGCCAGTGTTGGAAAAGTAAGTACCTACCTATCTATTTGTTAGCAACTTGTATCTTAAAAGCCACTTCTATTATGTTTGTTAAATCATTTTAAGATTACTTAACAAACATTTTTTCATATTTACAGGTAAGTAATTGATACGAAACATGGCTGAATCTAAGAAGAAGTGTCGACAGTACAGTGTTGAATATTTGAAATTTGGTTTTCTTCCATCAAATACAGACAAGCGATTGCCCATGTGTCTTTTATGCAACAAAGTCTTGAGCAATGACTCTATGAAACCATCGAAGCTGGAAGATCATCTAAGAAGGTGTCATCCTGACAAAATAGGTAAGGATTTGAAATATTTCCAAACATTGAAGTAAAAGTATGAAAAGAGACCCACCGTGCATAGTATGTTCGCTTCAACGTCTGAAAGCAACGACGATGGCTTGCGGGCATCTTACAATATCTCATTACTTATAGCAAAATCTGGGAAACCGCATACCATAGGAGAGGAGTTAATTTTGCCTGCTGTTGAAGAGGTCTTAAAAACTGTCCTGCACAAATCTTCATTTGACATACTTAAAAGAATTCCTCGACGAAGATATTCAGACGTATGTTCAACATTTGATTGCCCTGTATGATGATTTTAAAATCAGATTTGAAGACATTCTGTCGATGGATATACCACCATGGATAATAAATCCATATGATGAAACTGAAGTGGAAAATGTGGTACTGCAAAAAGAGCTACTCGAGCTTAGCACTAATGAGGAGCTCAAAGTAGCATTCAAGAGGGTATCAATCATTTTGGCTGCAGGCACAAATACCTGAAAAATATCCAGGACTGTGGGGGTTGTGCAAAAATTTCTCATAGCGTTTCCTTCGTCATACCTTGTCGAACGCAGTTTTAGTGCCGTAACAAACTTGTTGACAAAAAACGAAGCAGATTAAATATTACAGAGCGAGGAGATTTACGGTTATACTTAACTAAACTCAATCCAAATATTGATAATTTGCTGTCAATTCACCAAGTACATCCCTCCCATTAAAATTATAACTTTTATCTCAGATTACCATTGTAATCTGAGATAAGATAACATCAAACTAATAATGATTATTATTTTAAAAACAGTCGCAATATAATCAAAGTTTTGATTATATTGCGACTGTTTTAAAATAATAATCATTAGTTTTGATGTTAAATTTTGATTCTACTAAGACTGTTATAACAACATAATTAAAAGTGTAGTAATTTTTGTGTTTGAATAAATAGCTACAAAACAAGAAAATATTTATTTTTACTTTTACCACTCCGAAGTGGGAGATTATTGGTTTCTTGTACTGTGAGTCAATCTTAGAATACAAAAAGTAAAGTAGGAATCCAACTGTTGGATGATGACGCTTTTAGACTGGCTTTGAAACTTAGCTTGAATGACAATACTCACAGCATAATCAAAGCAATATAAAATTCTCACCTTTTTTCGAAAACTTTCAACTCATAGTTGATTGAAAAATAGCCACAACACAGATTTACATAGACATATACTTTTTTCGGGTTTTGGAAGTAAGTTAGTAAATGCAATAGCTGCAGGGGGTCCACCAGATCTAGCAAAATGTTTAAAGTGGTCTATGAGAAAAAAAAGTATGGGAACCTCTGTTCTAGCACAACTCTTACAACAACTGACCAACTGTTGTTCAACAATGTTCGTTTAGTCTGTCCCCACCTTAAGATTAAGGTGTATCACCTTGAGCCACACACTTATCAAATTGAACTGTACTGAAGAACAAACCCAAACACCTACAAACCCAAAAAGGGTTTCCTATCAAAGGGAAGCACTAAGCAAAAATATAAAAATTGCAATTGCTTTTCAGTAAAAACGTTTCGTTCTCTCGTATAGTAAATATACTTTTGAATCATTGAACATAAAATTCACTGACTAATAAAGCAATTCCTTTAATATTTTATTTTCATTATACAGGGTGACTTTTTTTTTAAACTTACAATCGATATCATTTCTAAACAAAAACAAATTTTAAGTAAAACAAAGACAAGTCAATTTTAATATCGAGGGGGACGATTTTTGACGTATTAATGACAGTTATGGAACCAACCCCCTAGCCTTCAGAGACTACGCTTAAGAATTTGTAATACGTCTTTTTTTGAGAAAATTTAATAAAGATTTCAGTAGCGTACTTAGTTTTTTATTTTCAACAATTTTTGACCAAAAATTACAATTAAGAACTGAGAGGAATTATTTTATTTTACTGTTAACTATTTGCCAATCAACAAATTAACAATGATCTTACAATAAACGTTGAAAAATAATTTTCGTTATACAGATAGAGCCAGCTCTCAAATTTTTGTCAAACATTTTCAAACTCTTCTTTCGGCGACATTCTGGAGTAATTTTAAGACGCCACTCTTCAATGTACTCCGATTGAGTTTTAAAAACGACTTGAAAAAAATTTAAGAGTGTTAAATCAGATGATCTTGAGGGCCATTTAATTAGCCCTCTTCGGTCAATCGAGTAATTCGGAAATTGGTCATCTAACCATCCTCTAACTGGTCGAACATATTGAGGAAGTGCTCCATCTTATTGGGAATAAAGCAAATCTTTGTTTAAAAATTGATTTCCATCCACTTAAAATTATTAAAAATAACAAATTAAGTACGCCACAGAAATCCTTATTAAATTTTCTAATAAATGACGCATCACAAGTGGGACTGACTAAAAAAAATGGAAATATAAAAAACAAAAACACGGGTAAAATTTGTTCATTGAAAATATGACGAAAATGGAGTTGTAGCCTCTGTACAGAAATACCGTATAAATACACTATGACAAATTAACTTGTCCCGAATTTTGTTTTCTTATGTGTACCATCGCACATATTCAATAAAGTGATGCATGGTAAAGCAACGGATTGAATCTATAGACACTCGTCTTATTTGCGTTCACATCAGCCTAATTCTTTCTATGGTTACAAATATTTTTGATAGTTTTTGGGTTGTGACTAAGTGTCGCCAACGATTAGTATAAAAAATAATACAAAAAACAATGAATAAAAAAGTGAAATAGGGAAATAGAGTAACAGATTATAAGATCAAAACATTAAAATGCATAGCATATAGAAGTTATTTTCCTAAAGAAAATATATTATCTTCTTTTGACGTAGTAATGCAAAAGAACGCGAGAACAAACAAAACAGGGAAAATAAAAGCACCTGCATTCAATATCCGATGGTATCGAAAGTAATTTAAAATTAATGTTCACGTCATGCTGCTATTGTAAATGAAAACTTTTCTAATGTCCTTAAAGTTTCTAGACTGCTCGTCAACGGAATGAAATAAGTTACGTCGACAAAAATGCTCCAGATAATTTATAAGCAGCTTTCGACGTTCATTTAAATCGTAAAAAGAGGTAAAAACTAGAATAAACAAGCAGTTAAAGTTTTATAAAAATTCATTTCATTATTTTATTGGACGAGAGAATATTTTGAAGCGGAGTAAGTATAACACGAACCGTGAAAGATAGAACCTCTTATTAAATTAATTAAGTTAGTGAAAGGTTAAATTGCTAACAAAGACTATCATTATAACACCGCAGTATTTAATTAAGATGATAAAAACGGAACGTTTTCATGGTGTTGGGCAATTTTCAATAATGCTGATGATAATCAAATTTGTCATGGCTTCTCAAATTAATGTACCAAACACTGAAAATGTTAATTAATATGTCGTGCATTGAATTATTTTACTGTAGTATATTTTCGGTAATATACACTAGAAGCGACTGTTTAAATTAAAAATGATAAATAGTCCGTAATAAACGCCCTTCCTAGCCGGCAGCTGTTGCGCCATTTCTTTTGAATTTTTTTTAGAATAATCAAGGATTACGAAAAATGCACAGTTATTATAGAAGAACTAAGAAATAAATTATTCGCATCTGCTGCTATTTCGTTTTAAGTGCACACGTAGGAGTTTTTTTGCATTACAGTTGTAAGTAGATCAATGTCTTCAACGCTAATTTTGGATGCATTGCCTAATAGTAAAGTTTGTAAATATATTTATAAAAACATAACCAAACCTCCCAATTACCACATACATATCTTGAATAAATTACGTGTGTGAAAATAATTTGTATCCATTGATTATATATTTACTAATCCATCTTAAATATCAACTTATGCGCGTGAAATGCATTTGCAAAATAAAACTGCATATTTTGAAATTTATAGAAGTTTAAGGTTACTACCATTACAGAAACTGTTTTAATTATGTAGTGCTTAAATGTCATTCATGTTATACAAAAAAAATCGAGAAACCTGTTCCATTCAAACTGCATTTACTTAGTCGCATTTGTATAGTTACTTACCTACTACTCATAATAATCACGAAATATAAAGTTCAAGAAGAAATTGCTTTACTTAGAAAATGTCATTATTGTAATGTTAGAATTGTGTCGCTTGTTATTATAATTTGGACAAATGATGTGAGTCATTACTACTAAAATACACTTCCTCGTATTTGTTTGTTGCAGTAAATAAGGAGGGATATTTAAAAAAAACTTACCTAAAGCAAAATTTCACGTGTAAATAAATTAAGTAGCACGCACACCTTGTGTAATAAAATTTTGTAACAAATTTATCTAATTGCATCAAACACACAAGTAGTTTTTTTGTTCCATTACAATTACATTAAATCACCTATGTGAATTTAGCACCTGACTTTAAGAAAAAAAAATATTTATTTGTGCGTTCAATTCAGCTTCGTTTGTACCCGTTTGTACCACATTTTATTTCGTTTGTACCTCAAAGGGGTAAAAGTTATAGGGGTCTAAAAAATCATTTCCACTCCGTTTTGAGATATATTAATTTTTCAATAATCATTCGATTCAGCATTCAGCGTTCAGCGTTTGAACCGTTTTTCGTTTCGTTTGTACCCTTCGGGAGTTGGCTAATTGAAAATATGTGAAAGGGGTACATAAATCATTCTTCAAGATATTTCAAATCTGAAAAATATAGCAAATTTTTTGCAAAAGATACATTGGTCATTTCTTTAAGATATTTCAAATCTGAAAAATGGAGATGGTTTGTCATTTTTTGTACCTTTTCGTACCGCTTTCGTTTTCGTTTCTACCTTTATGGAGGTGGAAATATATCATAATGAAACTATGTGTAATGGGTAAATTGGTCATTCTTTGGGATATTTGAAATCTGAAAAATAGATATGGTTTGTCATCGTTTGTACCGCTTTCATTTTCGTTTATATCTCTTATATCTCTTCGGGGGTGGAAATATAGTAAATTGAAATTTTTTGCAAGGGGTACATTGGTCATTTTTCAAGATATTTTAAACCTGAAAAATGCAGTTGGTTCTCATGGTTTGCACCCGTTTGTAGCAATGACAACAATCTCCATTTTTCACATTTTTTTTCATATCTCAAAGAACGACTAATTTACCCCTTACACATATTTTCATTAGGCTACATTTCCACCCCCATACAGGTACACACGAAACTGAAAGCGGTACAAACGATGACAAATCATCACCATTTTTCAGATTTGAAATCTCTCAAAGACTGACCAAATCATCTCCATATTTCAGATTTAAAATATCTAGAAGAACAATTTATGTATCGCTTTCACATATTTTCAATTAGCCATAGTTCAACCCCGTAAAGGTACAAACGAAACGAAAAACAGTACAAACGGGTGCAAACGATGGTAAATGGTAAATCGAATAGCTTTTGAAAAATTAATATATCTCAAAACGGGGTAGTAACGATTTTTTAGACCCCTATAACTTATACCCCTTTGAGGTGCAAACGAAATAAAATGGAATACAAACGGGTACAAACGAAGCTTAATTGAACGCACAAATAAATATTCGGGTGCTAACTTCATACAGGTCATTAAATCGAAATACGCAAAGATGAAAGAAACTTTTTGAGATTTAACTTTTATTACGTCATCTGCTTTTGGAAAAAAATTATTATTAGATTATTTTTGTTTAAATTCATTAAAATTATGAAATAAAAAATTACTTATGAATTGGATTATATCGAAATAACAATCGTAGTTGGCAATGTTTCTACTGTTTTCGTAAGTGATTTCATCAGATAGACATGAAAATTGAAAAAAAATTGAAATGAAACAAACAAAGACAAGGTTCGAGATATACCGCTATCCATTAGATAATCAGGAACTACATTATAGAATTAAATCAATCAGTGTATCTTAAACCGTTCATTTGTTTGTTATGAGGTTTTCAAATCTTTACCGTTATGAAAAACTTCCTACATCATTAAATTTTGTTGTACATTTTTTCCGTTATCATTGAACAGAACCCATGTAAATTAGCTCGTTTGCAGGAATTTAAGTTTGCCTAATTATTGCGAAAGATCTATTAAAAGTTTCGGCGAAAGAACGTAACTTAAAATCGATATCATTACAAAATCTATTGCATTGGATGAAATAGCTGTCAAGTGATTCTCTGTGTGTATGTAATTTGACACTGTGTTACGAATTTACGGTAAGCGATTCAAGATTGTTTTTTAGCCAAAGCTTAGTTGGCAATAATAATCAAAAAATCGACTTATGCCACTGCTTACACATCTGTAGTCGAAGTTGCTTTAGTGCAGATTACTATTCTGGCGTATTATGATAGCACGAAGCGGCACTGGATGTCGTTACCAATTCATTAAATATTGAATTATACTGAAGAAAATGCAGTACGGGTTTTGCCAAATATAAGAAAAAGAGAACAATGAATAATGTACAAGTCTTAACTTCTCAACGACATTAAACCAAGAGGATGGAATTTATTTCGTGAAAAGAGTAAAATTAATATTTTGGTAATATTTACATTTTAGTTAGTGAGGATAAAATCAAAATTTCAGTCCACCATATATTAATTAATTGTGAAACTATTTATCGCAAATATGTACTTAAAAATCTAGATGAATTTGGTCACTAAATAAGGGTCAAGTAATTATGATATTGGATTTGTTACAATTTATTTTATTTAAATGTTGATACAAGAATTTAATGGGAGGCTAATGTTTGCAGTGAAACCAAATAAGTCCGATTTCATGAAATATTTTCTTTAGTTAAACAGTGGTATGTTTAGGGTTGTCGTATTTTCTGTTCCGTTAAAAGATATTTTTCAGTTATGGTGGGTCCACCGCAATCATTATAAATAAAAAAAAAATGTAGTAGGAAACACAGTGATTAATACTGACATAAATTTTATACCTTGCTGATATAAAAATACGTAAATACGCATCCATCTCGCCAGCAGCACTGCCAGAGAATAGTATTATTTGATGCATTCGATGTTCAATTGAATAGAGACCAACATTGTAAACAATTTTAACGCTAAACGCGAGAGTTACCGATAAAAATCGTCGGCTGAATATTAATAAAATAAACAGATAACAAAACAGACTCGAACCAAAAGTGAATTCCAGAATTACACCAGGCGTAGCGCGGCCTAAGTTCATTGTAGTTTGCCTTGGTTCTTTTTCTAAGCCGCGTTTTCATCAAAGTGTTCCACAAAGTTTTCCACAAGTTGCGGCAATTTGTTGCTTTTTCTACAAAATACAGACACTTTTTCTGTCTTCCACTTGCCTTCCACAAAATTTTGGTTCCCCGTGTCGGTAAAGATCAAAGAAAATTGACAACTAAAAGTGCTTTGAGCAAGCAACTTGTAGGATACTAGTGGAGAACTGTTTCCCCTTCACGCTCCCCAGATGTGTCGGTGCATGTGTGCGTACATCAACTGTAGGTGTTTTCGGTGATTTCGTGGTGTTTGTGTCAAGATGGAAGACTGCAGTGAAAACAAATAGACCAGAAACAAAACCAGTGAACTAATTAAACTTTACCGGAGCAGAGAGGTTCACTGAAACCCAAAAGCCCTACATTTAAAGCAAAAATTTAAAAAACTACACCTGAGAAAAATTTCAGCCCAGCTGCATTTGATAAATTTGAAGTTCAGAACAAGGTGAAGAGCCTGTCACCGAAGAGAGGTTTACTTACTCAACAAGAGCAACTTTTTTAGTTTTCTACAAAAAATCTTCCACCTGTTGCTCTAATTTGAGAAGAGCAACTTTAGTTTACTTTTAGTAGATAAATGATAAGAATAGTGATGCCAGCGGCGACAAGAGTTGCACAAAAAACATTTCTTGATATGCCGTTTGTGTGAAGTCGTTGAGAGATTGAACAAACCAATCAATGGATTTTTTGTTTGTAAATGAGTAATTCTAAAGAAGAAATTCTTCTAGTTTAAACTGTATTTTATTGTTACAACAGCAAATAAAAATGCAAATTATCTGCACATCCTAATTATAGGTTTATGAACATTGATGTTGGTGGTTATAGAAAACAAAGTGATGGAGGAACATTCCATCTTCAGCTTTGTGTGACTTGTATCTTTTGGGGGACCTATCAAATATTCCACTAATATAAATGACGACCCACAAGTCGCTTTAATATAAATACCTGCATATAAAATAATGAAATATTTTTTTTTGCTTCATTCTTCTTCTTCTTGTTGAGTTCTTTGCGTCCTGTAGCGGACATAATCCTCCTCATTGCTTCATTAGTAACGCATTTTTCGCAGTTCCAACAAACACGCCCCCTTGTCAGACCTGACTAAAAACTTGTTACTGCGTAAACAAACTTTTCAAATTGCTCCTCTTAGCTATTAAATAAAGTATAGTAGTTGCACTATACCCACTACATAATTTACAAAAACAAATTAGTCGTCGTTTATCATCAACCATCACAGTAATGGTAGTGGTAATGGTAGTGATAAATGGTGAAAACTTTTCACAATCTCATCGATATTACGTTAGCGTTTGAATTCAGTGGTAAAATGCAGGTGGGAATATTCCACCTTCTGCTGCTTGCACATGAAATTCGTTAAGGAAGTGTAGTGTGGTGTCTTGTATTTGGTGTTCAGTACTTTATACAGATTTAGCGACTAAAAGTCAGCTACAAACAGTAAATAGCAAAAATGAACACCACGACAACATAAAACAGTTCTGAAGTGTTAAATAACGATGCATGCGCGTGATGAGGGCTTCCATTTTCTAGATGTATTTGGTTTTTATTGACAATTCTCTTATGTTATTTAAACGGAGACACTGCCCAATCACAGAATAAATATATTCACTGCTTTCATACAGAAATTTCACTGAAGGATAATTTTGGTCTTAAGTAGCGTTCACGCTGTACCCACGCGCAATAAGGAGTAGCCAAGGTGTAGCTAAAGTAAATACGTCGATTTCCGATTGTGCGGTATATGGCGAAATGCCACTGCTAAGAAATAGTAAGCTTTCTATAACCGCTCCGCTCAAGTCATGAATCATATTCTTGCGCGTGGGTACAGCGCGCGATTTCCGTAGGATCACCGACATCCAGTGAAACTTCTGCACAACCAAGTATTATTATTCTGTGGCCCAATAGCGTAGCAAATATCCCTAATTTCCTCCGGAAAACTATAACATAAAAATAATAATAGGTAAAAAATGGTGTGGGAAAGACTTGTGGTTGTCAACAAAAACAAATGAGTAAAGAAAATTATCTTGAAAATTTTCAAAATGAAGATACAAAAACGATTTAGGCTGAGTAAATTATACATTCAGCGTTTTGTTTAGCTAAATACACGGTGGTCCAGAATTATGTACATGGAAGATATTTGAAAGAATAGGGTTTTTAATTTACCCTTATTACTCAGTTTTAGAAAAAAAGTGTACAAAAAGGAGTCCTCATATTTTTTGGAGGTACTAACAGCTCAGAAATTAATGTACATAATTCTGGGCCACCTTGGATAACTCACATTCCTTTTTTTTCCTTTTACAATAGACTTTGTTGCTTTAAAGCCGCAGCTCTCAACCTGAGGTACGCACCTCGGAGTTTGAAAAACTAAATGTTTTACAAAGCAACTATAGTTTCTGTATCTCAAAAACTACTCACTTTTGATCAGCAGATCGAAAACTACAAAATATGAAATTAAACATATTGACCGAAAGAAAAGAATGTCTATACTTTTGCTTTTTTATTTCACCTAGCCATATACATACAGGGTTTTCAAACTTAAGTCGGCACTATTGCTAACTTTGTTATTATTAGAGCTACAGGGTTTTAGGCAAACTAGTAGTATTTGTTTCTCTCATCACTATGGTGAAAACAGAATAAAAATCTGTATACAATATTCTCAATCGATAGAAAATTAAATACTGAATAAAAAGTGTTCTATTATTTTTTATCCTAAAGTCAAAAATGACAGAGCTATTAATGATTTTTCAAATAAGTTTAAAGTGGCTGTGATTTTACAAACTGCAATTGTTTGTTGTATAAATGTCATTAAGATTAAAATGTCAAATTGAAGTCTCCCTGGTAAACAGTTTACAGCAACTAAAAGCGTTTACAGGCGGGCTCAAAAATGCTTGGACCAAGACGATGACGTTTTTGAGCATCTAATTTGAATTTTTCTTTTAATGTTCACAGAATAAATTAAAATAGACCATATCCTTTCGCGACATGGATATTCCTCTTTTTTCATTTCATTTACCACTTCTGCTGGATATAGCCACCGTAAATTTTGTATGTTCATGTATCCCCATCCGAAATAATTTTTTTTAAGCGTCTGTCGTGAACAACAAGATTCAAACGGTTTTCCGACTAGTAAATTTGACTACGTTTTTGGCATTACTACTCAACTACCCACGGGTCTGGCATTCTTCCTACTTTCTACTTTATGGTAAGGTAAAGTTATAATTAACACAGCCACCTAAACCAATTTGAAAAATCATCAATAGTTCTGTCATTTTTGACTTTAGCTCGGTCATTTTTGACTTTAGGATAAAAAATAATGGGACACTTTTTGTTCAGTATTCAATTTTCTATGAATTGAGAATATTGTATACAAGGTGTCCCATTTGAAAAAATGGAAGAATTTGACTTAACTCGCAAACGCGATGTTCGATTTTTATTCTGTTTTCACCATAGTGATGAGAGAAACAATTGCTAGTAGTTTGCCTATTTAACCGATTTTGTAGCTCTAATAATAACAAGTTAGCAATAGTGCCGACTTAAGTTTCAAAACCCTGTATATCTCAGAAGTTACGTAACAAAAATGTGTAAAGTGAATATTTTTCTAAATATTTCAAAAATTCGAAAATCTGTGTAGGTTATATTATAAATAAGGTCCTTGTACAAAGTTTCATAAAAATTGGACGGGTGGTTTTCTCTATATTAAGTTTACATACAGACGGACGGACGGCCTTCGGACATAATTTTTTTTTTACTTCATTATAACGTATTAACTTCTGCTATTCTGTAAACTTTGCAAAACATTTCGTAAGAGACAAAATCAGCAATCTATTTTAGTCAAAAGTTCTTTAGGTTGAGATAGTGTCATTTCAATTAATAGTTTAATACTAGTAATATAATAACTCATCGAGACGTGTTTGAATTATTAATTGTGGTTATTGTTACAATTAGGAAATGTATATTTTTGAAACGTAACTACCTACAAATCATTAATGAGTTTTACCTGAATAATGCAATAATGAGATTCGAATTACATCAAATACGCAAAAATGCATTGTCGAATGCAATACATGGTTTAATTCAATTTTTTTCTTTGTCCCCACAATAAAATAGAATGTGCGAAAATTTTGGTTTAGTAAGTAGATACGTGATTTCCAGGTTCGTCCGTTGATTTCAACCATGGCAGGGTCAAATATCAGATGCTATGCAATGATCTAAATAAAAAGTCACTCTTTAATTGTCTATCGTCTCTATCGTTCTTGACGTGAAGAAGAAGTAATGATGATAAAAGTTAATTTGAAGCAAAAATATCGCACCTAAATAAACTGTTAAATTTATGCGCAATAAACACCAATCTCAAATAAATAAATAATAGCTCATAGTTCTTTGACCTACATATTTTACATATGAAATTCCATTTAAATACTCGGCGCATACAATTATTGCGTAAGCTGTTAAGAATTTTGGTTCAGTAGTAATTAACAAGAATCGTGCTGTAAATAAATTTTGTTCGAAAAAAAAAACAATACATAATTTATTGTTATTGATTTAAAAATAAACGAGTATTCCTACGTAGTGAACGAGTAGTTTCGAAAAAAAAATGAACGTTCGCCTATTGTAAATTATGAACAATAACGTCTCGTGGATAAATAATGTATTTGAAAATATTAAATCAATGAAATGTAGCGTTTACTCTCAAAGGAGTTCCGTAATGTATTGTGATCGCTAGACTGTGTCGGTTAGATAATAGTCCCGTCACAACAGCAAGTATCAGATCGCAATACGCTTAAATACACAATGCTACATACAAACACCTAGAACTAATAAAACTAACTCCATTTTGAGAAGAAAAAAAAGGAAAGAGAGAAAAAAAGTACCCAGACTTACTACTACATCACCTGTCTGATGAGAACGAAACGTTTCACATTATTGAGAAAATTACCTCGTAGTTTGCACAGGCTAGTCATAATTTCCAGACATCACGTGTCCAACGTCTTAGAGCTAATACAATAGCAGAAGCGGATATATAAAGAACGCTTTCATTTCCGCGATTTTTATTAAAGCAAAAAGTTAGCGAAATAATGTCGAAATAAATTTCGGATTCGTTCGTGATGAATTGCTGGATTTTATTTTGAAGAAGATTATGGTGCAGCGAATAATACACAAATAGAGTCAATGTACCGCTACCGACATGAATATTTAAGTGCATGAAACCCTTCACATTTACAGAAATTGTCTGAAATATAGTTAGAGTTAGAATTACATAGACTTTCGTTACGGTTAGTTCTTACAGATTAGTTAAATTCTACAATACTGGCACGAAGCTAAATTACATTTATTACATTCGAAAGTGACTTTATAACAATACAGAACACGTTGCGGTAAAGTTATATGGTACGAACAAGAATGTACAAACTGTAACAAAGTAAGGAAACCACAAAACAGTCTCCTTGTATATAAGAGCAACTATCGCGCTCAATTTAAGGATAACGAAATCTTTGTATTTAAGACCTTTGCAATTTGCATATAATTGCAGAGACTGCTCTTTTAATCGTGCTTAATGAGTGTCTGGGTAAAATACGTAAGTTACATACGGAATTTTCTAGCACTACTTAAATATACAAACAACAAAACAAACAACTAATTTATGTTTCAAACAATTATCTAAATAACGGTGGTTTCAAGCTTCGCATTAAGTAAAATGACGTATTATCGATGTAATTTTCACAATAGTGCTTTTGCAAATGTTAGTTTAGTTTCTGTAAATTTATAGCTACCGTGCACTGTTACTTATGATTACGAAATAGACAAATCAAAATTAATTTATTTTAATGCTATTGTGCACGACATGGTTTCGCAGCATGTTACTATTTCGAAGCTAAAATTATTAACAGAGTAAAATTAATGAAAACTATTAATGAAAACTATTATACTAGAAAATTAAAGGGCTGTTAGTTTTAAGTATGCATGTCTGTAATTTTCAAAATAGTTTTTGTACAATAAACACAAATGGAAGAAATTCTAGGGTACTGCTAGAATTAAAAAATTTAACAATCGTTTATACCTAAGAATAATTTTAAAAACCGACCTTCTCTGTACGAAAAGTTCTTGAGATAGTGTTTATTTGTTGTACCCAAGGACATACATCTATTTAGACAAATTTTGTTACTAATACTAACTTCCCAAAAAAAACAGACAATAGTGCAAACAACGGCACCTAGTAGACTGACAAGATTTTGAGATAAGGCTCCTAACATTCAGCTGCCGCCAGAACCCATTTTAACACGTTGGGAAACATGGTTGGAAGCAGCAGAATACTATGCCGATAATTTTGAATGCGTAAAACAAATTATCGATAGTTTTGATCCAAGTGATATACTGCAATTTCTAGTCTTGAAAAGAAGAACGTATTGTTATGCAAATCTCTAAAAATTGTGGAAAGTATGTAAAATACTATAAAAACTGTCCCAAGAAAAAACCATATGAAAAACTCATTTTTGTATTAGAAAAATTTTGGTTATTCTATCTTAGAACAGCTGTGCAGTATGTTAAATGTAGCTTAAAGTTTGGGGCCATATTTTAAAAATTTTAAAATATGACCCAATTACGTCAAGCGATGTTGAACGTTATTTTTCCAAGTATAAACATATTTTAGATAAGAGATAAAAGGACTTATATTTGACAATTTAATACAAATTTATTTAGTAAGTGCAACGTGTAGTATAATAGTTATTTACATTAGCGTGCGGAATATTAAATTTTACACTGCAAAATAAATTTCGGCGGAGCGCTTTACATTTATTAAGCGCTGTAAAATAATTTAACGCACAAGACTTGTATTAAATTTTTTGGCCGACGATTTTTAAATGGTAAAAATCTAAAACTAACAAATATTTTGCTGTCAATTGTCAATATCGGTCATAAAGTGAACTGTAATTCAGAATACACAAGATGGCGCTAATCGTTTACATGAAACTAAAAATATTCCAAATCAATTTATTTTTAACCATTTAACAGTAAAAAAGTTGTGTAATTGTTGATTTTTGTTCTATAAAAAGATTTGTATTGACAAATGTACCTTCAATAGTTTCAACGTTAATTTGATGTTTACACGTCAGGAGGCCAAAAAAGTAATTTACCTACGTTAAAACTCTTTTACATTCGACTATAGAATTTGACAAGGGTTGAAGGACGAGATGACGTAACTTCTTTTCCTATAGGAACAAGTATAATAATATGATAAATAGTGATTTGTTTAAGAGCGCCACTTACTATCCCTACTCCCTATTTTGAGCATATCTGGTAAAATTACCCTTTGAAGTTTGGAAATACAGCAAAAGATGTGAGCAAGTGCTTAATTTTATAATCAAAAATTTAAGAAGTGCAATTACACTTGCGTTCAGTAGGCAAACTATTAAGAATAGAAAGAGCTCTTTATGTAATGTGTGAATTTGCACGCACTCTGTCTTATCATATAAATTTAATATGACCGCATCAACATTGCAATAGATTTCTACAATTAATATAATAAAAAAAGTACTTAAAATTAACCGGAACCGATTAATCGATTTTCGATTAATCGCGACCTTCGAAATAGATTTTTAAAATCGGTTTTGAAGTCGATTTTCAAAATTGGTTTTTAAGTCGATTTTTAAAATCGGTTTAAGAGTCGATTTTTAATTTAAAATCACTTTTAAAGCCGATTTTGAAATCGCTTTTTAAAGTAGATTTTAATATACGTTTTAAAGACGATTTTATGAATCGGATTTTAAAGTCGACTTTATAAATGAGTTTTTTTGAGGCGATTTTTTGAATCCGTTCATAAAATGGTGTTGTTTTTCAATTGCAATAATTCTGACTTCTAGTGCGTTATTTGAGGAAATAAATGTTCATCTTGAGCCTGCATGGGGGCTATTTCTTACGGTTAGTTATCTGTTGACTATTTATGTTAGTCATGATTTTCAAAAACGACTGGATCTAATTTCATTAAAATTAGTTGTTTGTAGAATAAATACTGCTATAAATACGATAAACTTTTTGGGAATTTCAAATTCTACATTCCATTAAACCAATTTGAATTACCTACTTGTATTGAAGAATTTTCTAGAAAAGTGCTACGTGGCATATATATGGCGTTATCGTTTTTCGGGACAATTCGTAGAAATTTTTTAGGTGAAAACTGTAGGTTATTTTTCCTTCTAACTGCAATTAAAATTGGTACATGTCAATACATTCATTTAGAATGTGTAAGAAAGGTAGATAGAAATCTAGTGCGGGTCACCGTACGATTTATTTAAGAATACATTGATGCTTATTATGTGTTTGCTTTTGTTTCATAACTTTTTTTATATAATGTGTTTGAGAATGTGCACCTGAAATAAATTTTCATGTAAAAAGAGATAAATCGAATATTTTGGCAACTGTGTATTGGTAGTTTTTGGGTTCATAACTGAATAAAAATTTGTTTTACGAACTTGCCACCGATTATAATTATTAAATAAGAAATAATTAATTAGAAAAGAATTAATTTGAAATCTGTCAAATCATTGTTTTTTTTTAGATTTGCATATCCACATTGACAAAAAGATGCAATTGTATCCTTTTAGTATGATAGACTGTCCAGTTTTTTTTGCTTTACTTTTAAAGACACCTTGTATAATAATTAATATAACCTAATAAAATGTCGAGTATTACGAAAACATCTAAAAGAGAATTTTTTTGCGTAATTATAATTTGCACTAACTAATTAATGTAAAATGTTCATTTAATTTAAATACATGTATATGTGAATGTATTTACGAGTCGGTTTCAAAATCGAAGTTTCAGCAGAATACTTCGTTATATTAACTTGTGTTTATCATCTATGTACATAAATGTAACTAATAACTATTTATACAAGCAGCGTCGAAAATGCAGGATCTAACGAATTCAAACTTGATTCTAATATCCCCGGTTTTACTTTTAGTAAAATTATGATTATACGTAAATTAAGTTATTTTTTAATATGAAAAATGACACTTTGAATGTCAACATTAGAAAAGGAAATTTCTACTTCGTGTCTAGCTTGTACAGCGACCGTGTTAGATTTCTTATACCAAATAAGCAGAAGACAATAATGCCGCTGTATGCAAAAATTGTTGTAAATAAGTTGTGTTAAGGGTACTGATATGTAAATAAAAACGTTTATTTGAACAAAGTTGTATGGTAATATGATGTATATAAAATTCGTTAATGACAAATATATGATTGTTGTTTCTAGTGATGTTTATCAGTTATTTAGATTACAAAATCGAATTAATGGAACCGGCAGCTATTGAAACACGTGTTCAAATTACTGCTCACTTTCACGTTTGTTATGACTCCTACCATCGATTATAAAGTTCTCATACGTAATTTCTGCGTGGCCATCTGTTTAAAAATAGCTGCACTATTTCTCGACATATAGTATTTATCAAGATGGCGAATTTATAAAATTCACAAGTTTTTGATCATTTTTGTCGTAATTAATATTTTCATAACAAGAAGTGCAAAAGGAAGGTACTAACGTACTTTAGATTATTTATATTGTGATTAAAACTTTTGTAACTTTGAACAACAATAAATAGTAACTGTGCATCAATTTAATAAATTGGACTATATTAGCCCCTTAACCTTTCAGAAGTGTATTGGAAAAAACGACATTTTATTTAAAAAATTTAAAGTTAAATGTCAAAATGATAAAATAAAACACGGAATTCAGAGCCATCTAAAATTAGCGTTTGAACTACAACTTTTTCAGTGCCCCTCTTAACAACGTAAAGAAATAACCAGCCAAGGCACTTAATGAGTGTTTTACCATGTTGAACATAATTTTTTCTAATGGATAGAACCGTTACTACGAAACTATTTAGGGAACGTAAAAGTAATGAATTTTATTAAAGTTTGCGTCCCTGTACCGATTGTGATAAATATACTTAAGAAACATAAATATAAGTTAAATGTTACAAGAATTAAAACGGTAGAAGAACAAAAATAAGAAATATCTCAAAATTCTGCATTATCCCGCATATATTAAATTAAATATTTTCAAAGCTTGATAATAATAACAGTTTACAAAATCTTGGGGCTGTATGATAAATATTTTGAAAGCTTATATTTACTGAATAATCTAAAAAATGAAATCTTTGCAGCACACTTAATTCGATGTTGTATCATTAAATCATACTCTATATCATAACATAGCCGTTTCAATATTTGACTATGAACGTTCTTAAAGCGACAAATGTTGCTTCGTAACGAATAAAGATTGAGTAATTTTTATTGGAAGCTCTCCAAAAATCCATGAAGTAAGGTAAATTGATACAAAGCGGAGAAAATAGACACAGTTAAATAGTAAAATAAAGATGCTATTTAGGTTTTTTCTTACTACAATTGTATTTTCTTTAATAATAAAAAAGTACTTTCTCCAACTGAAACTAAAGGTGACTTTTTTTAGATTCAGTAAGTTCCTTAGTCGTGTTCCAATAATGTCCAAAACATGCTCAAAATGAGTTTAAAGATTGGAAAGTCTGGAGTAAATATGTACGTGATTGATATTATCCTTTCTAAATCGGCACATAAAAAGTCTTGCAGGTTCCCCTAGAAAAAGTGGGCCTTTCAAAATGCCCAAGAAATAGAAGAATATGGATGTGCTACATATCTCTGGGCGATCATATTGCAGAATCGGGAGTCATCAATAAACGTTACAAAACGTGGCAATAGCACTCGAACCTTTACAATTTTAGTACCTAAACGTTTCTCCTAGTTTTCACAGATACGAATTTCGCAATTTTTATCCGAAAAAACATGGCGATTCGATACCGTCGGAATTTCGTAAAAAACCGTTTTCACAGATACGATTTTTAATAGTGACTTTTGTGTTTTACAGTTTTGTGGTTTTAGTAAATTTCAATCAATTATGGTTGTTAACGCCGCGTACATGACTTTGACACAAACATTGAGCTTTAGAACTGTGACGGTTGTTCTCCCTCATATGGAAAATCTTCGTAGACACTAAATTTTTCGGACAAAAACTGCGAAGTTCGTATCTGTGAAAACTAGGCTTTATTATTAAACGACATATTCAAATTGGCGACCACTTGTCATTGGGGGTTATTTTCTACCGTGCTCTTTTTGTATCACCCTGATAACTTTTGTTCTCATTCAGTCAGATTCCAATTTATACCTCTAAACTTTAAAAGCAATAAATTCAATTAAAAATAAACTATTCGAATACAAAAAGAATATAACTTACAACAAAAATATAATAATACTCATAAAATACACATACTATGAACAGATATATAATGATACAATTTAGTATTAATGATTCTTTAAAATGTTTGTACTACAGGGTTCTGCAGCAGAATAACTATTTACAGATATGTTGTGTATTAAACGAAGAAGATCAAAATAACTATTCTGTAATATTTTTATATATTTTTATAAATATAACTAAACAACATGATTACCTCATTTATCAATCAATATGTAGCAGTCAAAACATTCGCTTCCGGTTAACCCATTTGCACCAAAATCTAATCTGCCTCTCTCCCAAAAATGGGTAAAAAGGAAATAAAACCGAAACGCATTTAAAACGACATAGAAAGCATCACGTATAATATTAAAATTTAGGCGGTTGCTTAATAACCAAAAACCCTAGTAAAAACCTCAACAAATTCAATTTGAGTATGGTATTTATGGAATTCCCATATATGCATAAATAAAAAAAAAGAAGAATGCGATAACATCTAAACTAAAAACGATGTAGATTTGGTACGTTAATTAATAAAAAGGTTTGTTGATACGAGAATTATTCATTCAAAAAAGTTCATGTTATTCTAACATTAATTTACATTTTAATTGTTATTAGAAGTTATATTATTACTACTCCGAAATTATATTTCAACAAGCTCCACGATGTACAGTGCGCTCTCTAATACTACGGACTCTGCATAACATACATTTTTAAAAATACACAATGTTTTGTTGCGAGAATCTAAGTAGTTCAGAAAACTAAACAAATGTGATAAGATTTTTCAATAAAGTAAATTTCATAAAGAACAAATACAAATAACCTCATTGAACTCGGGAGTTTATGAATAAAACATTTTGATGAGGTATGGAAACTATTACTATATTCCAGAAATAGCTCGATTAATTTTCACGGTTCGTTAAACTACGGCATCAAAATAAATCGCATATGCAAGAAACCATGCATTATGTCACTCATGCATAATATCACTTTAGTAATTTTAAAGCTATCCCGATATGTGCAAACCGTGTCTGTTACTTTCCAAGTCCCAAAAGCACACCTGATGCTAAAGACGGGTATGAACAAAGTGCTCTTGGGAATTGCGGGAGTGAAGGAGATGGCTTGCGGTTCCCGTAAAGAGATTCGTGGTTACACCACCGCACCTTGTATCAATCACGATATAATTAGTTTTAGAAGTTGCCGCCATCGTCTCCGCCGTCACTTCTTCGACTGAAAACCAGACTCAACCGTACCCTGCTTGCACTACACATTTAATCAATTAAGTCTACAATGATCTAAAAAGTTCACTTAGGATAATACGACATTAAAGAATACAAAGTGCGATACTCAAATAATGCAAAAGTTCAGACCCGATCCCATTATAAAAATAACTCGTTGAACAAAAATAAAATAGAATGATAAACACGACGCGGAAAAAATTTGATGTTAATTTCACATTCATTTTGACATACTGAGAAAAAAGTAGAAACAAATGGAATAAAAACGTACGTTACGATTAATAAAAGTAAAATCAATTATATAAAGGGCAATAACCGTCTGGATAAAATAGTGTTTGAAATGAAAATACAAACAAAATACCTATACTGGATGTGTCCGAACTAACATTGATTGGACAGTGTAAACAGCTTTAGTATTATCCAATTATTGTTCGACGTGTAAAACCAGATGCTCCTAACGATATTAGATTAAAACGAGCATTTTAATTCTGATGTCATTCAAATAATGTTCGATCAAAAGTGTTCACCTAATTATTTAAATATGCATGAACGGATGCCTCTCTCGATGTGTTCTTTGAACGCCGACTACTAAACGGAGTGCGTGGCGTATATAATTTAAATAAAATTATTATTAAATTTATTTTTAAAACCACGCACGTTTACATTAACACACGTATTCTCTGAAGGTAGGTAGAAAAGTAGAACCAGGCGATCATTTTTCTTGGGTGTGACGACATAACGGAACACTTTTGAAATACAAACCAATGTGGGTTGGTTTATACCAAAACAAAAACAAAATTCTTTAATCAAAAGAAGGCATTTGGAAAAGCGATCTCAAAAATGCGTAAAATAATTAAAATTATTGCTTGTAAACAAGAGAGATCCATGGCCTACGTGATCTCCAACATGCATACAACAAACTTCCTCAGGTTTGGGACACATTACATTTGAATTAATATAGTTCAAATGATAAAAAAAATGTATTCGCTTATTTGAGATAACGACGCGTTTGTTGCGATAACCGAAAAACTAATAACGGTACTGTTCTAAACTAAAGTTTATATATTTTATTTATTGTTAATTACACATTATAAACTCGTTGGCGTATACCTAGTTTTAAAATTAAGTAGGTACAATAGTTTTTGTTAAGTATGCGGGGAATGACCTCGTTAGAGATATTTATACGCAATGTTTGTACAAAAACATGAAAGTAAATAAATCTTAGTTCTACGGCATTATTCAACATCTGAATAAAATGATTCGAACGTTGTATTTTTAGGAAATTTACAAACATAAAAATATGCATCGGTCGCAGTTACGTAACAAGACTTTGCGATGTCTAAATTATTTATATTTTCCTTCATATATTTCTCCAATACATTATTCTATTTTCATATAAGCTATTAATTTTAAATGTGAATAATCTTTATATATAAAATTGATTCTACTGTGTAAATAAAACTTTATTGATGTGTAAATAAGAATTGTCCAACCATGGCTACAGAAAACTATTTTTTGGCAGTACCGTAGTTAGTATGAATGTTTTATAATGTTGGAATCTTTGATAAATACCAATGTTTATAGCTAATAAAAATTAGGCCTAAGTCTTACGTATATATTTTTTTTTTATAGTGAAAAAGAAAAGAATTAATTAATTAAGTTAGGAACGTGAATATTTGCCAAATAATACAATACAAGAAAAGAAACGAAGGAAATTATAGGTACAACAAATAAATGAACAATAAGTTCCGGAACAACAAGGATTAATAAGATCATAAAATTATCGAAAACTAGGGAGACCGGTAGGTGCATGAAATTACTTTGTCAAAAAAACTATATTTATTAATTGACATCTTTAATAGGGTCTCTAGAAGGTATGCCGAATGTGGATGATAGAGGGAAGTCATTTACACTGTGTGAGTAAAAGCCTGGAACCAATTCGATGAAATTATTTTTTGCTACAGAAATTTGTTGATATTTGTCGCATTTCGATAGTTAATTAAGTAAAAAACAAAGGAGTGTAGTTTTTTTGATCATTGGTTATGCGAGCGAAGTAGAACACAAGCTGAAGTGTGTGAACTTAACTGTAAGTATAAAAAAAAAGCTCATTCCAAGATCGATTTATTTATTTATTCGTATGGTACCTTTTAAATATTGGATTGTGATGTATGGTGCCCCAGAAGATTAGTATAAACCCGTATAGTGTGGTGACCAAACCGTGTGCAATTGTGGATTGGTACGTCTTGGCAAAACATTTGCTTCAAGGTTCAGGAAAACCACTAAAACCAAATTAACCTAACCTTAGATGATGGAAGTCAATATTTACTCTAAAGTCAATGTTTGAGTCGGAACTATAGGCGATCGCATTTTAGAAGCGATTTTCATTGAAGGATCATTAACAGCGACAAAATATTTAAATCTGTTAAGGTGCCATTTAGTTCTATCCTGCAATTATTTACCCAAATTATTATTTTCGGTTAACTCATTTTATTTTGCAAAATCTGCGAGTATGGGACCTTTAATTGTTCGAGGTTCACAGTTATTAATGCATTAATGTTTCATGGTTAGCTGATGTTTCCCGAGTTTTTGTTTGTACTTCAAACTCAATTGTCTCGAGAGGTATGAAGGCCAAGGTCATAACTATGTATGGTAAATGGATGAATTCGTAAATTTAAGCACTACCAAAATATGGAGTAGCATTAAAAAAATAGACGATAACGTCACAGTATGAAAACAAAAAACTATCGATATGCGGTTTATATCAATAAACATGTTCAGTAAAAAAATAAATTGACGTATCCCAGAATTTCTCATGAAATTCAATAATTTTCATTTTACCGAATCGTACCAGGATTTTTATAACTCGGCGCCTTAGCTCCTCTACAAAAAAAATTGACGTTTGCACACAAAAGGAAACAGTTAGCTCACAACTTTGCTCAACGCTACCACAACTTCAACAACGGAGTTGTTGAGGGATAATCTATGGAAGCCAGTCCCCCACAACAGAATTTAGAACTTTTGGCGATTGAACATGAAAGAGCTGAGCTAGCATAACTAAAATTAACGCTAGCACACCCTTTAATAATGAAGTTATTAAGAAATTAATCTATGGAACCAACCCCCCACACAACAAAATTTCAAACTTTTGACGATTAAACATGAAAGAGTTGAGGTAGCAGAGTCTAGCACAACTTTACCTAACGTCAGCACACCTTTAATAACGAAATTTTTATGTGATGGAGGCTAAGGCGAGCTAGCTGATTTTAATTCACACTGAATAAGCCAGGTGCCCAAAATGATTATGTTTCAATCACTACTCTTGCTACTCTATGAATGTTTTGTGTTTTATTATTTAAATCATAAAATCAAAATTATTTACCTTTAGGTTGAGACCGATTATTTATTTTAGCAATAGTTTTTGATAAATTTCCTAATTTTGAAAAAAAAACGATTTAAAATGACAATAACAAAAATCGAATATTAAAATGTAAAATGATTCTAAAAAACCAAAAATTTCAAAACTTATAACAGTTAAATTTAGTAGTGAACATCAGTGAAAACACTAGAAATATGAGAAAAGCATCCACTATGATCTTGGTGACAGTAAAATGCTATTTGAAATAACAAGAGTTAGTACAAATTTCAGAGACTAGATGAGTACATTTGTTTAATCAACTTCGGAAAATCCTTAGAACGAATAAAACACAACACAAGACAAGTATGAACTCGATGCTTTGGAACCTAAGATTCGACTTAATATCACGGTAATCAAAAATGTAGTGGCGACCGCGTATATTCGCATATGGAATTAAACAACAAAAAGTACCTATGTACCGGGTGTCCAAATAAGCGAGGTAAGCGGCTGTATGTCGGAAACTGTTAAGCGAAATGGCTCGAGGTAAAAAAAATTATAATAAAAGTGGTCAAGATAAATTGCTGAATTATTTTGAAGTTCTTAAAATGGCCGCTAGAGGGGGTCACGTCAAATAAAAAACACACGATTTTGTCTAGAACTTGCATAGGTAAGCTACACCAAAAATACCTAAAATCAAATCTTACGTTCAATGTGAGCAACCGAATCGAATAGTGCAAACCGCAAGTCTCTTGTTTTCTTGGCCGAGATATTAATGTTAGAAAAAGATAGAGATTTGATTTTAGGTATTTTCGGTATAGTTTACCTATGTAAGTTATAGACAAAAAACAAAAATTTAAGAACTTCAAAATAATTTCCAGCATTTTTTCTTGGAAACTTTTATTACAAATCTTTTCGCTTAACGGTTTCCGAGATACAGAGCTTATTTGGACACTCGGTACATACGAGGATATATTGAAAAATTCTTAGCCTACTATAGAACCAAACAAAATTTCAATGTCAAAATATTTTATTACTCAACATATTCTCCTCTTAATTGGATACATTTATTACAGCGAACCTGCAACGTCTCTAGACCTTTCAAAAAAATGTTTCTTCTTGCTCTGCAAACCAGACCTCCACAGCTTCTATTACCTCCTTGTTGGAAGAAAATGTACGACCTTTTAAACTTTTTTTCAGTTGAGGAAGGGTGATAGTCGGACGGAGCCAAATCGGATGAATAAGGGGGTGTTCTAGTAATTCAAACCCTAAATCACGAATTTTTGCATGGCAACATGAGATTTGTGTGCAGGGCGTGTCCTGCAAAAACAAAACACCTTTGGATAGCTTTCCGCGTCTTTTCTCTTTAATATTTTCCCGTAGAGTGGTCAGTAATGTCGAATAGTAATCTCCAGTTATTGTTCTACCCTTATCCAAAAATCAATCATGATTACTCCATGGCAATCCCAAAAACTGAAGCAAGAACTTTTCCAGCAGATTTTGGACACGAAACTTCTTAGGTCTTGGAGAACCAGAGTGTCGCCATTCCATCGATTGTTGCTTTGTTTCTGGATCGTAGAAATGTACCCAAGTCTCATCCATAGTAACAATTCGGTTTAAGAAGTCTACATCGTTTTCAAATCGAGCACAGATCGAACGCGATGCTTCTACCCTTGCACGCTTTTGGTCAACATTCAAACATTTGGGGATCCATTTTGCAGCAATTTTTCTCATGTCCAAATTGACGTGAACCATATGATGAACGCGTTCGTATGAAATATTCAGTGCTTCAGATATCCGTTTTAGCCCAATTCGACGGTCTGATAAAATCATGTCATGAACTGCATCGATATTTTCGGGGACTGACACAGAAACTGGCCTTCCCGATCGGTCATCATCTTCAATGGAAAATTTACCTCTTTTGAAGCTTGCATTCCAATTTTTGACGGTCGCATACGAAGGACATTGATCACCAAGGGTATTAAGCATATCTTCGTAAATCTGCTTACCTCTTAACCCTTTTAAATACAGGTACTTGATGATGGCTCGATACTCCAATTTTTCGATTTTCACAATTTCGGTGGACATCTTTTTTCATTTAATTTATTGCGTGACTCTGGTTTACTTTTTTGACGTCAAACTTTACACTGACACTTCTAATAAGTTATTGTTCGTTGCTATGGTAACGCAATATTTTGTTTATGCAAGGAACTGGTCTAGGCTAACTAGATATCAATACATCCTCGTATGAAAAGGAATTCAGTAAGGTATCTTAGATCTTCTATAACACATGATTAGAATTCTAAAGTGCCGATTAAAAATACTAATTGTGACTCGATTACAAACTCAACGCTCACCTGACAACAATTTGGTAAAATTTTTGAAATTGTTGACAAACGGTACCTAAAGAAGAAAAACGAAGAAGATTGTTTTTTAACCAACATAAAATAGGTATGGGTTCGATCTATGAGAGCAATGAAAGTGTAAAGTAACTAGTAAAAAACGTTAAAATAGGTACAAGTTTGGTAATTTTTAAAACCTAACACATTAAATGAATATACAGTGCAAGTCAAAAAATTTATGAAAAACACAAAGTTACTTTTTTAATAACACCCTGCACATAAACAATATTTAAACTTTAATATTCAAACACAATTTTTGTTTCGATTGGTATGGTAATGTGCATACAAAGCAGATAATATTATTCACAATCCCAGAAATAGCATAAATAAATTGCAAATACAAATAACCTAACATTTTTGAAAGATGAAACATTATTACAGAACTGATTGTAGATGTAGCGCCTGACATGCAGAATTTGACGAATTTCGAATAACTTTGGCAAACAAGTGTGGATCAAAGACTTTTTACAAATGTATGGTGGTCGGCGAATAACGAATCGAAAAGAATCGATCCACGTACTATCGGTGCAAAACAATAAATAAAGTTTTGCATACAAATGTTAAAGAAAAGAGGCTAAAAGTAAGGTTTAAATATGTAGCACGAAGTTAATTGTAAATTTTTTACAATTGATTTAAATGGGCCAAATAAAAGATTTTTTTAATTTAACATAAGAGCTTTTATTATAATTTGATAACACTTAACCAAAATAATCAATTGCATAGATGAAGAATGGTTATTCTAGTAAAAAAAATTGCAAATAATGTTAACGTAACATTTTGAATCTGGTTTTCTGGAAAGCTGACTATGAGAAATAGGTTTGTTGTAACATTTTATTTTGACACATAAGGTACTGACATTTACAGAACAATGTTATTTTTGTTTTACTGATCTTACCGTATTTATCAAAATTAAAACATTTAACGAATCCATTATAACATAAGAAAAGTATTTCAAGCGATTATTTTTCTAATGTATGTAAAAATTATTCCAATTCAATAAAAATTTAAGTATAATTGAAGTGCAAATTAGCAGAACACATACAGCTAAAACAATTGTGTGAAGTAGGTACGCTATGCTAATTTCTCCAATTTTTCGTTCTTCTTATTGTGTATAAAAGTTGCTGTGAAATAAGAATAATTAAGTAACTTATTATTTAATCTATGAATCATTTTTGTTTTCCATAGTAGTATCACAGTGTTACGCCCAAGTCCCCACAACATGATGAATACAACATATCCAAGTAAGTACACATATTATATGAACACAAAGAAAGTACTGTACATTGAAAAATGCAGAGGTCTAATAATAAATAATAAGATATTACATCAAAAAATAACCATTTTTAGCATAAAGACTTGTTTGCCGCAATGGAGTACAATTTGAAATAATACATTATTATACATAAATTAAATTAGGTAGTATTTAATTTGTCGAATGGTATATAAAGGCGATTACTTATTACGTGAAACGTTTTCTTCTAACGAATGTGTTTGTGGTTTTCTTTTGTTTTGGAAACTCGAAGGACCGAAATAATGAAATATATTGAATTTGAATTGAACACTTCAATTTAACAACATTGAATACATAATAAAACTCCAGTCTTAGTTGCTACTCGGAACTTGCGAAGTTAAAACTGTAATAAAATAGCCCCTAAAGGGGAATCTTTTCAAAAGTCTGATTAACCACGGAAGGTGTCAGAAAACAAATTCCTATACAGTATGTACTTAAATTATACCAAAGTTTTAACCTACGGTGTAGGTTATAGTTTCACTTGCTGTTCGACCGCTGTGTTTGGATACATCGAAATTGTCTCATAATTTCAACTTTAGAAATTCAACCAGTAGTTCTTCGGTGTTTAGCGAATGCTGTTGGTCCGAGCTTTAGAAGAAAGAGTTGAAAAACGGTTTTAATTTACCATTCTATAATTTTGTTATATCTTAACCGATTTCCAAAAACAACAAGTTGCATTTAAGATTTTTAAATTGTGTTTGGTTACAGGAATGCAAATATCAAGACACTTTATTGTCAAAAATGTTCCCACCTAAAACAAAAATAGAAGTCCCCGGCGAAATATGTAATGCCTTGTGGTTATTAATTATATCCCCAAACTTTTAAAATGAACACAGTGCGTATATGTTCTATAACATTTAATGTTGTGAGCAAGTTTTAAGTAGAAGCAATTTCACAAACTGATATTAATATTTATTTAGTTTTTTTGAATGACCCATAAAGTTTTTACATTTCAAGTAATTACAATAAGAACGGAACTTGTTAGCGTTTATCACACTCGAGGTCAGTTACCTTCTTTCATGCTAATTTTCAATCCGTATTGTTATGACTAATAAATACATAAAACTTATATCTACCGTGTAGTTTTTAACCTATTGTTATTTAATAGTGTAATAAACTGTATTAAACAATGGCGTTATTTCACATTGCTCAAAAGCAGTAAAAATAGTTAAAAATGTAAACCACGCTGTTACCGTTAATTACTTTATTAATTTTTACCTTTTTAAGCAAACAATACAAACAGTGAAATATGGAAAAACTAAGAATTGTGTAATTAAAAGGCGCCACCTTTTTATAAACTTTCTTCTCGAACATTTCTGTTAGGAAAGTCGGTGTTTACTCTAGTGCATAATGTAATGAAATATGCTTCCAAATTCTACCTAAACCTCCCTGGAGATGACGTGCGCCCTATTAAATTATAATTAATGTCGTAATATCTTTATCGCATCATACTGTCCGACCATCGCCAAAACATAATTACGAAAGAAATGAAACGTAAAACAAAAATTAAAATTCCGAAAACGTATACCAGCTCTTCGGCTTACGAATAAAACGTTTTTCACATAAAGCTTAAATATAAAGTAATACATCTGAAGATGGTACTATAAAACCCTTCTGTTAAGTCCGTTAATTTAGTGCAAGAGTAGATGGGTCATCTCATTAACAACTAGGAATAAGCCATAAAAATGTTCCATCACGTCTTTCTAAGAAGCAAACTGTTAAAACTCCGCTCCTATGCAAATGTGCACGATTCAACTTTGCTTTAATTACGACTACGGTCTTGGTTTCCGGCGGTTTCACGATGTGCCATCTCGTTAGATTCGCTTTTATAGCTGAAAAACTTCATTTAGAAAGAGCGACTTTAATTTAGATCACTAACAGTTGTACGAACATCAACATCCCCCTTTTGCTTTTTACACATGCAAAGTAAACGTTACTACAATTTTAGCTTTGTTGGCTTTCCTTATAAACCGAGGCCATTGTTAAAAACCTTTGCAATTACGCAATTTCTGTGAAATATAAACTCCTAGTCGAAATTTCGAAATGACAGGAAACAAAGTGTCTAAAAGACAAGCTGTATCAAATTATTTTATTATTGGACATAGGTATTTGTACTGTAAGTTGTTCCTTTCACCTGACAAGCCTTAAAATGCATTATTAAATAATATAATGCATGTAGATTACACGATACATCGATATCAATTGCCAACAACGCCTTGCAAAAGTTGCAATTAGTTTTTTGCTTTTCGAATTCAAATTTGAAAAAAATTACGTCAAGTATTTGATCCAGAGCTCGATAAAAAAATTCATAATTCAACCGAAACTGATGGCAATATTTACAAGAAATTCCTATTTTTCATTTGGATGCGGAGTACTAATTTTCGACTAGATAGTAATAATTTTTTTAATCAGTTTTTATTTACGTCCGGCAATGTAATCGCGAACAGTTTACAGGAAATGTAGTTCAAATTTACTGATAAGCGAAATAAAACTGAAACGTTTTGGCACAAAAAATTACTCTTCGCATGCGATATACGTACTGTATTTAAATGTGTTCAACAATAAGCAGCTAAACATTTCGTAGATATATAGATAAGATTGTTAGATACTTCTAAGTATGCCAAAGCAATTACATACATAATTTAAAATACAGACCGTCTACCCAAACAGATACATCTCGATGCAATACTCAAGCTGAAGAAGTGTACGAAAATAAACTAAAACATTATTTGTTTTACAAATAATATAATTTGAAATTTTAATATGAAGAAAAGAATGATGAACATCTAAATTGAACTAATTTAAATTAAATTTTAATTAACGTGTCTAAAATATCATTTTAACAATGGTTTAAATTTTGTTGCCTTGTCAAGTGCTGTCAAAAGATTTATGTAACTTTTGCTCGAAAACCATTCTCGTCGAGTGTTGTAACGAAAAATTAAGCTTTTTCACTATTCGATTGCGTAGTTCTTTATGTTCGAATTCAAATTAAAACTATGCGTATTCACCTGGCAAAGCTGCAGGCGTTACGAGAATAACAAACATTAAAGTATTCTAATTTTTGTGTTGCCCAATCGTTGCTATAAATATTCAGTCAATGACCGCATACTTACAGATACCGATAAATAACACTAGATAGTATACCGGACGTATAATTAGGTTTTTCTTTTTATCTATTTTTACATTTCACCTGTGATAAGCGTCGCGTAACTACTCTTGTATGAACGTTTTATACGAACTATGAAACTGTAGGTCACACAGATAATAAAGCAGGTAAATGAACTGAAATAATATTATTCGACTCAATTATACAATATTTGCATTTCAAACAAGCTATCAGGAGATGACTTCTTCAGTTAAAGCTTAGTCGAGGCTTAACAAGCACTCGGTGTGCTATAAATGTTTCATTAACTGAGGACAATCATCATCCTTTGGATTAAGAACTATAACGAACTCGGTGTCAAAGTTAACTAGAGTTGAAGTAAACCCATCACTTTTGAAATTTTAAATATGAAATATTTGAGTTAATTTTAATTAAAGAAAAAATCGAGAAAGCTCTACTATTGGCGTTTATTATGATTGATTGCTTGCTGTTACACTTCAACTAGAATGCTCTTCTAACTATTTTGATAACCTGAATTTTTGATTAGCCGATTAGTCCAAGTCAACCCACGAAACGTAAAGGTTAAAATAAATTGGTTCAAATACTTTTTCTAATTCGTAGTTTCATTCAAGATAAAATATTTGATCATTTTTGCTGTACTTTAGCTTAATTCAGGGTAGTTACCATTTGGGTTAATGTATAAATTCTCTGTATCTTTTAAGTACAAACTTATTACAATACAAAAATTCGTCCTCTATATTAAATAATTTTATGGTCTCTTTGTATTAATTTAGAACTTTGAAACATTAAAGCACAAATTATTGTTTTGGAAAATTAAGTGGGTAAGTGATTTTTCTTGATAATAAGTACGTTTATAACAATTGTTTTTAAGAAAATGCAAAACAGAGTTGTAGTATAAAATTAAAATATCTGTAATACAGGAACAACCTGTCTTCTTGTTTAATTAATATCTAAGCAGTAGAACACTGACAAAGTCAATGCCGAGATAAATTGTTCAATGCAAATGGCTAATTATAGAAAAACAGCTATACTTCTAAGAACGAGCATAACGTACCAACAATTTTTGTTACGAAAATTATTTAGATTGAATGTAGTTTCTTTAATATTTTTTCAAACATTTTTAAACAGTGAGGTGTAAAAATTAGAAACCAATCCAACGAAACACCCTTTAATGGTCGTATGTACATCTCAAACTTAAAGCAATAATAATCGTTGGTGAGTTTTTAAGCATTGCTTAAGTTTAAGCTGTGTTGGTGCATACAGCAATCAATGAAATTTTTTTTTAGAATGGACTGTCTAATGCGTAGAGGAACTTGATACTTTGTGCGAACCTATACTGACAAATTAGCTGACTGCTGAGATAGAAAATGTCGTCAGCTGCGTTGTTTAGATGCGTGGTAGAGTCTATAGTCTGTCCAGAAACGAAGCGAAGTAATAAATCAACATGTTTAACAGATTCCAATGGCGTACCGATATATTGATACTTTTTCGAAAAGGGGGTTAAAAATGTAGAAGATGTGTAACCTTTCATCATTAAATTATTATTGTTTGTTCTTGTTATATTTTATTATACACACTATGGAGATGAGATTGTTTTGCTATTTCTTTAACCTATTTTTTTTCCGCCGTCATTGTCGTGACTGGCGCTTAGCCCGGTCTATTATGTGTCGTCATGCAATGGCTGTGCTGTTATATTTTATGTTCTTATTTACCGTCTATGATGTTTGCACACTTGGTTAATATTATTACATATGAATACTAGGGTGGGTAAGGTTTGGCATGTTTAGGTTTTAGTGGTTTTCCTAAACTTTGAAGCAAATGCTTTGCCAAGACGAACCAATCCACAATTGCACACGGTTTCGTCACCACACTGTACAGGTTTATACTGATCTTCTGGGGCACCATACATAACACTTACATCACAATACAATATTTAAAATGTACCATACGATTAAATAAATAAATAAATACCTTAAATTTTCAAACTCTATACAATGGTTTCTAACAAACGATGTGTTTTATAATTACCATGATATGTTTAAAATTACTTTCAATAAAACCCAATAAAACGCAATCGTAATTTTTTTTGTCAGCAAAACCCATGTACACGCCTATGATCTTTAGTTTAGACCTCAAGAACAGGTACGTCCCATTGTTAACGGATTAGGAGCTATTCATAAATAACTTACGTTGTAACACTATAGTATGGAAGCGGTATATCCTAAAACTAGTTTTAAAATATTTTATATATTTCATACAAAATCGTGTACCGCTTATATGTAAAATAAATGAACTATTTTAATTTATTACTTCGCTTCGTTTCTGGACAGACTTCACTGATTGGACTTGGCCTATTTTTCAAGGGCGTTGTCTCTATTGGAATGAGTGAACACCAACCGTCAAACGTATGAATCATACGTTTTCATATAAAATAAAAAGAAATTAAACTACTGTAAAATACATTCGGTCCTTCTGTAATATGTAGTAATTGTTTAGCAAGATGTATATGCCCATCGTTGATGAGTTAGGAACGAGTTTCATTTTAAATTCAAAATTGGAAAAAGTTTCTCTGAATGAATTCAGAAATTTGTTTTAATTAAAAGCGTTTAGATACAATTTGACATTTTGGATTTAGGCTTCTAATTTACATATTTTATTATGGTCGACAAAATTTAAGCGATAGAAAATATGAGTAAATAGTAAAAGAGGTCTTTAGATGGTGTATTGATAGCGTATTGCCGCACATGTAGTTCCAAATTACAAATTTTTCACATTTTCTTTGGTCACAAAACTGCGCCTATGTTGTTAGTTGTGTTGCCTAGACAGTAGGTGTCGTTTTTGCTTGGCGTCTAGTGAATGTTTCGCCGGCATAAAAATAATTTTGTTTTTCTTTAAGCGACATTAAGACGTCATATTATTGAAATAGTTATTTCAAAGCTGTAAAGTAGGTTTTTTCGGCCGCTCTGATTGTTGATTGTCGAGGCGTCAGCCGAGGCCATCATATCAGAAAAGATCGAAAAAACGTTTACAGCTGCGGTACACAACGTTACACACGGTTCACTCTAAAAATAATGTACGAATGCTAAAAGAATGAAACATTGTCAAGAATTTTTATTCAGTTTTTTTTATATTATATTTTATTTTTTGTTGATACAATGGATACAGAACAGGAATAATATGCACTTTTCCAGTTATTCATTTAAGACAACGAATACAAAATACGCAAATCTTAAGAATATTATTGTTTACAGAAATAAAAAACTATGTAACATCAATTATACTTTATTGCAATGAGGCATGGGTATCGTGATTCAACGAAGCGGCCGTTTTACTTTTTTTTTTGACAGATGAGTACAAAAAGTGCCACTTTACGGCCGCAAATGAGGTCTCTTTTTAAGATGAGCGCCTAAAAAGGTTTTTTACTGTCTAAACATTAAAAGCAACAGATCTTTTGTTTTCACAACTATTTAGGTTGATACCTCGGTACGTCATATTATTATGAACGTGACAGTAACGACCAACCTGATTCGTCGAGAATAAAATGTCACTAAATAAACACTCGAGAATCTCGAAAATAACACATGAAAACGATCAATCAATGCTTGAAGAAATAATAGTATATTTCACTTGAAGTTAAAAAATATAATTGTTTAACTCTAGTAAAATATAATGTAATTGAAAATAGCCGACTTAAAGCCAATGTGATTCCCAGATTGCGTTAATTATTTAAATTTAAACAAATAATTTAATAAAATATAATAAGTAATAAAATTAAATATAATTTGAAACAAATATTATACAAGAAATATTTTAAAATATAAAAACTTAAATTTTCTTTCAAATATTAATTACAACGTTTATTATTCTTACGACTTAACTCTAATTTGTCAATTTGTCGAGAACAGTAATTTTTTCAACTAACTCCTCATTCCATACACCATAATCAATTTTGATAATAGTCATCAATTGAAGTGTAACCAATTTCAAAAGCCTACATCCTAAATTACTAATGCTTGGTACTTTATTCTTCGGATAAAGTATTTTTGCAAAACATTAAGTTGACAAAGTATTCGTGATATTCGCCGTTTTATATTTTATGGAATAAAAAAAATAATAAAACACCAGAGGATACTGTTAGGTGAAAAAATAGAGTTATGATTGAGAAAGTGCAGGATAGTTAAGATTAATTTACAGAGACTAACTAGTTCGACCAATAACATAACTACATTCCAGTTCCAGTATCCATCAATAATGGATATACCTACACTTTACACGATTTAGTAGTGATATACGACAATTACAAAGAACACATGATGAACAAACAAGTATATATTTTACAGATCTAATTTAAATACAAAGATTATGTGTTTCGATTTTGATATTTCAATGCAAATTCTTATGTAAGTAGGACACACCGACGTATTTTAAAAATAATTACCTTGAATTCAACTGGTAGCGATAATTTTTGGTAAAGAAGAGAAAGCGCAATTTTTAATTTGACGACATTGGTTTCCAAATTAATCGGATGAATGTTCGAATAATGCATTCAACATATGCATAGTGGGAAAGATGACACAGAAGAGTTGCTGTTATCGCATTGCACTTAAAAAATGTTTAAATGTTTGTTCTCTAAATTTTTGTATCCCTGATCTGTTTTCCCAAAACTTTCAGGTGCTTACAGAGTAGTGTCAGATCAAATATACTTTGAACTAGTTAGTCTTAAGAGCATGTGGTACATAAAAGTAGAGAGTAATCTTTATTACATCACAGAGAGGGTGTGCTGAACAAAAGTTGAAAGGGATTGAGAACAGTCCACATACTACCCCAACTTAAATTTCGCTTCCAACAGAAAAATGTGTAAATCAAAATTCACACAACACCCCATTTTCTTCGTCTCCCTTTTCACGAAAATTTCATACACGAGTTACAAGTGGTGAATCTGAAAAGAGCAAGTATAAAAAACGCGGATTGTATTATTTATAAAAAGAATGTAAACATAATTCTTTGCAAAATGAACGAAATGGTTTATTGTAAAGATCTTCTTGTGATGTTTACTATTTCTCGTACAATTAAAAAATGAATGGTGGTTAGGTAATTAGGCAAACAACCTCGATTGAATATTGCAAATTAAAAAAAAGATCCAATCATGTTGAAATTGAACTCCAGTTGCATTATACATATATAAATTATGATTTCATCCTTTTAATTTAGACCAATTTAAATTGCTAAATCATAATAATGAAATAATCTGTACCAGTTTATAACAGCCGTATTAAATTGCAAATGTGTTGTTGTTATTATTATTACTATTTATTAACGTAACAATTCAAATATAAACAACTATATCAACAACCAAGATAATCTTTCTGAAATATAAATCAACATGTTTACAACTTTTTATAACATAGCGTGTTTAATTTTGGAATATGACTCAAAAATTCCATTAAAACCTAAATATTTTTTGCGCTTTAAGATGATACATGTATGTATGTGGAAAAAATACAGCTAAGTACATTTTCAGACCTCGTTACATAATAAATGAGTTTTGATACAATCCGAGGACAATCAATGTATATTATCATTTTTTAATACATCGTATAAGATACAATTAAACTAGAATAATTGGCAAAACAGCAATGCTTATAATCAAAATACAAATTTGTTGATAAAATTAAATCAAGAGGTCGTTTATCCTTGTCATAATTAGTAACGGCAATTTAATCGAACCAATTTGCGGTATAAATTTCAAGGAATGAATGAAAGACAAAAATATCGTTATCGCTACGTGAGAGGGAATGAGAAGGGCTATACCAATATAGAGCAGTGTGTCTAAGGTTAGGGCCCAGTTGGGCCTCACGCAGATCAATAGTGAGGGCACGCACGTTTCCCATGCGTCACATTTCTTCCTTTTACTACAAACCTTATGAATCATTCTGAACAGTAGCGGGATCTTAGCGAAAGCTTAGAATAGAGAAAAGTACTGACATCGCTCTACTATTATAGCATTATTATAGGGTATACATAGGGTCAATATTTCGTATTCTGTACTGCTATAAGTTCGACAACAAAACATTAACTGTTACAATTTAGAAACAACGCATTTTGTTTATTAAAATCTGCTTACTAGCCTAGCAGGCAGTATTCACCTTCAAGTCTCTCAAAACAAGGCAAACACTCTCTTCTCCTGATATTTAATATTGTGATGACGATGCTGTGAACGTTAATCGTTCAGTAAATAATTACAAAGCAAAGATAAAATTCTGGGAACTACATTCGCGCTGTGTAAGAGAGAAAAAAACTTTAGCACTGATAGTTGCAACTTGTACGAGATGTATAACATTCCATACCAATAACAAACACACAAAAAAACGCAACCACATACTTATTAAGATACACAATTGTTACATATTATTCTAGTAGAATAACATTTTCTGGTACAAACAGATTTAATGTTCTAACTTTGTATCCTCAATTTGTTGAGTGTCTAATAACAACGTTTATTGGTTAAGTTAATTGTGGTTTTCTCCTTAATTTTCAATGACGTTTAGATATCGTATTTCGAAAGTAGCCGAAACGTCGACAGAAAATTTACAGTTTCCTAGAAATAGGAAATCTAAACGTCATTGTTTATTGATAAGTTTTAGTTATTTATTTTTGATACAGGGTGGGCTAACTTCTGACATTGGTGGGTAATATAGTTAATTGGTTACATTTTAAAAATATTTTCGATTTTACAGGGTGTTCCAAAAGCCTAAACTTATCTTATAGAGAGGTTTAAAATATATATACATAGCGTGTCAATTTTTTGCATGTAAAATACAATATTTTTCGATTTTCATAAAATATTAATCGTTTCCATTAACTTATACCCACAATACAGGTTTATATTGATCTTCTGGGGCACCATACATAACACTTACCATCACAATACAATATTTGTATAATGTACCACACGAATAAATAAATCGATACCCTTATAACTGTAACTAATTGTACAGTCATCGTCAATGAAAATGGACATGTACAGGTAAAAATTGTTAGGTGAGATCACAGTCTAAGGGAAAGAACCCCTACTTATGGGGCAATAAACATTTTAATTGTCTAGGTAAACAAGTAAATTCTTTACACGTTTTGAATGACATCAGACAATTAGGGAAAGTTGTTTAGAATAACATAGAAAGCATTTTTTTTTTCAAAGTACTCGAGCAGCGATTAAATGAAAAGAATAGGTAAATGTTAGTTCCATTATTCAATAGGATTGTAATTATAATTACAAGATTTAAAAATATTATTCTTCTTTCAAGCGACAATAAAACCGCATATTATTGAAGACGCTAAAAATCCTTTTTACTGTCTAAACATTAAAAGGAACAGTTCTTTTGTTTTCACAAGTATTTAGAGGTTGGTACCTCGGGTATGTCGTATTATGAATGTAACAGTAAAGTACAAACTTCATTCGTCGAGAATAAAACGTCACTATAACACTCGAGAATCTGGAAAATTTGAAAATAACACATGAAAACTAGCAATTAACGCTTGAAGAAAAAATAATATATTTCACTTGGAGTTAAAAAATATAATTGTTTCGCTTAATTTGATGTCTCGTCAGCTTTTTTAAGCTCAACAATTATATTGTTGTTATTAAATAAAAATCAATCTCAATCGGATGATACAAAAATATTTAAAATACATGCTGCCCTCGATGTGTTTTATTTAAAAATGTATAAGTGTATGCTGCCACGAATTTTGCAACGTCTATTATAGTCAAAAATATTTTTAAAGTGTGCACTTAGCAATTGTACAGCATGTAACAAATTTTGAAAGTTATATCTTTTTTCCCCAACTATATTATCCACCGATGTCAGAAGCTGTTTTTATATTCTCATAAATACTGATATCGTCAAAAGAATACATAACATATAAATCGTGAAATATACTTCAAAGCACAAATCAATATGCAAGAAACAAGATTATTTCAGAAACAGGTCGCCAGGAAATTATAGCTCTTATTGGATTGCTTTGTTTAACCAAGTTTTGTCAAGTTCTTTACAGTTGTAAAATGTTTTTGTTTCTGTTGAATTCTGTAAGATTTGATAACAAGAAGAAATAACGCACCAAAGGAAACAGTTCCTGTTATTCAATACGTAATAATCCAACCCCTACTCGGAAAATATAATAATAAAAGCTGTTAAGTAACAAAAAACCAAAGTGATTGCTAAGGCTGAACGCAGACTGATACAACAAAAATGTTCTCAAACAAAAGTTTTTGTTTGAACTTGCCAAAAACTGTTTTCCCAGTGCATTAAATAAAAACCATCGCAGATTGATTAAACAATACTTGTTAACAAACTCAAACAGGCTGCAACGCTGTTAAAAACTGTGTTCGGTGGAAAGACAAATTGTCTTAACAAACAAACAAAATTCATCTATAGAGTTTTAAAATTCTGTAATCTTATATGTATGGTAGTTTTGACAGTTGCACTATATGTAATTATTAGCTAAAGAAATTCTGTGCGTAGTTCTTACACAAGGAATCTAAGAGAACAAAAAATATGCCTAGCGCTCTGGGGCTTCTAAAGGGAAGAAGTGGTATCTTGCTGACCAACATGACTTTTTTGAAAGATTTTGTCCGACCACATCGACATTCGAATGGGAATGCAATAACCGAAAAGACCCAGAATAAGTAAGTGAACTTGACCATGGAAATTACATTACTGATGAAAAGGATACTCTTCTATTAGTTCAAATGGTACAAAAGTTCATAGCTACCTTTAAGTACTCTGAAAGCTAAAGTACCAAAGATGGCATCTGTAGTGGCAGCTGTTGCTGCCCATGACTGACTTTTTAAAAAGTAGAACAGCTAACGTTGAAGTTAAAAAGGATGCAAAAAATACTATTTTTTTGAATAGTCATTGACGCCAAGAAGGCAACGATCTTTTAAACAAGTAAAAGAAATAAGTAAAAGGGTATTGGACGGAACAAGAACCTGATGGTAGTGGAGTGACAGACATTTCAACCAGATCCAATTCAAAATTGGTCACCTCAGTATACGCCAGTATACGCAGTTATTACAATTATGACCTCCAAATATATTTGCGCCATCGTCATCACATTTGCAGCCGTAGAGAATTCTCTCTGACTTAACTGAAAATAACTGGACACATATTTAATGTATGTTCCAAAATTCCATTGACAATAAACAATTCATATTCATTTTTGAACGTTAATTATCAATTACCTTGAAGTAACAAATAGGCGTTCTTCCTGAGTAAAGCTTTTTATTAGACTAGTGTGTTGTTTTTTATGTTGTCTTCAAGCACGCTTAAAATATAATCAAATGTACTGAAACTTAACCTATTAAAATTGCGAATTTTTATTTCTCAACTCTCCTTATTTCATTATGAATTTCAGAAGTGTGTTTCCTGCATCCTCCTTCTGTTAATCTGATGTATCCATAATGTTCTTTTAGTGCCATATCATGACCGCACATACCACCTCGTCGGTAAACATGATGGCTACTGTCTACATTGGTTTTACATGAAATAGTTACATAACGAAACTTTCGTTCATCCGACTGTTTCGCCAAAATTTGTTTTGTTTTATCAATGTGCATTAAAACCTAACAATTCGTATAAATTAAAATCAAGCAGTTTCGTCGAAAAACGTTTTGATGCATCCACCATCGCCCCAAAAACAAATAAAATGTTTTTCAATGTCACAAAGTTTTGTTTGAGAACGTTTTTGCTTCATCAATCTCCGTTCAGCCTTAGGTCTAGGACCCCATCTTCTTGGTGGTGGTGGTGGAAAAACAAGAGCACATCATATAGTTGAAATTGTCGACGTTTCGCCTCTCATGTGAAGGTCTTTATCAAGACTCTTCAACTCATTCTGATCAAGAGTCTTCACATAGGGAGCGAAACGTCGGCTATTTGAGTTGTTCTTGTTTTTTCACCTCCTTAACAAGATGATATTTTTATTATTCACGGTGCTTGATAATGGGAGTTGAGAATCACTCAGAAAAAAGGTGAATACATATAATTTCACAAAAGTAAGAAAATTAAATGAAAATATTAAGTTTTAATCCAGTTCAACCAGAAATTAAGAATAAGTTTCTTTAGAAAACTGTATCTATCAATAATAAAAATAGGGATAATGCTATATGATAATCAATGAAAATTTAGGTGAAGTTACAAATATAACGTATGTTATAACTTTATGTCTGTTCTCCAAATCGATGACTTTTAAATGTCAAATAAACAATCTTTCCACATTATAAATTAATAGTATTGATTATTAGATTGACGGCGATGTTAATTCCTTTCGTGGAGGTGAAGTTAAAAAACTCTTCAAATATCCAATACGCTAACGTTTCGCTCACAATGCGTGAACTTCTTCAGAGCGGCTTGAATTCATAGAGTGGAGTCACTACTATTGATGTCACTCTATGAATTCAAGTCGTTCTGAAGAAGCTCACGCATTGTGAGCGAAACGTTAACGTATTGGATATTTTCAGTGTTTTTTAACTTCACCTCCACGAAAGGAATTAACATCGCCGTCAATCTAATATCCGTATTGGAGGAATTTTATATTTTGAAAACCTAGTATTGATTACATTTAAGTGTGGTCAAATTCAATGCGTTTTGATAAAAAATTGCATAACGTGAATAACTTTTTGTACTGAAGATCAATCAATTTCATGAGATGTTTGCTTTTACCATAATATAATTATTACTTATTCAAAGTAAAAGACTTTCGAATGAATTTCACGTATAATAAGTGTCAATTAATCCTAATTAAACCTACTAAAAATATTTTAAATATAAAAGCATAAAACCACTTGATTAAAAAATACAATATACAGTTAATAAAAGTATTACGAGCCGCAATGCTGTATAAACAATAGTATTTTATAGTAAGTACAATCATAAACATGACAAATTGAGCTGAATTCATTTCCTGGCTCATTTACACATTTATACATTAACGGTACATTTTAAAAAAGTCATTTCGAAACAAGCAACAGCTATTTCCGTTCTATTACTACAACTGTGTATATTTGCAGCTGCACGAAATGGTCTATAAAAGTTACACTTTAATTTTTATCACTTAAATAATCAAATAGTAGTGATTTATTAGGAGACATTGTAATAATTAAAACTCACTAAAGATTTGAAAATATGAACATCAACGATTTGTATTTTAAAGGATAACAACCATTGTAAACGACTTCAAAACTACTGGAAAATCGCACCATAACGTTAAAAATTAATTAATTCAAGTCACTATACATGTACAGAGTTTTTATACGCTTGGTATTTTTAATAAAATTATATTTAAAACTCATTTTATGAAAAGGAAATTGAAAAATAAGCGCAGTTTAACTAGATTACTGTATAAAAAGTGGTCTCCAATGTTAACTTTATTTCTTCTTACACTGAAAAAGAAACGGTTGACGTGAAATAGACATAACTAATTAAGTTAAACATTTTATTTTGCCTCCGAGTATCTTATTTCAATAACATTACTTGTACTGCTATTTTATTATCGCAAAGTCTCTGTAGGCATTGTACAATATTCTTTGAAGTTATTGTCGACTTTATACGCTTTAGGGATATTACAAAAGAAAATAATTAAAATACGTAACACAAACATTAAATAAACAGTAGTCTGTTTTAACAAAAACGCCAGATTTAATAGAGACAGTGTTTTATGATATTTTTTATTAAAGCGTTATAAATTTAATTATTAGACTACGTATACAGGGTGTTCCATTTAAGTGCTACACTATTGTAAGATATATGAAGAGAATTGGCAAACAATTTCTATATTACATTTCAATTAAAATGAGCAAAAAGAATTGAACGTAACTTTTTTATTAGCTTATTCGATTTAGTTTTTTTTTTGCTCAATTCAACAACATTACACACTTGTAAGAATTGAGAAAAATGGAAATAATAATTAAAACAATTTTTTACAGAAAAGATAAAATTATTTATAAACTATTTGGATGAACGGTACAGGTTGGACCGATTTCGATTACTGTTAGAGCAAAACTGTTCGCGTAGCAATAGGCCAACTTTTTGAGACAAATTAAACAGCAAAAACAAAAATTTGCTTTGTTTTGACAGATGTGCTGTGTTTCATTGTTTTAAATTGTTGCAGTGTCTACAAAAGTGTAAACTAACAAATTCGCTTGTAATTCCGTAATATTTTAAAAGAACCTCTATAAACTATATATTGTTGAAAAGCTCCAAAAATAAGGATTTTAATGAAGTCAAAGTCAACTATGGTTTCCATTTAAAAAAAAACTAAGTTTATGTGACATCTCGACTATTGGTGATCAAAGTTAAAAATTGACTACTCCATTTGATTCTAACCTAAAAACTGCACAAGAAATGTCTTTTCCTGAATTTTTATCAACAGATGAGATATGGAACCCTATCGATATTTGCATCAAGATAGCAAATTTTGGTTTTCGCTGTTTAATTTGTCTCAATGCTACGTGAACAATTTTGCTCTAACAGTAATAGTTACCGAAATACTCTGCAATCCCATCGAAATCAGTTCACCCCGAAGCTTTGCGAAAACTTATTAACAAATTTGACGAAACTGGATCGGTATTAAATGTTTAAAAAAATGAGAACCCCAAATTATCTTTGAGAAAGCGATTACATCAGCTGGAAATAGGTAAGTCATTTTTAGAGAAAACAAAATTCGACCTTATAAAACTGAATTATTACATAGACTTGAAAATGAAGATGAAAATATGCGATTGGGTGGGAGAGAATTATCTCGCAGATAGAAGTCTTCATCGGATGATTTTTTTTTACCGACGAATCTACTTTTTGTACTAACGGCTACATCTCTTCATAAAATAGCCGTTGAAAATCGAAATTACGTTGTTTATAAAACAAGTCAGCGGTATAAAACAGTGAATGTTTAGTGTGGCATTTTCTACGATCGAATCGTTGGTCCTTATTTTATTGAAGACATCTTAAATCAACATGTTTATATCGGTCTTTTAGAAAATTTTCTATTACCATTTCTTAATACATTGCAACCTCACATTAGACGTAACGTTTGCTGGCAATAGGATGGTTTGCCCTGCCCATTGCATACTTTTTGGCACATCACTTTGGTGAACGATGGATGGGAAGATTCGGACCAATTCATTTTCCTGCGAGATCACCTGATCTGACATCATGACTTTTCCTGTGGGGTATTTTAAAACAAAAGGTTTATGCGAATGACCTACCGCATGACCGCGAAGTCCTAAAGAAAAACGGATGCGGTAAATGAAATAAAGTACCCTCAAATGTACCATCAAGGATGGCAAAAATGGTGAGTTGTATCTTACTAGAAACTTAATAATTTTCAAAAATAATGTTTGAATAGAACAATGTGTCTTGAAAAGATATGAATTTTGTTTTAACTTTCATTTTAAATTTTGCATTTAGACATGGTTTAGATTTTAAACAACTTTTACAATTAAAATTTCACTCTAAAATGATAAATAATAGAACTTCTCTTGAAGCATTTCACATTTTCTTAAGTTATTAACACTACATTAATCTGAACTTGGATTCAAATATTGCAAATACACTTTTTCAACAAACAGGACTGTTTATAAAGAATGACTTTTTCTAAAATCAAAAAAATGTTTCTTCTCTTTCAATCAACAGATTGCCATCGTACATAAGGAATTGAGAATTGAAGTTGTAATTCCTTATGCTCGAAGTTGATTTTCTAAAAATTTCACAATTAAAATTGTATCCCATTAATTAACGTTTTTGATTAGTATAATGTTATTGGTTATTCATCTTCATGCTATCGGCGTTTTTTCCAATTTTTCGACAATATAACTCATCTAATCCAGCTCTAATGAAGCTCCCAGTGCGGTAGCGAAACGTTGCCTTTTTACAAGACCGGAGAGTTTGCTTTCGATCCCTTTTCTTCGAATAGTAAGGGTCCAGACGCGCTTAAATAATTTAACCTAGTGAAAGATACCATCAACATTATTTGTATTAGTACTATTTTCCAATTGGGGTTTTAAAAAATCTCATAAATGGATCATGTTAAGTTGTATACCTAGCAATTTTATTTATATAAATTAATAATTATCTGATATTCCAAATTAACAGCCTCTGAATTGCAGTTTAAAAAAAGACATTCCGACTGTAAACCTAAGCTATTAAGTATTTCAACAATTTACAGCAATCAAGACTTATGCGGTCGAAGTGCAGACAGGTTAAAAAAATGGCAACAACGGATATTGTATGAAAATAAATTACGAGAGTCTTGTCTTTGTTTTTAGAGAAGTAAGTACTTCAAATTAAATAAAAATGTACAAAATTATTCTGAAAAGCACCACACGCTAAAAATTTTAATTAGAACTTTCATAACGTTAAAATAACTGAATATTTGGAATGTCTGCCAAGTAACAAAAGACCTTTTGCCTGAATCAACTAAAAAGTTGTCGGTTAATATCTACTACTCTATGGATGCACTCCAATAAATGGCGGAATCGATTATATTTAATTAAGGATGTTGTTCTTCGATGACAGGTGCAAATGAACAGAGCAGTTCCATAACTTAATTATAAATTTCTGCTAGAACAACAACAACAACAAAGTTCTCAGACAAGTGATACTTTAACCCTAAACTTGTAACATTGTGCAGACACAAAGAAAATTTATGTAACATAGAAGTTTATGTTAACGCTCAAATAATAAAAAAATATTTGAAATAAAATACAACAATCATTTTTATTTATAAGAGATGAAAGACAGAAACGATATCCACTCTAGCAAAACAAACAACACATGAACTAAAATTTATGAGAGCAGCTGCCATGTTGTTACAGGGCACATATGCGAGAATTATTAAAATATCAACCATTTTTTATAGCACTGTTAACTTTTATGGCTTTAGTTTTTCATAGTTCTGTAGCCAATGGCCCATTTCGTTTTCGAATTATGCATCTTCACATCATCTCACCATTCAAAACACTTCGCGATGTCCAGAAAATATGTCGCAATTCACTTTACTTATATAATCTATAGAGTTTCGCCCGCATATATATTTTTTTAAATCGGCCGAACAATGTAACTATACAATTTTATTTGATAAAAGCTTAATGACCGTTATTAACCAATTAAATTACGCTAAGTACACAAGCCTAATTTTAAGTTTAACAAGATTATTTATTGCCATTATTTTATTTAAATGTAAATAATCTTAATGTTTAAGAAAATTTCTTTTATGAATATGCCGATAACTAAAATAATAAAAAGTATAATTAGCTCACAAACACATATTCTTCACAAAAATGTTTCATAATGCACTCGAGAACGTTATAATTCAAGAGATAATAAAAAACATTATGTAAATTTTTTATCGTAAACAGCATAATAAAGATATTTATAAAACTTTGTTTACTACATTGCAATAGCGATACACAGATTTGAAATTTAAATCGGGTTTAAATTTATTATTTTTACCTTCAGCGAAGCTTGAATCTACGTCTATCCATACAGCGCAAATATCAAAATTTACAGGGAATTAATAAAATATGGCTACTGTTATCATGTGTGGAGCTCGTTACATTAGCAACACGGGTACATTTACATAGGAGACATATAAATTAATTACAAACAATAAAACCCACTCCAGTTTGTCACGTAATATGATCCCCGAACGCCAAACAGTCTCGTTTCACTGTAGTATACGTATCTTTATAACTTGGTGTTTATAACCTGGAACGATTTCATCTATTATTTTTAATATACAGAACCGCCCGCCAGTGGTATTATTTCGACAAACACAAGGCGATTTCTTATGTGCTTCATCGTGGAAAAAATTGTAATGATCACCTTTATTAGTTACTATGTGTTATGCGTTACGAGTAATCAATTTTTCATTAAACAACTGATTATTAATTATCAAGAAAATAAGCTTAAGTTTTTTACAACAAATAATGCAGTTACAAGTAAGCTTAAGTAATGTTTTCCCTATTTAAAAAAAAAAGGAAAGTTTAACTAATGCTGTACACAAAACTAAATTTTACGTATAAAAATTGTCTTGACAATATAAACTAATTGGTAGTCAATGCAAACCTTTCTACTTGAACATCACGAAATACTTACCGATATAGAAATGATCTGTTATTTAAAAATTCACTTACTTCATAATTAAATTATTCAAGATTATTATGATGTTATCCCAACTCTTTTTTAAGCTAAAAGTTAGGAATGTCTAGCAAAAATTAACGGTAATTAAGTTTTAGAATAAAAAGACAAACGCATGACAAAACTCGACTAAGATTATACTTGAGGTATAACTGTAGTACGAAACACGAATGTTTAGTTTCTCGGTTAATATAGTTTCTATTAGCGAAACAAAACTTTGACAAATAAGTACCAATAATAATAGTTTTCTGAAATCATTCGTTACAAAGCAAATACGAAACAGGAATATATGGATGATAAATCGGGTGTATAGGTAGCAGTAAGTTTTCCTACAAAAGTTTTCTTAATAATTAAATGTGCTCTTATAGATCGAGTGAACAAAAACAACTCAATAGGTGAAAATTGCCGACTTTTCGCCCAGCATATTCATCACAAAATTGGTTGATTATCAATAATTCGGTAAAAATCATCAATTGATGATAGAGTCAACATATGACTGTCACCTATAGAGTGGTTTTTGTTCATTCCACCAAAAAGGCCCTATATAATCACATTTAAATATGGGTATATAGATACATATAAAGTATACGACTTTATCTGAACAAATAAGTAAATAATATTCTTATTAAATGTCGAATGTTTATTCAAAAATTTTACTCATGCACTATGGTCACGAATCATTGGGTTTTTTCAGTACTGACCAAGCTTGAAAGTGATTAAAACAACAGATTTATAGGAAATCAATCAATTATCTTATCAAACAGATATAACCCAATTTATGATAAGAAAATTTGAGATTTTGTTCAATTAAATAAAATCGAAACTTCAAGAACCACTTTATTTGTTTCTCCATTTATAAAGAAAATTAATTTATCAAATAGGTTTTCAGTTTTACATATTTTATTTCCTGCATTAATTAAATACTTTTCTCCTAAAAATTATTCTTGTATTTTCTTTAATAGATTGAATTCTTCCCTTTGGTTTTATTTTTTTCGGTTTTATTAGACATGTTTTTCCTAAAATTTGTTATTTTGTTTTATTTCATAGATTGTATCCTCCAATCTATTTATTTCTTGTATATGCTTTAGATATTATTAACTTACAAATAATATTGCTTGGGTGAAACTAAAATGAGCTAATTTTTAATTAACAAGACTTAAATAGCAACTAATTTCAATCGATAAAGAGTGTGTATTAAAAAATATACGCAATAACTAAACTCATTCCGAAGATCACAATCAGATTAAAAAAAACGTAGGGCACAGAACTTCACATCGTCCTATACGTGTATGAGAGTAGGTATATAATCAAATTTCAGGTATTACGAAAATGTTTATGTGAATTTGGAAATATTGCAATAATAAATAGGAATCTCATAATATTTAACTAACTAAATCACTTTCAAAATATGTTATCTCATGTCTGTGTGTTTACCTATAATATTGTATAAATATTTGACCAAAACATAAGGAAAACTATTTTAAAAAAGCAAAAAGCTATTGTTAACGCATAGTTAATGATATTACATTTTTGAATCGCTTTCTTTCGCTTCCATCAGTTGGTATTTTACATATTACGTTTGTAATTCGCTACGTGTTAAGCGTGAACACATATGGTGGCATTGCTGCTATATCTCACTTAAAATTTTGAAAAAGGTTGTCTACACTACACTGTTTTTGGTTAATGTTAGTTAAAATTCGTCATTGCTAAAAATGCAATAATTAATCACATATACTTTTAATACTTATCTATTATGATCGATGTATTCACACAAAATATTGAAAAGAATTAAATATTTTTATTTACTCTTTAGCGACTATTGAATTTGATGCACTACTCAAAATTAGTCAATTACGTATACAATTCCTTTTTGTTTATAAAATTAATTAATTAAATTGAAGTAATAATCAATTAAGCAGAAGAAAAGCGACAACTTAAATAATCTCAAGCACCGTGAGTTAATAGAAAGAAAGTGCATTTTCGTTTTTAATATTATTGAAGATTGAAATCAGACAAATAAAAACTACAAGTAAACTACACAATACTCGTTTTAAAAAAGCTACAAAAATATCCATTACGAAAGATGAAAAATTTTATTCTTTGCCAAAAGTTAATGGACTGATAAATTGCGAAAGGCAAAACCTAATTCGATTGTGTTAGAAAAAGTGTAGCGTAAGATTTCATTTACAAAATGATAGAAACAATAGTCTGTAGTTTCGATTATTTATACTTCTAAATACGTAAAAAAAGTCAGAAGTAAAAGCTTAAATATTTGCTAATAGTTATCGTTGCGTTTAATAGTACTAATCCAATAAATATACGAGTTTCAGGAACATTTTCCTTATTTCACTAATCCTGGAATTGTGAAGTGTATTAGTAACAATCCTGAAGTTCCTCGAAACAATTTGCATAACCGAATTTCTAAATGTACACGCTACACATTACAGGCGAAGCTTAACTAGAGTTTTCGTTACCACATATAAAAAAGGAAAAACAGTCTCGTTTCAGACGAATTCTAATCAGGTAGAGTTTTCAATCTTCTAGAAACTAAATAGAAATTTAACTACCAGAAAAGCATTTAATTATACAGTTTTACAATCAAAGCAATTACTTAATTTTGTTAGTACGTCAAACCGTTTCTTGCAGGAATCTGAGTAAGCCACTGGATTTAGTTGCGGTTCATTTCCAAATGGCTTTCGGCCGAATTGGAATTAAAGTCACGGATAAGAGTTGTTTTATCGTAATTGCGAAGCTTTAGCTGGTTAGGAATTAGTGTAAGATTGTATAACCTGCTAACAACTAATTTTTAAAATTATCCTCGACACTTGTTTTAGACAGTTTGCATTCAAACAAGCTAAATGTAATTACAACTTTAAATTGCAATGTTACTTTAGTTCTTGTGTTAAATATTCAAAGTGAAAATGTTCAACATTTTATATGCAATTGGGGAACTGTGAAGCGATACAGTCTTTGCGCCGGATGCAGATATTAGCAATCATCGAGAGGAAATGAGATCCCTAACTCATTGCTCAGGTACCTACAAAAATTGCTATTGAAATATCGTTAGTCGAATGAATTGATCGACAAAATTTTAAGAGCTGTGAATTCGTTCAATTCTCATTCACATTGAGAACCTAAATGTCACTTCAACATTCAGTATAAATTAAAAAAAAAGACTAAATGCTCCACTCTTTCAGTTCTTTACAAATCTGCTTAGCACTCTGCGCTTAATATCAATTAAACATCCCCTAACAGAATAGATAAAAAGATGAAAGCTCGGTTTGATTGTGTGCGCCCTCAACACATAAAAAGAATTTGTAACCACCATCACTTTTTCACGTTTTAATAATTAATTTCTACTAAAAGTTATTAATTATTCACCGGCATAATTCATTGTGATGCTGTATATCAACGAGTTAAAGGATCTCTTGTTGATTATGAAGAGATGTATTCTATATTACCTTGTCTGTTACCGCAAGTAATAATAATAGTACCAATAATAATTATTATTAATCAAACCAAGTCGAAGGCTGGGTACTTATAGTCAAAACCAATAAAAATTCATAGAATTATTATTAAACCTATTTTTCAAATATAACTTTAATTAAAACAACTTCAATGCATTTAGTCATAATTAATTAAATCTTCGACATCCTGAAATGCTTCGAGTCAAGGGTATAATGTATCGCAATTACAACCTACACAATATTTATATGATCAATCATGAAATGCATTACATCGTAACTGCTAAGTTTGATTAATATTCTTAATGAACAATGAAACTGGTATTTGCAAAAAAAACACTTAATTCAAAAACGTAAAGCACTAATAGTGCGTTATCAAGCTTACGAAAACCCCGGCAACTTGCTAGCTGGTGAATGAACTGTAAAAAAAATACATATGCCAGAAAACGTAAATTTTTATCCAGAAAACTTCACAATTAATTCAGAAAAACAAAAGTTAATACTGAGTATTATTTAGATACCTTTGGAAGGTAAGAGAACTTTCGTAAATGAAATGAAGATCAGTATGGTCTCCGACACATACCATCAAACCACCACATTCATATTATGATCTTCCTCAGACGAATTGTGGATTATTTCGGATTCCGCGTTCAGGACAAATAAAAACACGCATATTATCTAGTTGCAAAATGAATATTGGACTCAATCAGTAAACAAAACTTGGGTCCAGTTGTTATTATCCCAACGCACATGCTCCTCTACCAACAATATCTTTGCTCTTTTGCGATTTGCAGTAAGTGGTATTCACTAGCGGTTTTCGAGCATATAAGCCTTCCACACGAACTCGTCACCTTATCGTTTGAATGCATACCAGTCTTCTAGTAGCAGCAGCAAACAATTTCGATGCATTAAGAATCGATTTCTGCGGGCCAATTGCAAAGACAACAATCATCTCTTCAGTTGTAATGCTCGCCGGTCTTCTCCTTTGGTTAAATCCGAAGCCATAAATATCACAAATGTCTTTTCAAGGGGTCTTCAACCCCCGTCACTATTTTTGTTATACCGTTAGGTAACATATTTCGTTAGCGTTTAAGTTCAAGGGAAGAATGGTAGTAGCCGTGTTGTTAACAAGTTGGCAGTAATTTTAGTTTAATAAACCATAGTACAAATACAGTCCACTATATTGATTTAATAAATTAATTACCCTTACATTCTTGTCTCCACCGAAAATGCCATGTCAGGTTTTGACAAAAAAATTCCAATCAACGAATCACACTCTGACTTATTCCAAACACTACAGCAACTGCTTGCTGTGTTCGACCAGAATCCAGTTGGCTAATCGCACTGCAACCATCTGATTCGGTCAGATCGGCACTTTAACTAACGGAATTGAAAAATTTAATTGTGACTCAGAGTTTGTTAATTTTTGATTGGAATTATCAAATACGCTTTTTTTGCTTTAGGCCTCATAAAAACCGTATACATGCTGGTTTACTGCAGAAATCGTATTTGGCTTCTATAAATATCAGCCACACGGGGCGATGAACAAAAGCCCCAACCCCAAGAAGGCCCAAACCCCAAGAAGAAGTTCTCAAACTTGGCTCATTTTCTACATGTAGTCGCTGTTACCTGAATGTGACTAGTGACATCGTATCGTATTTTGACGAATCAGCAATCCTTTGAAAGTGGCTTTCTAATTTCCTTAATTCTCACAGCAGCCTGTGTGTCAATTCATTTGAAGAATTGCGAGAATAGTTCACGATTAAATGGTAGGGAAGAAAGAAATTTTTTGGTAATTTTTATTTTTATCTTGGTTATGCCGTATCAGCGAACTCCGACATAGATGAAAAAATACCTTGTCGCTATAAAATCGCATTAATTTTCATGTGAATGCAGTTACTTAATATTGTTTGTGAAAAAGAACGGTTATAATGTTCACGGTTATGTCTAACGACTGTTCACCAAGTATGTGCCAAAATTATTTAATGTAACTGCCTAAACAAATTTAATTAAAGAGCAAGAAAAGAATATAACAAGGAACCACATTAAAAAATTGACTGGGGCTGCTGTGATTATTGCTGTTGTACCAATAAAAGTAAAAGTAATTTGTCACCTCACTCAGTAAGGACCATAAGCACAAAATGAGCCACGTACGTAAACAAAAATTGTGATTACAAGATTTTTACATTCCTCAACTAATCTAAGACGTTAGACGCTAAAACTCAAACCTCCCTTTGCTCTCAAATTTAAATCACAGTTTCGATTACATTTAAAAAAAAGTAACTCCTTTGACCTACTAGTACTTTTCTGAACGCTAAATACTTCTTAGCAGAGGAAAATAATAAAAACAAGAGCCAAAAATGTAAGAAAAACTAAATAATAAAACACCAGTTTTGTTTTACAAAAACTAATACCTTCCTTAATACTAAAATTAGTTAATTGAATTTTTGTTATTTGTAAGATTAACTTCTTAACTCCAATCTGTACTAGATTGATTATAAAAAGTTTTCTTATCAATGATACTAGTTAGCTATAATGCTGTTGTAAGAGATTTGTCAAAATCTTACAGCAATGCTATGCAAGAACTGTACAATTTGCTGTGATAGAAAATCAACAAATTCAAGATACCGGATTGTAGTATTACGGAGACGTTAATGATGTTCCATTTTAAAGTTTTTTTTATTTTTTTAGGACATTTTTTTAAATTAATTTAATTTCGCTTTACGTAATTTATTTTGGAAGTCATCAATCACAACAACCAATTTAATTTAAGAAGATATGACCTTTTATCAAATTATTTAAGGAAGTTTTATCTTAATTAACGTATTCAATTATTAAAAAGTGTCAATCATAAACTAAAGACACAGAATAATAAATATATTCACTACGTTCATACAGAAATTTCACTGAGTGATAATTTTGATCTTAAGTAGCGTTCGGGCTGTACCCACGCGCACAAAGGAATAGCCAAGGTGTAGCTAAAATAAATTCCTCGATTTCAGAATGTGCCGTATATCGCGAAATGCCACTGCTAAGAGATAGTAAGCTTTCTATAACCGCTTCGCTGAAGTCATGAATAATATTCTTGCACCAATTTCAAACGTTCCGACACCCAGAGAAACTTTTGGGCAACGAAGTAATATTATTCTGTGCTAAAGATACTTACAATAACAAAGCAACAGTGTCTTAAAGTCATTATTCACAAGTCAAATTCACAATTTATAAACAAGCTTTTGTTTTTCTATTACCATTTGTAAATTTTAACTTCACACTGCTGACATAAGAGCTAATACAGTAACTTAACAAACATTTTTTTCTACAACCGTGTGTAAAGTAAATACTTTAGAAAAGCTAGTTGTATCATTTTAAAAGTCATGCATAAAAAGTTCTTTACAAACACTAGAGCCTGAAAAGGTTTCGCACGGATTACCTTACTTTATAATAATAATTAATTAGAACATAATAACCGAACGAAAGTATTGTTTTGCTTTATAGGAAATAAAACAATAAGGGAGGTATGGGGTATAGGCGAAAGAATATTTGCAAAAAAAAAAGATATGGATATTTGAGAGAACAGTAAAATGTGTGTTGGCGTATGGAGCAGAGGTGTGAGGATGGAGAGAATGGGAGAAACTGGAGAAGATACAGAAAAGGTATTGGAAGTGGACACTAGGTTTGGAGAAGGAAACACTAGGTTATATAGTCGAAGAAGAATGTAAACTGGAAAAAATAAGGATACAGACAGGGAAAAGGGCAATACGGTATGAAGAAAAGATGGAAAAGAAAGGAAATAAGATACTATATGAATGTTAGAAGGAGGTAGAGGCGCAAAAGATAAAATATGGTGAAGATGCTAGAAGAAGATATTATAAAAGAGGAGGATATGCAAAGATAAGAGATGGGGAAGAAGTATGGAAGAAGAAATGGTACAGAGAGATAGAGACACACAGGCACAAGAAAGAAGAGCAAAAATTAGAGAAGGAAAATACAACACGTAGTATGAAGAATTAATAAAGATGAAAAAAAACAACAATGGAAATATTTAACAATTTGGTAATGATATTAATACTAGTGCAACAAATTTTCAAAATGATAAAAGATAAATATCAACAATGAGGAAAACCGTGATGTTCAAATCTGTTATTGTTATGCAAGCGCCAAACTTAAATTTTCTATACAAAATGAGACGAGATTTCAAATATTTCAAAAAATGTGTACTATACTTGTCATGGCGAATGCTTGGACTAGTTCACCACCGGCATGATAATCACGTGATTTTGCATAAAGAGTTGAATGCAAGCATCTAAAAATTTTAAGTTTTTATGACCCATTTGAAATTTGTTGTTGTTGTTTCAACATAACGCCAGAAATGAACGAAGCAAACTCTTTTAGATTATTTGGATTAATTCGCACAGTTGCTATATGACTATGGTCATGATAAACCTCATTTAAACATCGCGTGGCTTAGGCTGCTTCAAACTTCTTTAATACGTGGTGGTCCAAAATTCAGATTTTCAGGACGTTATTAAAAACATTGGTTGGCATACTGATTTTATCGCTCTGCATCCGAAACGTAAGTCGTGTTCGTAGTGTCGCTTTTTACGGTTCAAACATATCCATTAACGGTTGGTGTAGCGTAACCTTTGCGCGTCAAGTTGGTCACAACTCATCCAGAATCTGCTTTTCAAAGCATTACTACAGAATGCATTGGGAATATCGAAATTCACCTACCTATTACGGACCACAATCAGGAGCTTATGGTTGCACACTATTCCATGTGAGAAGTTGGGCACTCTTCTAGCTGATAATGCATTTCAAATTGCAATAGCCCTTCGCTTGGAAATGAATTTGTGTGAACCTTATCAGTGCTATTGTGGAAAGTAAGTAAAGAGAGTATTCACAGATTGTCCTGCTTAAAAAGCACTGGAAAATTATTTCGTCATCAGAAAATCAATCACAAACCTTTTGGATCAGCTTGAATCTCTTCTAGATTAGAACCCAGGAACCCTTTCTTTAACCCTACATGGACAAAAGAACTAAATTTGATTTGGGATTCTGCATGTAGTGATAACACTCTTGCATTTTCTCATGTACGTGAATTGGCAATCAACCAATGAAAGCTACTTATTTAACCTTTGTTGCAATTTCGGTTGAGACACTTAAAAGTTGGAGTACTGAACCATTTCCTTTGTATGTGATTTAGGAAGTCGTATTGAACATGTCCGGTGAGGATCGTTCAAGATTCTTTTTGGTCCAACGTTTTAGTATTGCGATCCATCGTAGAAACAGCGCAAGTGTTCATAGCACTCTTCCTTCAAACTTTTCTTTTGAAGATATATTTTACTGTAGTGTTACTTTTATTTTTTTCCGGTTAACAGTAGCGTTTTCTTCCAATAATAAAATATATTAATTTAACAAAATGTATATTATTCTGATACGCAGCATCCACCGAAGGGTAGAATTTTGGGTATGATTTAGGAGTCATTTTAACGGTTTTTGAATAATGAGTCACCACTATTTTGCATTTCAAGGTGTAAAACGAAACATACAGTAAAAAAAATATTCTGTAATGGAGTCTTATGGTATAGAAATATGAATGATGATCGTGTATAAAGTTGTTCTGTATTATAACATCGAAACATGTTGTAGGAAAAGTTGCCAAAGAATCCATAAAAATCATTCATACAACATGCAAAGGGTTGAATGGCAGTATTAAACTTCATTGACATATCTGTGGTTATGGTTCTGACGAGAATCCTCATTGGATGCTGAAGTAACATACTCGAAAATGTCTGTGTTGTAATTTTTGGAGGTCACATTTTTTAACCACATTATATCATAACTAGAATAAACCCCAAAAAATTTTTGGGCAAAATTTGTTAATTTGAATGGTTTTTAATTACCAATGTTTTTTAAATTAATTAATTAGCTAATTAGAGTGTATTTTAAGTATTCTAAATCGATTTGCCTATCATTTGGTATGTTTTTCAACTCAATCCGACATTTCGTTCTCTACATCTCGGCTTTTATATATAAGCCTACGATATTAACAATTATACTGTAAAAATTGTACTTTGTAAAATACAGCATGTGTTATCTATTTATCTACAATCTCCTAGTAGCAAGAAAGAAAATAAGATACTATATGAATGTTGGAAGGAAGTAGAGGCGCAAAAGATAAAATATAGTGAAGATGGTAAAAGAAGATATTATGAAAGAGGAGGATATGCAAGGGAAGAAATAAAAAGATAAGCGGTGGGGAAGAAGTATGGAAGAAGAAATAGTACATAGAGATAGAGACAAACAGGCACAAGAAAGAAGAGCAAGAATTAGTTAGAGAAGGAAAATACAACACGAAGTATGAAGAATTAATTACAGATGGAAAACCGAATTACATAACCGGAAGAATGGCATTGGAAGATAAAGACTAATTGCCAGATTTAGAGTAGGAAACGAAGAAAATGAAAATAAGTACTGGTGGAAGGACGAAGATAGGAAGTGTAGATATGTGTAGAGAGGGGTGGGAAAATGTAGAGCATTTGAAACTAGAGTGCAGTGAGTGAAGTAAGAGCGGAAAAAAAGAGTGAGAAAAGTGTTGTAGGAAGAGAGAGAGAGAGAGGTGCGGGAATTGTTTGGATGAGGAAGGTGGTGGAAAAAGAAAGTGGATGGAAGAAAGAAAAGAGAAGTAATAAGAATATAATGAAGAGAAGAGCCAAAGAAAAAAAAATTTTTGTTGTTGATTTTACTGTATATTCTGTAGCTTAAGAAAATACCGAATCTTTTGATAATGTGATTAGACAAATAAATTGAAATTGAATGGTTTTGAATGTCGTCACGTCAGTTACGATTTTCCAGTTAAAGAAACGCTAAAAACGTCAAAAATTTTTTTTTATTTAAAACAATTGGATATATTGTAGGAAAAATTTAGTAAGTAACATGTCTCTTTTAAACTCGTGTGCCCGATTACAAATAGTTACTTACCCTCGTTGCATAAATAACTCTTATGTGAAATTAGTAAATTTATTTTTAATCAATTCGATGTTTATTAACTTATTCTTAATGGTACGGTCGTAGAATAAGTGTATTGAGCAACATATTCGTGAAGATTTTTTTACACTCTCGTGATTGCCTGTAAAGAAATGAATTTGACACAAAATACTTTCATGACGAATATCTGTAAAAATTCTATTTTCCTCTAAAATTATCAATTAATTTACTACAAGATCGTAAATTTCTACATTTAATTTATGGTATTAAATGAAATACACGAGTTGTTAAATGAACTTTAATTGTATAAGCTTTATAGAAATAACATTTACACCGTTCTAATTAAACAAACAGTATCATTAGGGGAGATAAGAATTGTATTTTACATTGTGGAATAACAATGTTCAGTTCCTAAATAATTACGTGAAGAAATCCGATAGTGACGCACCCTGTATTGTTTTAAGGGATTAAATTTTCCTTAAGGCACTATTATTGAAATAACAATTCAATTCTAGTATTAAATATTTTAAACTGACGAAAATGGAACAAGATTGTTAACAAACTCATCGAACAATGAACACGTCACTAAATTTTCATCATCCCTACAGCGATACTTCCTTCAGAAAATGAATTAAGTTCAGTAGCGCACTAATTGGATCATTATCGTTAGAAATCTGAAACCACAAAGAATTTCTTTGAAGAAAAAAATGTTGGAAAGCAGAGTATGCTGTATATGCTTAACTATCATACGCTGCGATTTTGTATGTAAGGAAGAAACATTTTCTCTTCAATTTCTATTTACAGAAAGAATTTAATATAAATTCGTTTCAAGTTTTAATTAGCATTTTCGTCTGTATGTGGTATTTCCTAGCGGGAAATATGCGAAGTTCGTTGTTGTACTCATCCCAAAAAGTTTACTGCTGGATTCGTAAACCAACAATAATTTCAATTACCAACTCCAATTATAGTCTCGTTAGTTTAGGTTAATATTCTTAGTAAACTAATTTATTGCAACACAGTCTATACGACGCCATAATTTCGTTCCTTGCAATCAAAACTAAAAATACTCCACTTGAATTATTAATTCCACTGTGACAAATTCAAGTAAACACTTCCATTCCTGATTGTTCTGACCACAAGTAGGTAAGTAGTAAATTGATTGATAAATGTCAAGGTTAGTTTTGTATGAAACTGCTTTATTTTCACATATGCGTTTTTTTCATTTTGAAATTCGTAATCAAAACCATTGTATTTAATATTAATTGTGTGAATCACTTATTAGGCGCTTAAATGAACCTAAATTGATATTGAAAAAAATAATTCGTGTTGGTTTGGTTTGCTTTGCTTTCAATTCATTCTATGTAATTTTTCCCTATACGGTATCATTAAACGAATGCAACGGAGATTTTAACATAGCAGTATTATTATGCTTTACGAAGAAATATTATAGAATATTTATATTTATCGCATCCGATGTAGTCCATATCTTATAACCTATACATGCACTTTTTATTTAGAATAGGTTGTGTTACCTATTTCCGTAGCGATGTAAATAAAAAAAAGTTACATAAAGTTGAATTTTCATCAATATCGTTTCACTATCATTCACAATCTTACAAATAGTATTATTTCAAATGGAATAAAAATACAAAACATAATGTGGAAACTAATTACTTTTAGATAAAAATAGATAATCAGTGAAAGTGTTACAACAAGTGTTTACTTACAAATAATACAATATACCAAATACAAAACGACAATGAACAGTTTTTGGAGGTATGTACACTCATGAAATTTAAAACTTGGACACCACAATTTCTGTAAACAAAAGTTTGCACATTGTGAAGCGGGCTTAAGGGTATCATTTACAATTCTAACAGCAGGTAGTCTCAGCAGGGGTTATCTTATAGAAGGACTGTAGAATGAATCATTACACTAAGCACGTTTTAGAAAATAGGTAATTTACGTTGCTTACTTAATTTTTTCTTTAAAGAATATATTTGAAGGTATCGCTAATTAAACACCATAGCTCGATTAATTATCGAATCAAAATTTTGTTTAGGAAATGTTTACAAAATAAAATTAGAAATAATTTTGATTTAAAAACGTCTACAAGCAATAACTTTTAAATTAAATCAAAAACTAAACATGGTTATTTGGGTTGACTGATTATTACTTATTTTTAAATAAATCTAACCTACTAATTATTGTAAGTTATTAAAAAAAATCATTAAACTCTCTATTCATAATATTTAGTCCTTACAAAATGTATATTTTATGACGTTTCATTTTTTCTGTAGTTAATATAAAAAGTGAAAATAAAAACTAAGGCAATTCTTATTGTCAACGTATATATTTAGTTTTTGACAAGAATTTATTACATAATTATAATTAAGATACCAAGTTATAGTTTAAAATTAAATGAAAACTTTTTTTTTAAATAAAGGTATTACTATATAAATAAATATAAGAAATCAATAATGGGTGTGACCTCCATTATTATTGATACATTCTTGGAGGCGTCTGCTCATTGACGCTATCAAGGTATCAATATAATTAATATTAATCGTTTCCCATGCGGTATCAATGGCTGCAATTAGTGCATTACGGTTTACTGGTATAAAATTTGGCCCTTGTTGTCTTCGGATAACAGCAAGTATTCGAGCCCAAACATTTTCGATAATGTTAAAATCTGGGCTTTTGCTGGCCAGGGTAACAGCTCAAGTTATTTTCTCGTATCCAATTGCGCACAACCCGCGAAGTATGAATAGGGGCGTTGTCCTTTAACAACAAAAATACATTATGAAAATGTTAATTCAACAGATCCCGAACTATTTTTGGAGAAAGTATAGTGAAATAAGAATACTTACTTGTTGGAAAATATAATCTTCGTCTGGATAAAACACTTCGACTGAAGGTTTCATAATAGTTTCCAAAATATCTAAATACGCAGCAGAATCAAGACGTCCATCGATAGCCCAACAAACTCCTGGACCCCGCGCGCTAACCCAACCCCACACATTCACAGAAAAATAACCACTTCGTTTTTTAGGACATATGTGATTATTTTCGTAACGAGTTCCTTCCATTCTAAAAACTTTTAGTGGTCCATCGTTGCGGCTATTGAACGTTTTTCGTCGCTAAAAATCACTCGATTCCAAAATTCCAAAGGTTCGTTCACATATCGCCTTGCAAATTCCAGACGACGTCTCATATTTTCGTCACTGAGAACTTCTTTCGCAGCAGCATTATACTTCTTTATTCCCATCTCCTTTAATCTTTTTGTGCAGTTATACGGCATCCGGGAAAATGTGTATCTGCTATAGCCCTGGAGTATGTAGCAAATGGTTGTTCTGTTACGTAATGAAACAACTCGAGATCTTGAGCACGTGTAGATACTTTAGGTCTACCACTTCCGATGGCTCTTTCCAAAGTGGATATTCTATTGTTATTGAAACTTATTCATAAAGTAAAAGCCATTTCCTTATAATGCTAAGGACTTATAAACCTTCGAAAATATCTAATTATAAATATTTACACTGCAATTGCGCTTTTCCTTAATAATTTCTTAGCAATAACATACACGTTCTTGGTTTTTAAGTTGTCATAAATTTGATATGATATAAATTTGTGTTTCTAATATTACATCACAAACTAATCTTTATTCGCCAAAAATTGTTGCTTAAGTTGTAAAGCTTCGTACACACCTGAACAACAAACCGAGCAACAAACATAACAACGAACCGAAAGTCAAACAGAACGACAAACGATCTTTTATGATTTCCACAATCCGAACAACAAACGGAACGTTTGTGCTGTTCCATAATTATTTTCAGTAGTTTTCAGTTCATATATATTTATTATTGAGAAGAGAAATTGCGGAAAACAAGAAGATAGTGCCAACCAAATTTTTACGCACAAAGAAGAAAAAATTATAATTTACTTCGCTTTTTTTTTTTATTTTGGAAATTTCCCGCCCAAATGATGCTAATAGGGACATCATTTTTTTCTTGCATTCTTAAACACTGATTAATTTAAAACATTTTTCTTCTGTCAACTCCATAATATTACCTAAAACACAACAAACCCACAAAGGGAGGACAAAAATAAATAATTTAATTCTCCCGCATAAGTTTGTTCGCCGTTTTGTTTAGATTCGTCCAAACCTGCAAACGCATTCGCGCGCATTTTCTTTGATGTCGGAGAAAAACCGACAAGTTGCGGGAACGCCGCAAACCGTTCGTGGAACAATCAGGACTTGCGAATCTGTTCTAAAATTCGTACGTAGCACCGTCCAAATTAATGTTCCGATTGCCGTTCGGTTCGTTGTTCTGTTTGTTCCTCGGTTTGTTGTTCAGGTGTGTACGAAGCTTTACAATAAGCATATTAATATGAACTATATCTTATGAAAGGAGAGTTATGTAACTATAATTAACGACTTAACGTTACGTTAGTAGATTCCATTTACTATTTACACATATTTTCTTGGAACATTCGATAATTAACTATCGGGATATGATGACCCTATACTTCGCAGGTTGTGCGCAACTGGATACAAGCAAATAACTTGGAGCTGTTACCCTGGCCAGCAAAAGCCCAGATTTTAACATTATCGAAAATGTTTGGGCTCGAATACTTGCTGTTATCCGAAGACAACAAGGGCCAAATTTTATACCAGTAAACCGTAATGCACTAATTGCAGCCATTGATACCGCATGGGAAACGATTAATATTAATTATATTGATACCTTGATAGCGTCAATGAGCAGACGCCTCCAAGAATGTATCAATAATAATGGAGGTCACACCCATTATTGATTTCTTATATTTATTTATATAGTAATACCTTTATTTAAAAAAAAGTTTTCATTTAATTTTAAACTATAACTTGGTATCTTAATTATAATTATGTAATAAATTCTTGTCAAAAAACTAAATATATACGTTGACAATAAGAATTGCCTTAGTTTTTATTTTCACTTTTTATATTAACTACAGAAAAAATGAAACGTCATAAAATATACATTTTGTAAGGACTAAATATTATGAATAGAGAGTTTAATGATTTTTTTAATAACTTACAATAATTAGTAGGTTAGATTTATTTAAAAATAAGTAATAATCAGTCAACCCAAATAACCATGTTTAGTTTTTGATTTAATTTAAAAGTTATTGCTTGTAGACGTTTTTAAATCAAAATTATTTCTAATTTTATTTTGTAAACATTTCCTAAACAAAATTTTGATTCGATAATTAATCGAGCTATGGTGTTTAATTAGCGATACCTTCAAATATATTCTTTAAAGAAAAAATTAAGTAAGCAACGTAAATTACCTATTTTCTAAAACGTGCTTAGTGTAATGATTCATTCTACAGTCCTTCTATAAGATAACCCCTGCTGAGACTACCTGCTGTTAGAATTGTAAATGATACCCTTAAGCCCGCTTCACAATGTGCAAACTTTTGTTTACAGAAATTGTGGTGTCCAAGTTTTAAATTTCATGAGTGTACATTGTAGTGTACTAATGGAAATAAACTCATTTTGTCACTGAACGTGGTATAAAATATGAAATCTATTGATTGAGTAGAAAAAGGAGAATTTTAAAGAATAAAACTATGTAATCTATTTACACGCAACCAATAGTAAACTACCTATTACTTGAACGTCAAATAACTATAGTCTACTGCTTGTGATGCGTACAGATTTAGATATAGAACATAAATAACGAGATCTTCATTTAAGTATAGGAAGAAGCCGCCATTCAACAAATTCATACCATAGAAAATATGGAGTGTTGAGAATGGCCAGTTAGGAGCATTTGAGTTGGGGAACATCATTTGAAGCACTTCAACTTTTTTTCGCCATAACGAATTATAAGCTGTCGTAATCTCACTAAACCTAAAGCATATTTCAGATGCACTCCATAATATTTCAGAATTTAGATCTATTCTATGCAAATGAGATGGAATGCTGTTGGGTTTGAATGTTTCGCCTCATTATAACGCTATTATTAATTTTGACCTTCCTAAAAGTAAGAAAACGAAAATTTTCTAGAGAATATTCGTATAATATTTATATTCGTTATACAAATTGAAAAATGTTGTTTAAAAAAATGTTTTTGAGAATTTCCTTGCCAACTTCAATAAAATTTCAATCGCTGTAAACCTTATTCGTTTATTACGTGGGGCTGAAGCCCACGGGTTCAACTGTAATAGATATTAATTCAGGACAACTATTCTCGAGTATCTACTACTACATATTTTGTAAGCGTTTAAAAATTTCTTCTTGGGTCATATAATATTTCTGTTATAATTGTTTTTTATTTGCTCACATTCTCACCTTTTAAATACACGCTAATTTTCAAAGTGTAAATTTAATAAAAACTCTTGAACTAGTACACATAAGTAGCGGTACAAGAATTATAGAAAAACAACATAAATGAAATTGCAATTCGGAAACAATTCCGACAACATATTTAGAATGTTAGCAAAGTTTTGTGAAATCGTAGAATGAAGTCGTGTTTCCTCAATTAAAATACGAGAAAAAAGTTTTGAGAGCATAAATCAATGATCAAAAGAAATGGTTGCTGCACAATTTCTCTTGTTAATTTACAAAAATACAGAACAGTAATCCCGGATGCAGAGATAAACTGAATACGCATTTCAAAACAAGGTTGGGGTTAACAGGGAAGTGTGTGAGGGTGAATCGAAGTTACACGCAGAAGCACTACTACCGGATTTATCCCTAACGCGTTGGAGGGTGAGGTAGGCCATGTTGCTACTCCACATAGCAACTATCAATTCATTTTCCTACCCTCAGTTTATAACAGCGTATTAAAAAATTGGTATTTGTTGCTATGCAGATTTGCATTTACACGAACTTCCATGAAAGGGAACAGGGTTGATGTATTGATTAAAAGGGAGAGCTACATCAATGCAATGTGTGGGATCTTTTACAAGGTGGGGTTGTGTAACTGCATTCTACAACTATAGTTGCCCAATTCGATGTTGAAATTAATTAAGTAGGAACAAAGATGCAACGATGTGATATTCAGTTGAGCCATGCTAACATGTTGGCCTCGACTTTTATAAGTTGTATCTCTACCCTCATAGCCCTTATTACATCGCTTACGTAGGTCAGGGTCAACAAGATTATTTTAAAAATCTACAGCAGTCAGCACTGCAAGAAGAAAGCGCATCTTTATCAAATATCTTTACATTCCTCATTGGATGTTGTTCATGTTGTTATATGCAAAGCTTATAATTGTAATTAGCACAATTACAAAATGTAATTTACGTACAAGTTAATATACAACTTTTATGACATTAATAACAGTTTGAGTTAAGTAAATTACACAGAATGCGTCCCAGGTGGATAAATAATATTCATTTTGAATTCTACCAAAATCAAATTATAATTACCACACTTGCATAAATAATAATACATTTCACTTTACGTATAAATACTGTCAAATATCATCGTAACAGTTTACTTCATCTTAAGATAATTAAAGATATCTTCACATACGCATTTTTTCTTAAGCACCACCTCAAAATAAATTATTACGCAAGTTAAATTATTGCACTTCGTCGATTTTAATCAACTCAACTTCCTTAAAGCGGGTTGTAAATCTCGAGATACGTGACTAAAACTTGAAATATCTATAAAGAGTAATCGATGATAAAAGAGTAAAATATTTTTAAAAAACACAGTCTTGTAACAGACTAGTCCCACGTTTCTCGGTAAAATCTAAGTGGTTTCACTAAAATAGTAAGTATATTAAACCCCATTTTGACAGAAAGCGTAAAATAAGTAATGAACCAACGTTTACATGCATTAACGCCATCTTATAAAATTTCCTTTCTTTAAATAAATTAATAATGGGAATCTGCATTATAATTAAAGCTTAACGTAGTGACAAAAACTAGAAATTGAAGACCAGACAGAAGCTTGTAGAAAAACACTTCAATAATCTGTCTGGGAAGGCATCACCGTTGCCAGTAGCAACAATTTCCTTACAAAACGTCGAATTTAAATCAAGGATATTACTTGGTACCTTAAAATAAATTCATCTTGCAAGAATCGCATCGATAACATTGCTAAAAACAGTTTTGTATTATATGGAATTTCTATCCAAGACATTGGTACCAAAAGGCTCGACTCTTCCATATATGTGGTGAAACCGGGCAAAGATGCAGGGCAAGCTTACAGCTTACACCAGTTACGACTACCGCTTTCAAATACAGTTAATCTAAAACAGGTATTTGCGGCCTAATCAGAAACAAACTCTGCTATATTTATTTAATTTAAAAATTAAACTCCTACTTCTTTTCGGTTTGAATCGAAATTATTGCGTGAAAGAACCTATAATATAAAGAATGTTTCTAAACTGGTTTTCTAACACAGAATTCTAAAAATATCTTCTTAAGCGTCTCCCGTATTTACAGAAATTGTTAAAATCGTATTAAAGTTGACCTTTATTTTATTTATCTTTGTCACTCCTGCATCTTAGAAACACAAACTATACTAAAATATAATAGTCTCTAAATCTGATGAAGATTAATGCGATAATTACCTTACCAAGTATGTAAATTAATATACACAAATCTGAAAAATTTTAATTATTTCAAAATTCTTATAAAACATTAATGAAAACTAATTTTTACCTACTTTCTTAAATCCAAAGAGAAATCACTATCGACGATTTGTATTCTTTAAAAGTGCTTAGATTATCATTATATTCGTTTTTTTGTATGATTGAAGAAAGAATAAAAATTGTGACCTAAATAGTATATTATAATACTAGTTTTATAAGAAGCATTTTGGTGCACGCAGGGTTAACCACATGAAGAACATGTCTTATAAACGAGTATCATACAATTTTTTTTATAAATTGCGCCTCTTTTGCAAAATAAATAAAGTATATTTTTGAAATAAAAATTCATGTCGATATTTTTACGTTGGCAATACAAACTGACAGGTTATGAACTTTGAATGTAAATTTATAACAGTATTTATAATTCCACCAGAAATTAAGGAAATTGTGTTTGAACTCATATCGTAGACATTTCTTATAATTGGGTTACCACAGTTCTTCCAAGTCAAATAAGGTAGTCCTTAAAAGGTTGTTTTCATCGGGATTTTGATTCGCTTAGATTTAGTTTCTACTAATTTATTAATTTATATTAGAATACAAAGTAAAATCAACAAATTCTTTATTCCATGAAACAACAATAGTAAAAAAAAATGCAGACATAATAAAAACAACTTTAAATATCAATTTAAACATTGTAAATTATTTTTTTTTCTGGTTTCTGCTATGTATGATGGACGAAACATGTTTTTTCTTCAAACGTTAGTTAAGTAGGCCAATACATGGTCGAGCTCATAATGCTAAAGTGCCGTTGACAGCGGCGCTTAAGTGCAACAATATAATCAATAATTTCATTTTGTCAAAAAGTATTATATATTTTAGTTACAAGTGCAATTATGGCAAGAACCATTTGCATATTACATCCAGTTGCAGTACAACATTTTTCACAAGTTGTAATACTAGAAAAGCGTATCGTTGTTGTGGGACCACTGTCGTTTGTATCCAAAAGTTTGTCACTTGCTTGCATGCATTTGCATTCTCCTGCATTGCTCGTAATAGGAGTAGGTTCTGACAAAGGGCGAGTATTTTCATAGATATTTCCATTTTATTCGTGAGAGACTCTTATACATATTCTTCAGCTACACTACTGGATTTCCATTCACCATGCCTCTTTAAGCAGGTGATGTCAACGCCACCATCTACCAAAAGTGTAGCTGAAGTTCGTCTCAAGCAATGACCAGGTTATTCCTTCCAATTTGGTAATTTAAAGAAAATTGCGACCTCTCTGCTCACGCTTCTATGGTATGAGATCCCAACACTGCCCGGTAGCACATACCATTCTAGTATTTAAAAAAAATCGTCAGTATTATATTCCTTTCGGTCACAATGAAACCTATTTCCTGACAAGTTTCAGCACATTGTCCCCCAGAATTGAAAATAACCGATTCGTATTCGTCTTGGTTTTAGGAATCAAAGCTCACAATCTGAACATAGCAAAAATTTATTAAACTGTTCCTTAGTTAATGCCCTGGTTTTCTTTTAGGTACCTATCCTTCATTCTGCTTCTGGATTAGTGTAACCACATTGAAGAACATTTCATTTTCTTTACATTCGCCAAATCGGAAAAATATGGCAGTAGCACATTTTTCGAATAATACGAATATGTTTCTCATCACACCAATTCACAAATTTTTGATACACTCCATGATAAACCATTTACGTTTCTTACTAAACAATCTCTTTAAATCGATTATAAACATAACCTTGTGTTAACTAACCACATTAAGAATTCTGTAAGTCCGGGCATCTTTCAGACTATGAATTACCAAAACTGAACGGAAATACACTATATCAGAATACGTGGTATTGAAAAATTATAAACAAACAACTTTATTCAAATAATAAAAATTATGTGGTTAGTTTGCAAACATTGACAATTTGATTTGACAAAACAATTCTACCAACCAGAAGAAAAAAATAAAAAGTGTACTATAATGTTAACGCTATGGCTCAATACAGAACGCTTTTGTGTATCGTAATAGAAATCTTTATTCAAAAAAACAGACTGTTTTTATTTAAAGAATGACTTGGATTTAATTTAGTCCAATATGTTTACGTTTAATCGTTGCTTTAATCAAAACTACATAGGTAATTGAGAAAAAAATGAAAAGAAATTCGATTATCAATTACTTCCATAAATCCCACTTTACAATATGGCACAATAAAACGCACAATTAACTATAGCTTGAGAGTAACCAATTCATATTTTTCTTGTGAGCAACAGAGCAACTCCTTAAAGTGTGTAACAGTTGTCAAAGCACCCACTTTTGTTGATATTTTCATATATTATCGAGAAAAGTTACGTCGCCCCCAGTAAAGAAATATTGTTAAAGACCACTACTACTACTATATTATCTAAACACTGCGAACGTCGATAATCTACTTACAGTATCAGTAGCATTCCTTGACATTTCGCAAAACGAGTGTCAAAGTCGTTTTTGGATACTCGTCTTAATTCAAACGATTTCAATACCATCTGCTGACAACTGTTGATTTAGTAGTGTCACGCCTTTAGAGCGAGTTTCAATTTTAAAAACGGATTTTCCTCAAAATTGATACAGCGTCAATTTCTAATAACATAAAACCTAAAGGGTTAAAAGTCAATCGAAAACTACCCAGGATTAAAAAAATTCAAATTAATTTTGTTGCAAAAAATAAAAAATTCCAATAAAAGTTGTAGATAATGTAATTTGTATCAACTTTTCCTTCATTTCAGTCATTAATTATAAAGATCAAAAAGTTGTTTATTATTACACATGGAAGCAGTTACATAGTAACTATAATAAAAATGAAATAAATTTGTTAGCGACACAATGTCTGAAAATTTTTGATTTGATTAACTTTGAATAATAGTTTGTTATTTTCGAAATCATTAATGCATAAAAAACAAATAGTTTAAATTAAAGCTATTTTTTGGACATTTGAACACACCATCTGAAATTTCAAGCAATTCAGTGTGATGTAGAATGCATGAAGTAAAAGTTATATAACATATTACATCACAAGACTGTTTTTATTTTATACAGGGTGTTAATTAAGTACTTCTACAAACTTTAAATGGCGAATCTTTGGGTTATTTTAAGGTAAAAAGTTCATTTGAACGTGGTTCCGCAACGGCTTGGTTTCTGAGACACAGGGTATCCGAAAAAAATTATATTTTTATTTGATCATTTTCAGAAATTATTGTAAATGTTATTAACTTGTCTTAGTCTTGTAAATGATCTAAGTTTGTTACGAAATAATACAATCAATAACAGATTTTTTACTTGTTTTCCAAAAACTCGGAAATGATCTAACTTAAAAATGGGAACGCAAGTTTAACTTCGAACCCGTTTTTTTCAAAACAACTACTTTTAGCGACAAATACTAAGAGTACCTTTTGTGTGTAAAATTGGATATACAATTAGGCTACCTAGTCAAAAATGATATACAATGCGACACAAAAAAAGTTATGGTTAATTATATTCAGGAATAACACTGTATGTGTCGCTCTCTAACATTAAAAAAAAACTAAGTTAATATTTGAGTTTCTCGTCAACAATATACCCAATATCCCAAATTTCGTCCAATTGCCAGGTTACTTAACAAAAATATAAACAAAAAACCAAGTAAAAAATGTTACAGGCCCATGTTCATATGAACTTTTTGTCTTAAAATTAGTCAATGATTGCCCCTTTAAAGTTTGTAAAAGTACTTAATAAACACCCTGTATACCCGTCTGTCTGACACAAAAGTTTTCAAGGCAGCGAACTATCAAGTATTTGTTCAGGTGATCATGAATATTCTTCATACGCTTTTCAATAGTTCAAATAAATAATAAATTGAAATTTAAAATAGGATTAGAATAACTGTTCAAAATATCACCTTAGTTCTATTTAGTTATGACAAAAATATGTCAGACTGTACATTACTCTAATCCTGAAAGAAAAAGAATATTTGCATCCACAAATAGAATTTGAACCTATGCTCTTAACTACACCGAGGCTTCAAATATTCTTAACGGAAAATTGTTGAAAATTTAGAAGGATTCAATAACTTCTATTTCACAAACTATATTTGGTGGAAATGGTTCGAACTCTGTTCGTTGGAGTACATATTCATTTTAGAGCTAATATTAATGAAAATTCGATAGGAGTAGATGGAAATTTTATTTGAATAGAGTAACAGGTCATATTTTTCCACTACCATATCTGATTCACTCGATTTTAATTTATTTTTTAAATATTACTTCAATACTTTCTCATGACATCAGGACATCTCATTATTTCGTTGGACGTAATTATAGAATACTCATTCTGTCACTTGCTATAGAATGAAAATACAGTAATAACTCGTTAATCCGGACTAATTAAAACGGGACACTTCGGATTACTGAAGTATCCGGATTATAGGATAACTTAAAAATTCATAAAAATCATTACATAAAACATAAAAATAAAGTTTATTATTAAAGTACATAATATGCAAAACTATTACAAAAAAATGAAATAAGTGTGTATGTAATTTAAAAGAAATTTGTAATTTTTGTTTGAGACAATTTATTATTTTTCACAAAAAATGCCTTTTCGTGAAGTCTGCAGGCGGAACATCACTTTCTATAGCCCACTCTATGGCAAAATTTAAAGCTCTCATTGCTTCTTCATTCCTGATCTTTCATCTAAATGGTTCTTGTTCATCGTCGCTGGAATCGTTTCGGGTGTTTTCTTCTAAAAGAAGTAAATTTTCATTACCGGAAATCCCAGCCTGTACTTCAACTTCTGATAACAGTTTCCCTTTGATTTGATGTAGCATTGAAGAAACGAAATTGATATCCTTCCCTACAGACATGATCTGTGTTTTTAAAATGCTGAGAGGTGAATGGTCTTCATCTTCATATACGTCGAGATCAGTGGCATCAAAATTTAAAAGTTTTTTCGATGATTTGGATATTGCAGGTAGGGAAATAGTGTCGCAATAAACTTTTTCTATACGCTAGTTTCGTTACCTGAATAATGCTTTGATCGAGAGGCTGAATGATTGCAGTTGTGTTTGGAGTGAAAAAGGTAATTGTGAATTCTTCTGTCTCTGTGTTAATTTTTTCTTCTCCTGTACCATGATATTTGGCGTTATCCATTATCATCAATGCCATTTCATCTAAATTTTTACTTTTGAGAAAGCTTCCTACTTGTCCAACAAAGTTTTGAAGCCTTTCATTAAAGATAAATGAGGTCATGCAAGCATTTTTTAAAGATTTGTAGTCAACAGGTAAAGTCGCACTTTTAAATGCTCTAGAAATTGTTGCTTTTTCTATCACCAGAGACTTTAGTTTATGGGATCCATTACTATTTGTACACAATAAAAATGTTATCCTTTCTTTTGCAACTTTTCTATCAGGCGTTGTCTCTTAGTGGGAACCATCAAGTTGGTAAGGTTTCATTACTTGATAATTTTTCTCCACAAACACTTAGTCGTATCAAACAATGTGCAGATTTAAATTTTGTCAACCATCCTCTATTTGCTACAAAATTGTCTTTGTCATAAGCTTCGGCATACATTTTTTCGCTATGGCAGCGAGAATGGCAAAAGAAACGGGAATATGTCTGGATGTTTGTGTGCGAAACCAGTTTTTCCATTTCTGGGTACTCTGTTTACCTTATTGTTTTCCTAGACGGGACTTGCTGGTAACAATTGCTAACAAACTTTTCTATCTTCGATAAATTTCTCCTAATATCCGAGGTGGTCAACCACGTTCTCTTTGATGTAAGTAAGATGTTTTCTCTTTAGAGCCATTTTGTATACTACTTGTTGCCAGTTGCAGATAAGTTAAAACAAGCATAGTGAGCAAATTCCGGTTATTCTAAATAAAATGTGACAATCCGGATTAAGGAAACTTTTCAAATCCGGATTGCAAGGTACATAATTGAACTGCTAGTAGGTCCGAATTACTGGATCATCCGGATTATTGGATGTTCGGATTAACGAGATATTACTGTATATGCCAAACCTACAAAAAGCAAGTGTTTCAGAATAAATATTCTATTCCAAGAGCGAGAATTTTTACTTTCTATTATAAAAATTACTTCAGAATTGCTACATTACACCAAGTGTTAAAAAAAATTGTTATAACATTCTCACAGTTTTAAATCATATTTGGGAACGGAAATATTTTTAAGTTCACTTTGTTTGGAGTAATTAAATGTAGGAAACTATTCATTTACCTCATGAATAGCTTGCGAAATAGAAATTATCCGAAAAAAATAGTTCACTAATTTGGACTAGAAACACGTCCCTGATTTCACCCTAGGAATATGTGGACTAAACATTGAAAATCTGATTTTTTTTGTTGCTTTTGAAGGTAAACCGTCAGGATTTCGTTTAATTTCACCGACCATTTCTTCAATGCCCTCGATTTTTCAAAAAGTGGACACCCTGCTACTCCATAATTTTTGACAAATAGTAAATTAGAAATTTAATTCATTCTCTATGATGCATAGTTTTACATAAATAATTAATCGAAAACGAATGCTAATCAATCCCTAATACTCTAATTTATTAGAACTACTTAGTTTAAAAAATGTTTTAATCCAAGAATGAACTTTTTGGAAGGAGAACGATTCATGCAATGTTCCTGTTTTTATAAATCAAAACTCACAATACGGCGGATGAAGAAAACAAGAACAAAAAGTTAGTTATTTTTCATAAATTATCAACATTTGTAACGAAATGTTGTAAGTGACTAAGTTCACACCCAAAATATATGGTTATAAAGTTATGATAAACACGAGATAAGGATTAAAAGGTTTATGTGTAAATAGAGGGACTAAACAATTTAATTAAGTTGATTTTCGATACGCCTTGTCGAGAGAATTATTCACACGATAATGATTTCCGTAACATTATCTTTTGCGATTGTAAATATTATTGCATAGTAAAGTTTATTATGGCGCACAGGTTTCAAAATATTTATAAAACTTACCTTTATTTGATAGGAGTTGAGTCTATTTGGTGGTAAGGCGTTGAATGAACTAAAATCTAATCGACGTGTGAAAATTCCGTTTGCGCCCCCCTCCGATTCTGAAAATAATTAAAAAAATATATATAATTTATGATTAATATTTAATTGTTTATATCAGAATTTATTGAAGAAAATGTTTCGTTTATTTGTCGTAAAACAGTTATGATTGGTAATAACTTTAGCGTTCCATGAGATGTCAGCAAGTGTTCTTTTTCCTCTATTATAGATTTCGAGTAGTCGAATGATATACGTAGGTATTCATTTCCGAAACAGGAAACTATGCATCGTTAAAAACATTTGCAAGTTACCGACAACTGAACGCACTTCCGGCAATCAATACTCTAAATTAGAGCTTTAAAAAAAGTATTATAACGAAACTGTATAGCAAAACGGTAACAATCAAAAATTTTGGTTGTGTTAATATCTCGTTACGTTTTAAAGTATTTTTGAAGCAAAACGAATTAATTACCGTCTGGCAACGGTCTACCGCAACTCTTCTTTCAAGACTCAACAGGTAAATGTAATTTCTTGTATATAGCCTGGATCTCCTTGAAATTGACGCCGCATACATCCATTACAACTTCCAACAATTAGCGTCACGGTTTGCCGAACGATGTGTAAAATTCTTTGTTTCAGGCAACAATTTTATTCAATCGTATACTTTTGTTCAAAAGTAGTCAGTCTGCCGTAATTTTCTTTCGGCGACCTTCGATGTAAAGTTAAATCTAACCAAATGCAGTGAAGCGGGCCCCGTTAACCTTGAAATTGGAATGTACTATTTTTAACACGCAGTTTTTTTATTTATAACATATACTGTAGGGAGTTACGGTTTGACAGTTACCCGATGCTAACAACATTGGAAATGGAATTTGTGGTAAACAAAACATGTAACGTTTTTATGCTCTGATAATCGCTGTGGAAATGCGTCTGGATGGATCCCAGACATTGTAGTTACATCAAATAATAAACGTAATAGTGCATTGCCGCTTTAATATAGACGAAAACTAAATTTTGTAACTACCCAATTTAAACTCGAACGTAAATAACAAAAATGAGAATGAATTGTTCGGACTGTACCGTTTAAAAATTATCTCTATCCACAAAATTTGATAATCCCAGAGCTAAATCAGGCTCACTGTACAGTAACATAGTATTCGATAAAAATGTAAAAATATACTGAATGCACTCATTTTTTATTGAACAAGGTAATTCTAATTTTGCACACGTCAGAATAATAATTTTTTGCTTATTATTGGTGTATGCATTCGTTTGACCTTGACTGTTGGTAACAAATTTTAGATTAGATCATGAATTATGTATGTCGATTGTCGTTTAGCCTCAATTCTTGTCATTTACATAATGTTTTCGTTTAGTTAATAAACGATGAAAACAAATTTTTCTATGAAACTTTTTTTGCAAGACAAGACAGTTTTATAATCAATAACAAAAGAATGTCCAGTTTAAAAATCTTAGTTTTATCAATTTGCAAAACTTATATATCGTAAAAGTCTTTCTACCAGGTTTATGGTAAATAGTATTTAATCATAAGAAATGTCACAAATATTTAATGTTAGACCGCATTTTGAGTTTGCCAGGCCTAGGCCTGCAAAAACGTTACTAGTTTTATTTTCTGTTGGTATTATCGTAACTTTATAATCAATGGTATTATTTTGAATAACTGAATTTGATAAATAATTTGTTATTAGACTTGTTTTGTCTTCCGTTTGAAGAATGAATATTTAGTTGCATGATTGTAATTTATTATTATTTATAAAATATTTGTATACACTTTGCCTACAACTAGTTACTTCGACGGCTGTTTTTACAGTTCTGTCCAAAAAGACTTTAGCAGGTATACATACCCTTCGCTACTTTAACAAAGGGGTTGTAAACTAACGGTATCTGCTTCTAAAAATAACTACAACCTACAAAGTGTTTACAAAAATTTGTATATGCCTAGACAAGAATTCTCAAATAAAAAAAAGCACGAAATAGCTGTTATTTAACTAACAATGTTTCTAGCTGGTGTTGTCCAGTCATTATCTAGGCATCTTACAAGTGTTATATGCCTTGTTAAATACTAGATAAACGTTGGCTAAATTGCAGCTATATCCAGAAAAAAATTTGACACCGTTTACATTTCTGGCAGGAAATTATGTGTCTCAAACAGCGAAAACCTCCCATCAGTGAAAAAGACCACTGTATAACATTCACATTCCGAAATTCGTGTTATGGTTCTTATGAAAAAAGCGCACGACGCGTTGTGGCATTCATAGAAAAACCATATAGCGAAATTCGTGTCTTGACTATCATTAATCAATGCCATACGACCACAACACATTGTGGCAATGAAGGAAAGTTATGACGCGTTCTGAAGAGTAGTAACTCTATCACGAAGGACAGGTCGAATATAACAACACATTTTTTCGACCAACAAAAAAAATTGTTTTATAATAAATTACTTGACTTTGTAGAAACAAGCACTCTTTGTAGTTTTTCGAGTACAGAAAAATTTAGAATGTTACTTAACGAAACAAAGCAGTTTCAGCTTCTTAACAAAATAACCTGTTTCTGATAATTAAATGTGTGGTGTAAGCCACCATACATTTAATCATCAAATTAGTACAAATTCAGTCTATTTAGTTTCTGCTTTTTACATTTATTTTTCTATTTTTAAAGTGGTTCTGCTAGCTTAATGTTAAGATAGCAGCGCCACGTTTTTTCTATAACGGCACATGGTTCAAAATTTTGATTAGTGGTACAAATTAGTACAAAATAGGTCCTTTTCACATTAATATCATTGAATTATGAAACAAAAAAGTCATGAATCTATGACGTCATTCATTGGCCACAACGTTAATCTTCATCTTTGAATAAATACTTGACAATAATGATTTCCGCAACCCATCAAATATTGATGTTTGAGGAAGTAGGGGTGTTTCAGTATGGGTTCTACATTAGGCCGTATTTATAAAGAAGAGCATTTGCTTTTACTTGTAGACATCGAAGCATTTACTTCACATTCTATTCATAAACAAAAAGAAAGAAAAAGGTTCGAACTTGAAGCAAAAGGTGTTGCTCTAAAGGAAAAAGGTTTAATCATTTACTTCTTTCATTTATAGACATTTGAAGGTGTGAGAGTTCGGGAGTGAGCGCATAATTTTTTGAATTCCAATTTCCCATGGCGGATTTAGTGCATGTACGCGCTCAAAAAGTGTACAAAGAGAGACGTACTCCATGTGAAAACGATTTTCGAACCCTCTTTCGGTTTGACGAAATAAACGTGCTGTGGTTAGCCGACTACTTCATTGGCGAGAATCTGGAAACCAGGGGAGGGGCGCTTTCGCCAGTACAAAAAATTAAAGTGTTTTTACGGTACATGGCCGATCCGGGTTTCCATAGCGGTATATAGCTGAGGAACTGGGATGTACAGCTCCTACAGTCTCGAGAATTGTCGATACCACTCTTCGTCTCATTGTAGACAAGGCGGCTGACTGGATCAAGTTCCCATCGACCGAAAATGAAGTTATGGAAGCCAAAGTGAAATGGGCAGCGAAAAAAAATTTTCCGACTGCAATAGGAGTTATCGATTGCACGCATATTCAAATTGAAAAGCCGCGTCTATTTGGGGATGAATATGTAAACCGGAAAAATTATGCTAGTATTAATGTTCAGGGCATATGTGATCAAAATTACGTTTTCATAAATATCGATGCACGGTGGCCCGGCTCCGTTCATGACAGTAGAATTTGGAAAAATTCTTCAGTTCATGAAATTATGCGGCGGACGACTAACACGGTGTTGTTGGGGACAGTGGCTATGGCATAATGCCTCATCTGATGAAGCCCTTTTCCATCGTGGAAGACGCAACCTAGCTTCTTTCAATCGATTATTAAAAAATAAAGAGTTATCATAGAACATGCATTTGGACAGTTGAAACGGCGGTTCCCGATTCTTAAATATGTGTGTCGAGTGAAAATGGAGAACATACCAAAGGTGATAGTTGCGTGTGCGGTGCTGCATAATATTGCGAAGTATCTTGGTGATGCTGATTTCGAAGATGCGGGCGAAATGAAAGCCGAAGAAATAGAAGATGAGGAATTGCAAGAGGTACCGGAAATAACAGATGCAGCTACACGGGCTGAAGGTCAAGCCCGTCCTACACAACTAACTCAACTTATCTATAATAACAACATTGGTAAGCGTATTCTATTTTACTGAACACAATTCAATCAGTTATTATAAGATGACCAAAAATACAATTTTCAGAAATCTATTTCGAATTTTTTAAATTATGTTTTTTAGTGTAACAGTATATTTCAAATATTTTACGTAGCTAATAATAAAATATTCTGTACAAAATTGTAAGTCAACTTCACTAAAGAACAAAATGATAATCAAAATGATTTTCAGTTTTTTGTCGCTCCTATAAGCAAGCATTATTGTTTCCCATAGTAGCAATGCTGGAATACGGTTGTTACCGGTTTTCTTCTTGTCGGTTTTCTTCTTTAATCTTGTTTTCATATTTCCCACTTTTTTCATTAATCCTTTCGAGGTCATGTCTTTCCCATACAGTTGTCTGTACTCTGACATAACTTTCTCAATAGCTGCTTGCTTCTTCGCTTTTTTGCTGGGAGTTGAGATTTTTTTAATATTTCCGGATATTGTTTTACTCTTTCTGCAATGAACTTGCATTCGGATTGCTCCTCGGCGGTGTCTTGTGACTCTAATTGGGAGTCTGATAGTTCCTCGTCCCTTGCCATCTTAACACAGCTCACTTAAAATAATAATCAACACTTCGAGTACAACTCAACTTCCAAGTAATAGCAAACACTCTATACCACTAATGACATTACTCGCTTTCCTGCTGTACCTGCAAGTTGCAACTTGTCGGCAACATATAGGTACTCGTAAATTGCGCGTGTCTATGTTATAGATTATGAATACCAAGTAAAGCAAAACATTTTCCTCCTACCTTCTCCTTGTGAGCTCTACCGGTTACTTCTACCTTTACCTTTGAAGGGAATACCTTATTTTTATAAATACGGCCTAATATCTCCATTTCAGATTCGACAATTTAATTTATTGACATAGCCATTTAACCAAAAATGAGTCGCATCGGTAAAAATTTTGTGGTCAAAATGGGGATCAATAGTAATGCAGTTTACGAGTTATTGAACGAACGTGCAACATAAATAACGAGAATCTTGTAAGAAGAAACATTTTTTAATAGATCAAAAAATTTAAAATGTAGGCTAATAAAATATAATTAACATAGAACTGGTAAACATGAAAAATACCAACCGATCGTGTGTCTGTTAAAAAATGTATTCGATGCCGAAGGTCAAGATTATCTGTTTTTTGCATTTATGCATTTTGGGAGGAGCATCTGTTCATCTTTTGTTTTTTTAAATGTAAATATAAGTTATATCTTCTAATTACCTTCGTATCTCTTTTAACATTGCTTCTCTTCATACAAACGCGCTCCAACTTGCAACTTACAAAGTCAGATAACACGAATTGGCAACACTGAATGCCTCCGTGGCTAGGATTAGCTGTAATCATATCCGTGGGAACATAGTCGCCTGACGTCATCCGACTAACAATCTACATTTTGCTTATTTTTTTTTAATTTTCCCAACCTCTAATAAACTTTAAAATCCTTTAAAAGTACAATAATAAAAAATATTAGTGGGAATGGCTCATTGCTTCAAAATGAGAAATAATTCGTTTCACTTTAATCAGTGGTTCCCATACTTTTTTCTCATAGACCACTTTAAACATTTTGCTGGATCTGGTGGACCCCCTGCAGCTATTACATTTACTAACTTACTTCCAAAACCCGAAAAAGTATATGTCTATGTAAATCTGTGTTGTGGCTATTTTCAATCAACTATGAGTTGAAAGTTTTCGAAAAAAGGTGAGAATTTATATTGCTTTGATTATGCTGTGAGTATTGTCATTCAAGCTAAGTTTCAAAGCCAGTCTAAAAGCGTCTTCATCCAACAGTTGGATTCCTACTTTACTTTTTGTATTCTAAGATTGACTCACAGTACAAGAAACCAATAATCTCCCACTTCGGAGTGGTAAAAGTAAAAATAAATATTTTCTTGTTTTGTAGCTATTTATTCAAACACAAAATTACTACACTTTTAATTATGTTGTTATAACAGTCTTAGTAGAATCAAAATTTAACATCAAAACTAATATAATTTTGATTATATTCGACTGTTTTAAAATAATAATCATTATTAGTTTTGATGTTAACTTTTATCTCAGATTACCATTGTAATCTGAGATAAAGTTATAATTTTAATGGGAGGGATGTACTTGGTGAATTGACAGCAAATTATCAATATTTGGCTTGAGTTTAGTTAAGTATAACCGTAAATCTCCTCGCTCTGTAATATTTAATCTGCTCCGTTTTTGTCAACAAGTTTGTTACGGCACTAAAACTGCGTTCGACAAGATATGACGAAGGAAACGCTATGAGAAATTTTGCACAATTCCCCACAGTCCTGGATATTTTTCAGGTATTTGTGCCTGCAGCCAAAATGATTGATACCCTCTTTTGAATGCTACTTTGAGCTCCTCATTAGTGCTAAGCTCGAGTAGCTCTTCTTGCAGTACCACATTTTCCACTTCAGTTTCATCATATGGATTTATTATCCATGGTGGTATATCCATCGACAGAATGTCTTCAAATCTGATTTTAAAATCATCATACAGGGCAATCAAATGTTGAACATACGTCTGAATATCTTCGTCGAGGCATTCTACCTGCGATAAATTTGGAAACTGGGAAAATTCACGTCGACCAATATTTTGCTTCATAAGTTTCAGTTTACCAAGAAAAGCTGAAATTTCACTCTTTGTTTTTATCAAATTGAGGCTGTCCCCTTGTAACTGTAGGTTGAGGTCATTGAATTTTTGAACAAATCTGTCAAATACGCAATGTCTGCTTTGAAATTCATGAGGTTTTCTTTTAAAACAGGATCTTTAGTGTTCAGAAACTCTAAAACAGAGTCGAAAAGCAAATAGAATCTTGATAGACATGCACCTTTCGACAACCAGCGTACTTCGGTATGTAGCAGCAATCGTTGGAAGTCCTCATCATTTTCTTCGCACAACTGTGCAAATAAGCGCGTATTTAATGCATTGCTTCTTATTTTGTTAACTGCATTAATCACAAATTGAAGCGCTTGGTGCAATCTATCACTCAATTTTTCGCTACTAGATGTTGTCGGTGGATGACACAGTGAATTGCAATTACCTCTGGTATAATCCTTTTAAGATGACTTATAAACCCACGATATCGCCCGACCATGGCAGGAGCTCCATCTGTTGCCACCGAAATAATGTTTGTGAATGCAATTGATTTTCCGTAAAAATCATTCAGAACATTAAAAATTGATTCACCTTTAGTGTCAGTCTTCAAAGTTTTCGCGAATAGTAACTCTTCAAACATTTGTTCGCCTTTGATAAATCGAACATATGCCAATAATAATGCTTCATTGCCAGGTAAAGTTGACTCGTCCAGTTGAATAGAAAAATGAGTTGTTTGCAGATAATTACACAAGAAACTTTCAACATCAGAGCTCATTTCATCAATACGTCTTTGTACAGTGTTGTTACTCAAAGGAATTCTTTTAAGTATGTCAAATGAAGATTTGTGCAGGACAGTTTTAAGACCTCTTCAACAGCAGGCAAAATTAACTCCTCTCCAATGGTATGCGGTTTCCCAGATTTTGCTATAAGTAATGAGATATTGTAAGATGCCCGCAAGCCATCGTCGTTGCTTTCAGACGTTGAAGCGAACATACTATGCACGGTGGGTCTCTTTTCATACTTTTCCTTCAATGTTTGGAAATATTTCAAATCCTTACCTATTTTGTCAGGATGACACCTTCTTAGATGATCTTCCAGCTTCGATGGTTTCATAGAGTCATTGCTCAAGACTTTGTTGCATAAAAGACACATGGGCAATCGCTTGTCTGTATTTGATGGAAGAAAACCAAATTTCAAATATTCAACACTGTACTGTCGACACTTCTTCTTAGATTCAGCCATGTTTCGTATCAATTACTTACCTGTAAATATGAAAAAATGTTTGTTAAGTAATCTTAAAATGATTTAACAAACATAATAGAAGTGGCTTTTAAGATACAAGTTGCTAACAAATAGATAGGTAGGTACTTACTTTTCCAACACTGGCAAACAATAATATCAATTCACTTTAATTTTCAAAAGTCTGAAACTACTTCCGTCACTGGTGAACACTTATATAGGTACACTTTCTTTTTGAAATTCCGGAAACAACTGAGTAATGTTTATCATTCGCATTCGTATTTATATTAAAGAAAAATCCAACAAGTTCATGCAAGTTCAGACACGACTTTAACTAGGCGGGCGGGCGGCGCGGCATCGGCGAGTCTTGACACGCTCTTTCCTGAATATGGAATATGCAAGTTCTTACAAAAACAATTGCTGAGCTTCTTATAATATTGTCTTCCTATATTCATAGGAGAAGTCAAGCTTCTTATAATATTGTCTGCCTATATATATTATTGTCTCCCTTATTCATAGGAGAAGTCAAGTCGGGTCACCTAATACATTTTTATAGACCCCCGTTAACGAGTTGTGGACCCCCATTTTTTCCACGCAAGCGTAGCCCTATCGGGCTCCGTGGACCCTGGGGTCCACCTGGACCACTTTGGGAATCCCGGACTTTAATCATAACTATCGGTATGATGGTTCACAGAAGAACGAAAAAAAACAGTATACGTAAAGTACACTGGCTCACAGGTAGTGAGTATATGCATATTATGTAGAATACAACTTAAGCCTGTATTACATTGATCAAACAAGTTAATGAATTTCTTGTTTATTTTATTCATCAACTTCTTGTCAAACGATAAGGACCTTACAGTAGCCAATAAATGCATGAATTTGTTTGAGATTTTGTCGTACTGGTAATACAATGAATGTAACACCACAAAAAAAGGTGGTAACACTTATACCAAAATAAATTTGTATTTATAAGTTTATGACTGTATAGGTCTCATTGATGGTTTTATGCTCAATGTCAAACTAAACATTAAGAGGCAAAAACGCAAGTTGGTATTCCGGAAACATCCTAGAAAACTAATGAAAATTAGAAAAAAATTTAATTCGTGAAGAAATTGACAAGCGAGTTTGATGAAAATTGCTGTAGTACACTTGACAACTTTCTTGAAAATAAAGTTCATGAGTAAATTCATCAGTATGGTGATTTGAAGAGAAAAAAGTAGGAAAAATTTTATGATCTACAACTAGATAGATCGATAGAACAGCCTCTTATAGAGTTCAACATTCCATGTTATTCACCATTTAATTTTTGAAAAAAATTTTGTGGATGTTGAAAAAAGGTAGTTTTTGGTTATTTTGTATCAAATGTTGTATAAGTTCGTTCCCGATACGAAGACAAAGTTCAACAAATGAAATTGTAAAGAAATATCGGGTGTACCAATTTCTATGGGCTATTAGACGTTTCTGGAGAACCGATTAAGATATCGTTACGAAATTTTTGTCAGTTTTTAAATAGTACTACGTTATTTTATTCCATATTTTCATTAGTCCATGATGAAAAATAATGTTCCCAAAATTTCAGTCACATCAGCCCAATGTGGACAACAACTTTTTTCAAAATAAATAACAGGCGCAGAGCTGTAGTAAATATCCTCCATAGGTACCCTATGCCATAGGTGCAGAAAAATTGAAAAACCAATAAAAAAGGATTCCTTATCATAAATTAGCAGAAAATAGTGAAATTTATTCGATCGTTTTCAAGTAAGTGATGGTTGAATTCGAGATTGTTGTAACAAGTTAAAGTCATTTTTTTTTCAAATGGCATCATTTTCTCACCTATGTGAAGTTAGCCATAAATCTAGCCATGAAAATGAATTTTTCTGTAACGCTATGTAAATATTATCTATATTGAGTTAAATGTTTATAACTACAACAACAATTAATCAACACAAATGATTCGTTTTTAAACATTTGTTTATAATAAAATTGTTTAAACAAATTTGCAAAGTACACTTACCTCTACCGAATTTTAAGAGTTTCTATTATAAGTGTTGGCGTGGGTTAATTATTAATTATTTGATAATAAATAGTTTTTATAATTATAAACAACATATCAAAGAATAAAAATGCTAATATTTTTAAAACGAAAATATTTGATCTCAGTGATGGCTATGCGCTACATTAAGTACATTCTTAAAGTATGTTCGAGGGTAAATTTAAACGTGTTTGCGTGGATCAATTTTTAGGCAAATTCAGCAATAAAAAAAAACTATCGAAGAAAAAAATTATTGTTATTATGATGCCATTTGAAAAATTTAAGTTTTACTTGTTAGAACAATTTGGAATTCAACCATCTGTTATTTGAAAACGATCGAGTAAATTGTGCCATTTTCTACTAATTTATGATAAGGAAGGAAGCAAAAGAAATCTAAAAGAAACTTCTTTTTACTGTATTTAATTCGAAGTGATATCGTGGTTGAAGTAAACTGACACTAATTTATCCCACTAGTAGGAATAAGTTAAATAAATGCCATAACGCAACCGTCACTATTGTTGAAGTGCAACAGTTTCCTTGATCTCATCCTAAAACTAACAATTCTTCTTAATGTGCTTCAAATACCAATCAAACGTTTTTTTTTGAAAATCAATTTTACTAGACTGGAACTAAGGTACTCTATTCAATGGTGGTACTTCGAGAACGTTCTGTATGTAAAGTACATAATTTGTAAAATCTTATAGTAAAGTAACAAATATGACTCTAATAAAGTTTACAAACGCGATACTTGTATATACAATAAACATTTTTTCATCGATGCATATTGTTAACAAAAACCATAAACCAACATTACGTGTACAACTTCAATCAATTATTATTAATTAATATTATGTGTCATCATAATCAACATTAATTATGTCCAGTTACTTTATAAGGAAAATAGAAAACTTCTCCAGCTGTAGCATTACACAGTTACTTCTTGAATAAAATTAATTGCTCTACATACAATAATATATAGATAATGCACACACCTATACATGCATGCAAACCACACCCAAGCATTGCATATGTCAATGGACTTTGTTTCTGAAGAAACTACTTTAAAGTACGCAACAGCCGTGAAAAGATTATCCATCAGCGACGTAACGAAAAAAAATTTCAACTTCATTAGATAAAGATGATATAATTCGAAGCAACCACACCTAGAAACATGTAATAGCTCCATGCAATAATCCTCTTTGTTCGATTTTAATGAAGCACAAGAAAAAGGTACATATTCGATTAGTAGTTGTGTCGAATTAAAAAAAACAAAAAATATATATATATATATATATATATATATATATATATATTGCGCAATGAACTTATCAAGTATTGCAGATAAAGTCACTTCCCACCATTAATCAATCGTTGCGTTGTTGATAGTATTTATTTATTTATAAGCTTATACTTTTTCGGTTACTATTTAACAAAAATTATTATTTGTCCACGTAAAATTTGCAATAAAATCGGTTGGTGGCGTCTTCTAGCATTAGTTTTATAATAATTGTTAAATTAATTTCACATCAACAATAAAAGTTTCTAGTACGGCACTTATTTTGTCAACACCGTTCGGCAAAATACTATAATCACAAATCATAGTTCAGATGAGAAACACCAAACCACAGCATAATAAACACTCAGTAGTGTCTCTTTCGAGCGGTGTCTTTGAAGTTACTAAATCAAAAAATATGTCGGACTAGTCGTGACCAAACAAATACCTAAATCTAAATCTCTGTTGTTTTAAAATAATCAATGATGTTTGCTGTCGGACAACAACGCTGGCTGGGTTTATATTGTTTCCCCGCCAGTTTTAAACGGCCATTTGCATGATTACTTATATAAGCTGTTATGTATTTATTATGCTGTGACGAAACTATCAGTTCACTGATAGTCGGCTTCATCGTTACAAATATATCAAATATCGTAACGTATAAATAATTTGTAGGTACTTGTCAATTTCAGTCGATCAGATTTTTGAAAATAATTAAGAAACGCAATTTGTCATTTAAGACCATATTTTTGATTTTTTATTCATTTTGCAATTGTATAAAGTTATAATAAACATGTTTTTTTTATAGATTTTTCAAAATAATTATACTTTGGTATTTAATTGAATCTTGGAAGTATTTAAAACCTTAGTTTTATTTAAACATCGTGTTATTGAATGTAAACCAATCCACATAGTGTTTGCTGGATTGTAACAAAATCAGTGACAAACCTTTTACTTCTCCAAGTGATTTTTCTTTATATGTATTTTGTTTTAAAGCATCGTGCCAGTTCCTATTTTGGTGTACTGTACTAAAAATTCAGGTTTCATCGATAAATACAAAATCATCTAATTGGGTTTTGTTCACATACATCATCATCGAGTTTAATGCATGATGATTGTTGTTCGTTTAACGACACGACTTTTTCTGCCCTTTTGTTTTACAACTGTAGGATCTTCATTCTACTTCCATTTCTTAAACGAAAATTGCAGTTCGCTATAAGAATTAAAAGGCAAGATGAAAAACTTATATACTTTAAATTCATAAAATACCTGCAAACTGATAAAAAGGGACCAATACACCACCATTGTTACGGATCGCTTAAAATTCTACATTAATTGGAAAACGACTGTCTCATCTTGCAATTTCTCAGGCATTGTAGCTATTTTCATGCTAACATACCAATCATTAATTATTGATAATATAATTTACTTACTTAAACTGAAATATAAATAAGGAAAAGATTAAAAATATAAACAAGAACCGATCAGATTTAAAACCAATGTAAGGTTATGTGATTATAAAAAAGAGGTATACGACATGCGTTTCCATTTCAAACGAAGTGCCTACTTAGTTATTTAAAAGGAAAAAAAAATAAAGGGACTAATTTAAAAAAAATTCACAAACTGCGCAAAAAAATTCGTAACTGTTCACTACAATAAAATAATTTAGAATTCAATAGGTCATTTCATTTATGTACGTAATTATATGTATTACGAAATAGCCACACCTTAAAGTATAAAAATAGATTATTTATTGCTTGAGAAAAAACAAATGCACGTTAATCAATAAATATTCATAAGACAAGCAGCGCAGGTAGAAACTAAAATGCCGTGCTCCAAAACTTTCTCGTTCATTGCCTTTTAGATTTAATTTTACACAATTATTTATTATTTTAATACAAAGTATACGAACGTTTCTGAAAAAAAGTGTGTTTTGAGAAAATAAACTCAAAAGGATAATGTGTACGTAAACATAGTGTTGTTTACAACTAGTCTAAAAATAATTATGTAATATTTGTGATTGCGTTGTTACCTAAAATTGTACGGGTAGCCTTGGTCATGACATTGTCGGTGTTTAACTACAACCTAGTTTGATCAACGTAACTCAAATGGACCACTACGTTTTTAATTTTTTTTAATTGCCTAACGGCGGTTTAATGTCAAGGTTAGGAAGTTAAATTTGTTTATTAAAAAATATTTTATATAATGTTTGTGCATTGATCTAGGGCAGGACGAGATAAGCTTTTTTTATCGAATAATTAAACTAAAAATAAAGTGATGTAAACAAAATTCCGATAAAAATTTCCTCTTAACTGAGAGAGACGGAGTATGTTTATCCACACCAAAAATATTTATTATTTACTTTTGATATCAGTTTTTTCGTGTCTTAATCGTTGCAGATTCAATATCATTTCCAGCAAAATAAATTTAGCATAAATAACTATTATTGGCATAACATTTTGGAATTTATTACCTGATAAAAAATATCTAAGTAATGTTCGAATGAGGTGGAAAGGTGGGTAAAGGCACAGCTTCCATATATGTAATGTTATAAATTAAATATGATGAAATTAATTGAATGTTCGTAAGTCACGCATTAAAATTATTTCAAGAACATTAATAGATACCGCACCTTACAGAACACAATTTGTTTATATCTTCTTGGTTACATGAAAATGTTACATTTCTTAGAAACAAATTTTAGCATGTTATATGCAGGGGCAAGATAAGTATCATTAACTACTACATGTAATTATAGATTGTTAGTTTCAGTTTATACGAATTTTTAGAATAACCTAAAGCGCTCTTAACCTGGATTTATGTAGAAATATTATCAAGAATATTTTTTAATACAGATTTTTCAATTTTTCGATATCAGCTTAATTACGAGTCAACGCCGATCTCACGAGATTTTTATTTAGTTGGCTTTCAAGAATAATAAATTACCCAAAAAAGAAGAAAAGCTGTTGGAAATTTTAATATCTACAACTTTTATTTGAATCATTTTTTTACAACATAATTTTTTGCAATACGATTGCAGGTACCTTGTTGTTATAGACCGTTAGATTTTGTGGAGAAAAGATAGTTCAAATAAAAGTTATATAAAATAAAATTTCCAACAACTTTTCATTCATAACTAAGTAATGCCAACAGATAACTGTAACGACGATAATACGTGTCCCTATTACACGAGATGTCGTAAGACACACATTTGACTTATTTTGTTCTATAATTAATGTTTTTGGAGATTAAAAAAATCAATAAACAATTAGAATAAGATCTCTGTCATAGCTTAGTAATTACTTAATTCTAAAATTCGAAAATTGATGTAGGATATCGGTGCTTTTGGTTCAACAAATCTAATCAGATCTGCGCTATTATAGATAACACGTATGTACCAAATTTCATAAGATTGGACGAGTGGTTTTCTTGTTATCTGCTTTACATACAGACGGTCAGCTGGGCCCAGTCAAAAAGTTATTTTTGCTTTATATATAACTTTAATTTGTCGGAAAAAGAGGATATTAAAATTTTCGGTTTGGAAACCGTCGCATAACTCCCTATCTTTTTAGAGTTAGAGTAAAAACGGGCAAATAAACCGGTGTAAATACGAAAAGTTGTCGAAAAATGGACTACTGCGGAATCTAAAAAGACACACTGATCATAAAACTATGAAGATATCTAAATGTGTAGCGTTGCGAAAGCAAATTGAAACTGAAACTGTTATTCTTCGTTTAGAGAACAGAAAATAAAGATAATTCTACTACAGTGGCTATTTTTTATTAATCTTCTCATTTACAAGAAAACTCGAAGTATCGTATTCTATTAGCAAAAGAATGTCTATCATCTTAAGGTAAAGAAAAACACCCAAAACAATACAAAATTAATAGACTGTTCCATTCATTCGTTCTCAGAGTATTTCAACAAAACTAAATAATCCACAGTCTTTTGGTCATCTTGCTTATCCAGTAAAAAAGTCCAAATTTCAATTTCTAATTGATCGCTTCATGTTTAACGTCCTGGAAAACGTACGAGAAAAATGAACTGAATCTTGCTTGGGTGAATTTATATTATTTTTTATTGTCTCCCGAGTCATAAGAAGCGAGATTTTCGTAGAAACACCTCAAATATTTTTGGATTCATCATACGTAAAAATTAATGAATTTTTTTTTGTAAGAAATTGTATAACCTTACTTTTTGATAACGATCTCTATTAAGTAGTTTCCGAACTACTAGAAGTGAAATTATCATAAATACACGTTTAATGTGAGTAACAATTAATTATTCTTCTAACGCAGCATCCAAAAAACGAATTTGGCAACTATTCAACTTTATTAACTCGATCTCGATTTTCAAAATATTGTTCAGAATGTCAAAATGAGACAGTCGAAACAAAACCAAAAATCGAAAGTATTAAAGAATAAATACTTATATGAAACGGTAGGAGCTCCAAACGATCTTCTACCTTGCTTTGTTTGGAATATATTCTGTTCTTCAAATTTCCGTTTGAACTGTATAGCATAGACCATAAAGTGCAATAAAAATTTGACAATAAATGCAAAGCTGTGCAATAACTACCATTTGCAAAAATTAAGTAACGTTCGACCAAAGAGTCAACCCTGCACATTACAAATAAATAATTTTAAAATGTAAATAATTCAACTGTGAAATAAAAATAATATGTATGCGAGCAAAATTTTGATTTTTAAATTTCTTTTTGAAAATTTCATTTACTTACTAAACTTGCTCTCATATGGTTTTTCCTATTTCAGTTTAATTTTGTAGAAAAAATTACTTTAGAGATAGTTATATTTTAATTACTAAGGCTGTAGTAGAAAACAATAACAGACCATAATTAACAAACATCTGCAGCCTTAAGCATAGGTAGTTGATAACAACATATAAAAAGCTATGATTTTGTTACAATACTAAGTAATATCGAGTTAATGAAACTATCCTTAGTTGTATGCTAAATTCCTTAGTAACGTTCTTATTCATATGATAATTTTACGACATCTAGTGTCGACTCGTGTTAGCGATCACGTACGCAAATGGTTCGCACGTTCATGTTTAATCATTTTAAACTTAAAAACAGTTGTGTTCATCTGCCATTTATATTACCTATGACAATTGTATTTCAATTTCTAGCTTATATTAACTACGTTATTTTATGCACACGAATCTCAGATTGTTTAAACCCACTTCAGGGTAACTCAGTTCTAGATAAGTTGTTTTTTTAACCATTCACTTAAAAAATGTGAGATCTTTCAACTCCCCTATTTTTTCTATTGCATTAAGTTGACGCCAAGCCCAGAAATCTGGTAGTTGTTGAGGTAGGATCCTTTAGGAATCGAATAGTATATGGAGATCTTATGAATATTCTTTGGTGTACTAATAGCAATGAACAATTTCATCAGCACAGAATAAAAAAAAGGCAGCTGCTGCTCAAATTATTATAAACAATGTAAAGATCAATTAGATTATTTATATAATAATTGTAAAAGATCACTTCCTCTTGAAAATCAAGTATTGGTTTTAATTCGATGATGTGGTAAAGAAACAATCAAAATGAGATTAGTGAAAAACACCATCAAGGCTAAACTAAGCCGTATTATTAAACGTGTAGCTGTAAATTCATTTGTTCATCTCAATGAGTACATTAAGTTTCCAACAACACTATTTATACTTACTTATACTATTTATTATAAGCAACTAGGGATCTTTAGAATTCTACTAACTAGTAGCGTGCTAACACCATACCAACTGTGCGACTATGCTTTTATTTATATATATTTTAATTATAAACAATAATACTATTATTTAATACTGATGTTTAACGTATAAAGAGAACAGTCTTAGCAAATTGTAAACATTGATTTATCTGAAACGACAAAATATTCTTTTTTCACATTTTTACTACTATTAGGGCAATTTTCCGAAAAATGGTTAATACACAATTGCGAAATGTTGGCATAGATAAGTTTCTATGTTCATAGTCTTCTAAAAAATATGTGGAATTTTAAGTCAAGAAAAAGAGTTCAAACTACATGAAAAAAATCCATTCAATCCAGAAACAACATGTGACTCATAACTTAACCAAGATTTTGTTCAAATTTGCATTTCGGAAAAAAAATTAATGTGTACCTGGGAACTATAGTCCTTTTTCCTGACTCGCGTTGTTTATGCGCGTCTGCTATTAAACACATAAATAAAACACATTCTTTATGAAAAACAAAACTTTAGTGAACTGATACACCATAATGAAATTTGTGTTAATTTGTAAATAGTATTAAAGAAATAGTGTATCTTTTAGACGGAGGAAAAGTCATATTTTTCATGGCCCGCCAGTGTTTAGTAGCCGAACGAAGTGAGGTTGATTAATAGAGGGGATACGTTTTTCTTCAAACGTCAGTAAATCTGAATTTTTGACTTAGTAGACGGCTGCGTTGTTAAAATAACGTGTTACATAGCAACATACAAACACATAAAGCATCAACGTAATCTTAAAACAATATCAGTGTTTACTTGACAACTACGTAACTGTAGAAACAACTCATACCTATACACTGTTTCAAACGTGAACAAATTAAATTAAATTGAAAACTAAAGCTTATGTCACACTATCAAATAATTTGAGCAAACTGTTTGCATGACGTCACTACGATGGATTTTGAGCAAACTGTCAAACTACATCGTCACACCATCAAACTGTTTGCTTAAACTGTTTGATGCGATACGCTCTCTGGTTGGTTTAAATTAAATTACCCGCCAATTGGTAAATATAACCGTTAAACAACGATATAACCTATACGGTATTTGCCTGCACCTACACTGTGGTTTGCTTACGTTTGGTTTTCGTCGTTTTCGTCTGGTCGTCATATAGCGAGTTGTTTTATTTTGTTATTGCTTGTTATTATTTTGTTGTTGTTTTTGCTTGTTTTGTTATTGTCGGTGAGTCATTTAGACATGTTAAGAAAAAGGCTACGTATAGCAGGTGCATTGGCTTTGCTAAGTTTGGCCTTAACAAGTTGCGTGGTAGCTAAACAAAGACACAAATGGTCACGAAGATGGTTACTGAAGAAACGTAGGTTGTGGTAGATTGTTAACATTAATTAAACATGAAGTAAGATTTGAAGATCCTACTAGTTATAAAAATTATATACGAATGAATGCGGAGGCATTTACTACTTTATTAAAATTAATTAAACATACAATTTCGAAACAGAACAGTTACAGTTCTTCGGGAATGCATAAATGCTGAAGACAGGTACATATTAGTTGTGTAAAGTATAACCTTTAAAATAAAATAATTGCAGGTTAATTATTACACTACGTTATCTTGCTACTGGAGAAACTCTAAAAAGCCTAAGTAATAGCACAAGAATTGCTCATAACACATTAAGTATTATCATTAAAGAAGTCCTACTTGCTATTGTCAAGCATTTACAAAACAAATATTTAAAGGTTAGTATTAATGCCACAGTTTATATAGATAAATACATTTATTTGAAATATATGTAATAGGTACATTTAACTTAATTCTTCTTCATCATCAGGATCTTGATACTTGAGTATCATTCTGAGTATATTGTTTTTGCATTGATTTTGATTTTTTTAATTGGCAATGTTTCGTAATTCTGAGGCCATATAATTGCCAAACACTTGCCACTGGTCTTTTTCCCCAGACAACTTTTTCAAAGCTTCACCTATTGCTTGGAAAGCAAATGTTACATCGTTCATACCGTCTACCACTCTTCTTTTTTTTTTTGAATATGATGTGGGGTTTGATCCGGAAGTATCTCGGATGTAGGTGTAGCTTCCCTTTGCCCATCGTTGTTCAGCTGAAAGTTTAAATAAATTAATTGTTTTCAGGCACCTCAAACTCAAGAGGAGTGGGAATTCATAGCAACCAAATTTCAACATTTGTGGAATTTCCAACTGCTTGCGTGCTATGGATGGAAAGCACATCACATTCCGACCTTTAAGAAAAGATGGTTCTTTTTATCACAATTATAAAGGCACCAACAGCATAGTCTTGTTAGCAGTAGTGGACGCTGAATATAAATTTGTGATGTTGACATTGGACGGAACGGCAGAATAAGTGATGGTGGCATATTTCAAAGAAGCCAATTAGCTTATGCTATGGAAAACAATGCTCTGAATTTCCCCCCTGAAATTTGCCTGCCAGGGCCCAATACAAAGGTACCTTATGTATTTGTTGCCGATGATGCTTTCCCGTTAAAAGAAAACATAATGAAACCCTACAAATTTCATGGTTTATCACGTGAGCAACGGATATTCAATTATAGAATTTGTCGAGCCAGGAGGATTGTGGAAAACGCGTTTGGCATTTTATCTAATCGATATCGAATTTTAATGAGTCCAATGAATGTGAATGTTGAAAAAGTGGAGTTGATCACAAGAGTGTGCTGTATTTTACACAATTATCTCATCGACATGTCACCTAATTATACATATAATTTGGAAAATGAAAATGTAAATTGTGAGCTGCAAAATGTAGTTAGACAAAGTGGTAATCGAACTGCCAGAGCACTACAACAAGTACGAGTAGCATTCCAGGAATATTTTAATGGTAACGGTGCAGTGTCATGGCAAGAAACTGCAGTTAACAATTTTGTAATGTGATAATACAATCGTAATGATTAACAAATAAACAATATTAATACATACATCTTGCCTTTTAATTTTTCACTTTTTAAAACAAATAGATAAGTATATTTTGCTAGTTAGGAGTGATAATATGATGATGACGTTTCTTACCTCTTGAGTAGCTGTCATTTCTTCATCAATTACAACCCGTTCATCCCAGTTACTGCAACCTGGTTGTTGTATATTTGTATAGCTTGGTCTGGGTACAGTCTGATCTTGAAGAAACAGTAGCTCTTCGAAACACCAAAGATTTACCTTAACCAAGGTACCTGATCCACTCGGTTGCAATTTTAATTTATTCATTTCTTTATTAAATTGAGTTCTTAAAGAATTCATTTTCGTTTTTACATCATTAACTGTAATTCAAATACATCATGTCGGATTCTTTAACAAACCTAAACTACATACCTGTTGTGCCGGGTCTTGTACCCTGTAAGTTAAATACTATATGCTCCATTGCTCTCAACCGAGCCGCTTTATTATGATACAATTCGTTCTTCACTTCATAAAGAGTTCCTTGCTCCCTGTACAAATCAATCATGGACGAGATCTGCTGCTTTGTCCAAGACATACTTATCGATTGCAATTTAAAAATTTATCTAATGATATAATCAATAACAACAATTAACAAGAACTACTAATAACAACCAAGAAATAACAATAACAATAAAAACTAAACAACAACACTAAAAACAGCAAGTACTACACCAAAGAACACCAAAGAAACACGTGGACACAACAAAAGCTGGCTGGTAAACAAATAATATATTAGGCTAGTTACAGTGAAAAAAAGTACCAACACAAAATTTAAATCTGTTTTTAGCGCCTTTTAAATTGACCAATCATGTTTCAGATCCCATCGTACTGACTGATGAAAATAGAAGCGCCTCTAAAATTTAGAAAGTTTGCTCCAACTGATGTGATGATGTCACACTACGTCATCATCACAGTTTGGTCAAACAGTTTGCTCAAATTATCTGATAGTGTGACATAAGCTTAAGACGTTTTTGCAGTAATTTACAGACGTTTGAAGAAAAATAATATACTATTTCTGTAAATTTCCACTTTAATTCGACAGATTAGGGGATGAAAGACATAGCAGTTTATGACGTTTGAGAGTCGGCGGACACTCAACGACAACATACACAGTGGTTTTCGACTGGACATTCGAGTCGGCGAACAGTCAATGATGACATCACAGCAGTTTATGAACAAACGAACGAGCTGATGTGTGTGTGTGCTAGAATCATTTGATCACACAATCAGAACTGCCGAATAGACCGCAGTTTACGATACCGAGTGGGCATAAGTCGCTGTGTGTGTCTCCTCGCATAAAAAATAATGCAAATAAGTGTCCTTCCTCAATAAAATCGCTCGCGTTTCTTGAAGTAGATGACTTGCCGAGTCGCCCCTTTGGTCGTCAGACAACGGTTACCGAAGTGTGTGTTTTGTACCATTTCAAAACACAAACATATCTGTCGGCATAAACCGCCGTGTCTGTCATCGGCCTAACTTTCATCGAAATCTGATAAAGCAGTTTTTGATTTGAAAGTAGTAGCATAACTCCAGATTTTATAAGTACTGTAGTGTAGAGTAATAAAAGTTTTAGTAATTCTTATAATTGGACTAAGGCCCGGTTTCTTCACTGACCAATAAAGTGACAAGTAAGCTTACTCGATACTTTACTGGACATTACTAAAATTAACTGTATATTCACCTCCAGTTAAGTCGAAACTGTCCAGTAAGAATTCACTTGATAGTTTATGCTTTGATCCTAACCTTACTTTGGTTTTAACTTTTTTTTACCAAGCTCATAAGTAATTTCTGTTTCGGCTGACAAAGACTGCACAGGAGATCCAACGGAGGACTGTACAATCTTGTGAGGAATAGTATCACTGTCTTCGGTATCAGGAATATCCTCCACATTGATGGTTATAATCCCTAGTAATTTCTTTTCGTAATCGTTGTACGGCTTCGTTTCATTATTCCCTACTCCGGTTTTATATAATGCTGCCCGATTTGCAGCACGTTTTTGTTTCAACGATTTTTTAATACCCTCATACTTTAGTTTTAAATTTTTACAGTACGATCTGTTCCTGCTGTAGCACAAAATTCTTTGCACACTGCCTCCCAAGCCTGTGTGCCTTCTGTCGCCAAGTAACAGCGTCGGTTTGTTTATTTTCTATAACGTGCGCATATTTATCTATCATTTTATTTAATTCACTGTTACTAGACTACGTTCGAATACGCAAAAAGTTTGGTTATAGCTCGTTTCCCGCGTATTTCCGCAATTGACGGTTTCATGCCTACCTTGTTTGATTTATTAAGAAAAAGCTATAACTATCCTTCTCTTCCACCTACTACCACTTTAAAAAAGTAAGTTTCAGACGGTAACTAACCAACAGATAAATTACTGTGAATATACCCAAAATCTTAATTTTATCTGGTAGGTAGAAACCAGCTACTTTACTGGAACATGAAGAAACCGGGCCTAAATTGAATAGATTTAATACTTGTGACGATTAAAAAAAAAAAGAATCACTATACTAATTAAAAATTCAACCCCACAATTAACATAAATAACAACCACTAATGTAATGAAATTCGGATAACTTTAAATAGTATCTATATTGAAACAATAAAAAATAAAACTGTTCACATAAACGAAATTCTGTTAAATGTGACTCGAAACTTTTTCCGTAAAAACATACTTAGTTCATTCTCGTGGTGTAATTATAAATGCTCCGTTAGTTCGGTCCCCCTTCCATTGAACCAACTATGAAAATTCTTTGTCAAGGTCTCGACTTTTTATCTTTACTATTTACAAACACCAGTTTTATTGCAAAATATTTTCTTTACACTGAAAAGAAAACATTCTTGAAAATGTATCTTTAAAAAGTTCAAAAAACAATCTGTAAAAAGAAATCTGAAGTGAAAAAGAAAAGGAATTAATATTCTTTATAAGTAATAAATCAAACTGAACGTTTTTGGCATCATTACTTTCTAAGTTCAGCTTTTTCACTGCTTTAGATTTTCCCAATTTTAAATTGAATCTATTAAAGATGAATTTTGACTTAAAGTAATTGATATTCCGGACAAGTACAAATTCAACCATAAATATTATCTACATAGCGCAATTTCAATGAAATTGCAAAGAACATTCTTTCGATTAATAATACTCGACATTAAGATTGAAAAATCTTGTCCGAATGTTAAGCAAACTTGAAGCGAAAGAGAATATTTTGGTTTGTGTATACAGTTTATTTTTACTTCAGTATGTACCCAGTCCCACTCTTTTCTATTTTTATCACATATTTATTTAATTCTCCTTGTAATTTTAAGCCAACTGTTTCGTTTCATTCGGTAATTTTATTACACAGAAAAATGTGCACCTAAAGCTCTCTAAAAAAAGTTTTACGAAAGACAAAAAAATTTTTAAAACAACACAGAAAATATTTAATTAATTTAGCCTGAATATTCGCTCTTTTCAAACTATTAAGAGTAAATTTTTTAAATTAGCTGAATAAAATGCATTTCCCTAGTCGTTACAGTGGAAATCCTGTAATACTAAAAAAGGGACCACCGTGTGTGGTTACGTTACCGGCGCTTACTTTAAATTCCAATGTTACCCCTTTTTAAATCTGGTTCCATTACGTGTTTTAGTTAATAAGGTTTTTTACGCTCGGCATGACGCGGTAATGAAACCGACTAGAGCAATTTTGTTATTTTAAAGTGTATTTAACAAAGTTAATACCTCGTTCGCAAGAGTTTGCATATAGAGTTGCAGCTGGTTGATGAGATTTTTCGTGCTTAACGCCTACGTTACTATAGGACGTTTTATTCTCTTAAGCATTTAGAGAAAAATCTTAACATTTATACTTTTTTAAATATAGAAAAGCGCATACCGTTTATTTTTAAAATTATAAAAAAGCATTCGCACGTTAGCCTCGAGCTGAGTTTTGTAAAACTAGTTTGTACCGTTAGTGTCGAACATGATTATTAATACAATTTATGCATTATTGATGTAATAAAGTTCTGTGCGTATCTTACACCTCGAACGATAAGGAAATAGGCTCTATAAACTAAATTCCTATAGTCAAAAATACATCAAGTAGTGTGAAAACTAAATTCATGCAAAAGAACAATATCTACATAAACGGTATGATCTTTTTGGTACATAAAATTATTGGTATCAATTAGTATCCCCATATTATGAATTTATTTTACGATTAATGGCAATTGGAGACTTAATAAACTGATAATAAACACGTATACGTTTGTAAGTTTGTATTAATTTACAATCACAACATGTTCATCTAGGAAAAGCAGATCAATATGTACTTCTAAAATAACAATTCTGTTCTGAAATGAAAACATTTTACTTGTTATTTTCCAATGCATTGTAAAACTAAAAAAAATTAAGAACCGCCCTAAAATAACGACGCAAAAAATGTAGGAAAAATATATAAATGACTTGTATAAACTTTATCAATAAAAAATATTAAACAAAAACTCAAAATCTCACAGATGTCGTGTGGTAAAGGTCATTTATAAAATACATAATAGAGGATTAAAATAAAAAGATGTGAATGTAAATGTATAAATAATGAAAATGTAGGAGAAAATATGGGATATTTTGAATAACACAATGTCTTTTATTTAAAAAAATAGTAAATAATAATAATAATCGGCATATTACAAAGTCGAACCTGCATCAGTTTGTTTAATTTTTTATTTATCACTAGAAGTTGGAGTTCTTCATATTTACATTATGTTTATCTATACACTAAATACACATTAATATTTGTGTAAGACTACAATTTAACGTTCAATTTTTTGCTTGTCTAAATCACTACCCCTTTCTAATCTTACATGTGGGAGCATGATTTCTTTACGTTAGGGCCCCCATTTTTAAATTCAAAAATTGTTAGTTGTTCCAGATTGTTCTATGTTGGCTCTGTATTGTTCCAAAGTTATAAGTCCCAAAATCAAAAAACATCTTTTTCAGTGGCCCCTCATTTTTGAATTTCAATTTTTTTACTGTTCTGGATTGTTATAGGTGTTCTCAACATTGTTCCAAAAATTCTCTAAAATAAATTTTACAAAGATACGGCAAAATACATCAAGTGTTGAAATAAGTTAACCCCTCATTTTTTTAAAATTCAAAGCTTTTTTATTGTTGTAGGTGTTTAAACAGATCAGCATAACTGGCGACCGATTAGTAGTGTGTGTGTTACAATGAATTGATATTATCATTAGTTACAATGTCTGTGTATAGTATGTAGTGTTTTTTGAGGACCACATCGTTCGAAAGCCAACTCTATGTGAAACTTTTATATACAGGGTGTCCATTTATAGTGTAATTGTCCGATTATGGGCTCCCAGACCGATCCCAGACTACTTGTTCGAAAAAGTGTGAACAGGCTTCCCAAATACACTAAAAGTATCCACGTGAAGTTACCCACACAAATTATTTTGTATATATGGACCAATAAATGCATTTTAATTCATTTTAAACCAAAATTACAATATTGGTATATAATCTAAATATCATTACGAACGTTATGAGAAGAAAAAGCTACACCAGGCGTCGTAATTGCGAACTTCGCTTGCGGAACCGTGTGGGCACTTTTTTGATAGAAAATTTGACATCTTTGTCACATTTTTTTGACGTGCAAATTTTTTTACACATTAAATGAACAATTACAAACAACATTAAAAAATGCAGTTGCTGTTATTTTTTTAAAGTTACAAGATCGGAAGTTTATACCCGAGCGACTATATCACTTTTTTTGGGATACATATCAATGAGATTATTTAAAATTTTATTAAAACATTTTACGGCTTTCACTTTTTGCTCTAGCTCTAGGTCTAGCGGTGTGGTGTAATTTCAGTGAAACAAACATGTTGCTTACAAGTTGCAATCACAATAATAGTAAGCAAACAGTCGCTTTGAATTCTGAAGTGAAATTTCATTCATCACTTTTTATGTTTTAAATTTCTAGATTAAAACAAGAGTTTCGCGCACAATTCTACATCGTAGTGTTGCTAGCAAACGTGTAAAAAATATCAAAAGTGTGCGGGGATATAAGACATTTTGCACGAAAAATAAAATAAATGTCTAACAGCGTCACAACATAATAATTTTGATAGAAAAAAACTAATTTTTGCTTATTCGTTGTTTGTAATTGTTCATTCTATGTATAAAATAATCTACACGTCAAGAAAATGTGACAAACGATGTCAAATTTGCCACCAAAGAGATGCTCGCGATTAGGTCACTCGGATATAACTTCTCGGTCTTGTAACTTTTAAAAAAAAACAACAGCATATTATTTTTTTAATATGTTGTTTGTGATTGTTCATTCTATGTATAAAAAAATTAGCACAAAAAAATGTGACAAACGATGTCAAATTTGCCAAGATGCTCGCGATTACGTCGGTCGGGTATAACTTCCCAGCCTAATAATAAGTTTTTCTGTGTAATGTGGACAAATTTCTGACACCAGGAAAAGTTCGCTTTGATACGGGCACTGTCAAATAAATAATAATATTTTAACAACCGTCAACGATACGAAACCAAAATAATTCTGAGAAATAAAATGAACAATTTAAAAACTTTTTTCTCTTTTGTTAAATTGCGCTAAAGTTAATAGTTCGATCAGAAAAAAATTAAAATCATATTCCTGCAAGGCGCATCCATACGCTTAGAAATTCAAGTAGATTGCTAGTAGGCTATGCGATCAAACCTATCATTTCTAACATTCATTTCCGGAGCTTCCAAGATTACTCACGTTTCTATTTTGCATCAGTCTGTTCGGCAAATGTGTAGCACATTTTTTAAGTAGTTAATCGCAAAACAGAAACGTGAGTAATCTTGGAAGATCCGGAAATGAATGTTACAAATGATAGATTTGGCCTACTAGTAGTCAACTTGAATTTCTAAGCGAATGGATGTCCCTTGCTTAGATATGATTCTAATTTTTTTCTGATCGAACTATTAACATTAGCACAATTTAACAAGAGAGAAAAAAGTTTTCAAATTGTTCATTTTATTTCCCAGAATTATTTTGCTTTTGTATCGTTAACGGTTGTTAAAATATTATCATTTATTTGACCGTCTTGTCCGTATGAAAGAGACTTTTCCTGGCATCAGAAATTTGTCCACATTACACAGAAAAACGTCTTCAGAAGCAGACAATATACAATATTTTTTTGGAAAGTTTGACGCCCTTGTGGTGCACTTTTGGTTATAGGTAAATTAGTGTTAAACGGTCTACTTTGAGCCAGAGAACCTCTGGTAAAGCCATGTACACACCTTTCAGAAACACCCTGTATAGAAAATAATTTGTGTGGCTAAAAGTGTGGGTAACTTCACGTGGGTAGTAAAAGTTGCACATTGTAAAAATATTTTTATATATACTGGGTGATTCAGAAAAACGTTGTCAACCAAAATTGATTTTGTTTACATGGAACACCCCGTACATTTTTACACCGTCAAATAACTCGTGAAATTTTGCGCACATTTGACGCAAGCAATTCATCTTCAGCGGTTTTCAAATTATTCGCATTTTCTCAATCAGATATACGGTATCAAAGAAATTAGTACACCCTGGAAGTTATTGTAGTGACAAAAATTATTTTCTGAGGTATCTTTCGTCTTACACCTTAGGAACAATAGAGAACAACCTAGAACAACTAACAAAATATTGGAGGGCTAACTTATTTCAGAACTTGTTGATCTATTTTGCCGTATCTTTGTAGAAATTTACTTTACAGAATTGATAATTTGAAACAATGTTCAGAAAAACTAGAACAATCCACAACAGAAAAAAAAATAAATTTTTTAAGAAATGGGGGGCCACTGAAAAAAAAATGTTTTTGAGCCTATTGTGTGGATTTTTGGTTTTGGGTTTTATAACTTTGGAACAAAACAGAACAATCTGGAACAACTGATTTATTTTACTATCTGGAGAAACGTATGTCTCACGGACATATATGGTCATACTATATGCCTCATTACAGGCACACTTCAAAACACTTCTTTCGTTTTTGAATTACTTTGAATTAATTTATAGAATGTTTTTTAGTGTTTAATTTTTAAAGTGGGTTGCATATCAGAAAACAATTCTTTGATTTGCAAAATCTATTTATTAAAAATATTGCCAAGGAAAAATGTCAAAACTACAATTAAATATAAAAACCATATTATCTATACTGCAAAATCAGATTGTAGTGGAAAACCTGCATGGAGAACATGGTAGGATTTTATAGAAGTCGAAATTACCACCACCTAAAGTAATTTGGAGGTTTTTGATTGCACGGTGCTCGGTTTTTCATTATGTTAATTGTGCTATTGTTTGTTTAGGTATTATTTGATTACGTAAAACGAGTCGAAAATGTGTTTTATTTTAATAACGCCATATGAACTGTGCGTACATCTCTTATTAATATGTTGTGACTTGTGCGAGCGCACACCTACTCTCGATTCATTTTACGAATTCCATGTACTCTGCATTCATATTGCTTAGTCAACTGATGAATGTTAATGTAAGTGCTGAGGCCAATTATTGTTCATGATAGTCTGCTAATTCATTTTTGTGACCTAACGCATGCGTAGCATGCTGGCTTTGTCTAGTATAAAAACTATGAATGGTATTCTGACTTGTAGCTGGTTACAACTCTATTCCAGGACGATCAGCACCTATCTGGTTGGGAAACTGGCTAACTAATTCAGTTTTGTTTTACTTGTTAATAAAGTGTGTGTACGTTGGATAGATATGTGAATAAAATCAGTAAAGTTTTAAAACTGTGTGTCAATTATTGAACAGAATCTACTTTTGTTTTCTTCTTGTGATTAACTGCTATTTGTTTATATGCTAAACATGCATCCTCCTGAAAAGAAAGTATGTAATTAAAATACCTATTTTCTATTAAACTGTCCGGTTAATCTGATATCCAACACAGAGAATATTATTTTTAAATACTGCGAATTCTAATAAACTGCTTTTTAAATTTTCTTCTTCTAATCAGTGGAACATACAAGGGAATTCACACTACGAGTATTATATATTTAATATCATATATGTAGTATGTTCACAATTTTAAATTATTTTTGTTTTTAACTTCCCTAATGCAAGTGTGCAAGAATATTTGTGTTCATTTTAATGAAATCCAGTTTAAAAAAAGAAATGCATGCAATAAAAATATTGGGATTTAATACAATATAATTTTACACGGTTAGCAAGTAAAATGTTTTTGTTTCAAAGTTGTAAACAGGTAGTTGACCCCCGCTTGGTGAGTCTAACCACCCGCGGTTATAAGGGCCATTCATACGTTAGAGGGCCCAATTTACATTACTAAAACTAAATTTTTGCGTAACAATTTTCTTCGTTTTTTTAGATATTCTAATAGTTCGTTAACTTTTTTTGAATGCGGTTTTAAAGATCTTCCATTCGTTGAATATTTTATTAAGCCTTCCATTAGGTCGAAACTTCCAGTATGTAAAATTGAATGTAAAGTCTGTATACTATTGGCGGGAGTAATAAATCATAATTGCTTGAAATAATTCTTTATTTTCTTGTGAAAGCGGTACTTCTACGGTTAAGTAAAACCAATAAATTCTAACCAAAATACGATCATTGTGCCGCTCTTGCAGCATATCGACCCATCTAGGGTCTGAGAACAATAGTTTAGTCTGTGTAAACACGTTGCCATCAGCCCAGGTACTGACGAAACGAGAATCATAGCCGTAGATGTGGGTATTATACCAAGATACAAAAATAATGGTATATAATACGTAAGAAGTAAAATTTGTAGATTCCACAAAGTAAGGATTGAAGCAATAAAAGAAACCACATAATAATTCATATCAAGGTAGATTTTACTATTATAATATATTTACCTACTAAAAATATGATTTTCCAAACGTATCAGGTACCTACGCCACTGCAATACGGGAGATTCGATAATTCTGACAGGTTTATTACTCCGCACCAATAGTATACTGAGTATTAATAAAAATATATATATGAAGTTTATAAAACAAACAAGTAAAAATTTACTGTTATATTTATGCGTGATCATTATTAATACAATTAATAATTTATTACTGTAATTAAATTTTATCGACATGATTATCCAAACAAGCTAAAAAGCATAAATATAATTAAAAAACTTCACATTGAAATTTAATTCGTCATATATAATTTCATTATAGTTTGGTGTACACACGGGGTTATATGCAAGACTTGGTTTGGTTTGTAATACAAACCTGAAGGTGTATCCGGATTTGGTTTGGTGCACATACAAGCCACGTTTATGTAGATCCATTATTTGCATACGGCAAGTGTAAATTAAGAAAAACATTCATGTAGTGATGCCACTGTACAATAAAATTATAAATACTTAATCTTTATACGTATATTAACGATTGTACTTAAGTGAACATTTTGCATACATTTGTTAAACATACATAAAATTAATTACAACACGTTTCAATAATCAATGACTAACCTATCTCAACGACAAATGTCTTAGTTACTACATAACGATAACAACGCGTTTTGCCATTGAAAATTCATTTAACAAAATGGTTAATAAACTTACACAATTAATTCAAGGTTTGTTTATTGAATTCATCTAGTCATAGCCTTCACACCGTGACAGGAAAATAAACTCAATGGTGTTAGATTTTAAAGCTTTTTTAAGTTGCATACTTAAGCTAATATTGACATACATACAGTAGTTTCTAAAGTGAGAAAACGAAGTAAAGACATTTTTACTGGTTTGTTTACCGCCATATGTGCGCATATATAATATTATTTCCAAAAGTTTAGTTTACATAACTAAAAACTATGGTCAACAATGTCGTCTTAAAGATTTCTATAAATAGAATTTAACCAGAAATAAAGTAAAAGTTGTTTGAAGTAAACAAACGCATTACTGGGAACCTTGAAATTTCAAAACTATGACAAAATTGTCAACTAAGTGGAGTAAGCTAACTACCCGATTACGCGACTTAACCCTTCAACCCTTGATGTAGTGTAGAAGTAAACAAAATTAAAAAATGGTAGAAACCTGCTGTACGACTAGTGGATTTCTGCATCAGGATTCCAAAATAATACGATACAAATAATTTCGAAATACGCAAAGAGAAACTTCTAACATCATTTTCTTTATGTATTTAATCCTAGAGGACACTAATTAAATTATTAACACTTTATAAGACCATAATTCGAGTTAATTATAGCGTACACATAAACACTAATGAAAGTTATCGTTAGAGATAATTTTGTTTTATCACTTTTGTAAACATAATAAAAAACCAAATGAACTTAGAACAAAAACAACAACTTCCGAATATGAGTAAGCATTAACACAAACTTTATCTTCTTACAAATAGAAGATGAAGATAATTTACTGAAGTAAAACCAGAAAATATGGCAATAGCACAGTACAATAGTAATTTAAAAAAAATATCATCACTGATGACAATAAATTATTTCATGGTCAAGATAAAAATTCTGAGTAGATTTAATTTAAACCAATACATCACATCCCTATTTAATTGTAAATACAATTGTATTTAACGACTGATACGGATTTTCGCCAACTTGAACTAATGCCAAATTCATAACCCTGTAAACGAATAAACCCACATTTACAACAATTAAAGGTGCAAGAGTTGTTGGTTTGTTCAGTTGATAAGAATGTGTTTAGACGTTAAAAATAACACTTTAAAAGTGCTTTCCTTTCATAAAGAAAGATAATTCTAATCTCTCTTAGATAAATTTACTTACGTAAATTCGTTTGTATACAAATAGAAAACACACATGAAAATTTATTTAAAGAAAACATTTTTCTTTATAACATAAAATTGCATACGAACTTTTGCATTACGTAACTTTGCAAACACGAACACAATACACCAAAAAGTATTTGACGTTTTGCGGTAGAAACAAATAAAATGACAAACAAATTCCACGTGAATGAATTTGTCTTGTCAGTTATTTCTTTTATCTAGTGCAAAATCCGAACAAAAAGTGCCAGACGGGCATAATAACAGCTTCAAAAATTTTCATGTGACGTAATTTAAGAGATGGTGCACTGCGACGGTCTTAAATTTTATAATTTCTATTCCAGACGTAATATATTATTTTAACTACAAAAACAATCTTTAAAAATAGATACAAAAGTTTGGAGCGATAACTACATGGACTGAATCATTTTGCAATAATTTTGCAATAGTAAGAACCGATTAAACACTAATAAATATTTAAATAGTTTTTGTTGTTGTAATACAATCAAAGCGTTCGCTCGTAGTTTTTTTTTTCTGAAAAAAGATTAGAAATGAAATTTTCAATAGGATGCGATCGGGCGAAAAATTGGAAACAACCCTTCAATATGTAATTTTAGCAAACAACGTCTTTATCTACAGTCATTGCACTATAAATGTGTTTACAACTTATCTTCCTGATAGTACTTCATTCTCGAGTAAATATTACACAAGGACCATCTTATCAATCCAAAAAGTTTAAAAATTATAAACTACACAAATACAATTAAGAGACATTACTGAAAAATGTCAAACGAGTTTTTGTTCATTAATCTAGCCATTGGTGTTTTAGAGAAGTAATTAAATATAAAGGACCCGACGACCATAAATTAACTTTAATCGTATCTTTAGTTATTACGAGCAGCTTTGGATTTTTCACTATTAATTTAGTCATAACTCCCGATATTTAATTAATCTTTATTGCATTGCATTGTCGCAGTTAAAACACCAATAATAAATAAGAATTGAGGACAAAATATGCGCAGGTGTTCAATGTAGGTGGGGTAAGATATACAAGATGACAGCTGCGTTTCTTATTCAATTTACATAGTGATGGTATTACAGTTTGAAACTACGCAATTATATATTCTATGTGATAACAACAAAAACTTCTATTTTTGGAAAATACAATTACCCTAATGACTCATTGTTTAGAATTGTTCTTTATTCATGCTTTATTTAGTGGTGCACTGTCAACTCCATGATGCTTCTACTTCCAAAATTGGTAATCTCCATTTCTGTCCGTATAAACTTGTCAGTCTGGGTAATAAAACAGTAGTGTTTTATACTATATGGTTTAATTTATTTATTTACGCCTATATTATAAAAAGTCAAAAATTTCGTCCCATTATTGACATAAGAAAGATACTTATGTTCGTTCAACCCAAATGATCCAGTATAGAATTATTATTATGCACTTTTAACAGTAAAACTGATATCTTTTACATATTGAATTTTTTTTAGAAATAATCTAATAAAGACAATATATTATGTAAGACTAGCAATCGCCACGGAATATATGGAATACTGAGGTTGAAGAAAGACTTGCAGGACTTCCACCAGGTATTCAGGTAATTTTAAGTGAATTAGGTGAATAAAATTTTGCATGAAGTGAATGTAAAGTGAATACGAAGAGTAAATAGAAATGAATCAGAATTGAAAATAATATTGCACATAACATCAGATTTATTTTAAGGGCCAGCACATGAATTGTTGACCTACAGTTAACTAAAGTAATTACGGAAAACAAGAAATTAGTGTTTCGACTTTTTTGAAAAATACGCATATGCACGCATACGAGCCCAGAAAAAATGTCATTCGAGTGTGAAATAATCGCACAAACGGAAAAAACCATATAGGCTTGTAGGGGGTCCTTGTTGAATATAAATCTGAGCTTTCGGGATTCCCCAACACACCCGCGAACCAACCTTTACTCATTAAAGGACTTAGTTCCTTTGATGGGCTATCACTGGTAATTCCGTGCTCTTACAATGTATCCAAAGTGATCGTTTTGCGTAAGATTTTGTGCGCTACAATTTTTGTCCTCTCGACCAAACTCGAAAAACTGATATTTTTTGAGATATATAAGCTTAAAAATGGTATTTCAGAAACAAATAGATTCGTTTGGATTGGCGGAAATCAACGAGTACAGGAGTATCTGAAAGACACCCATGCTGTTCAGTTTTTAATGCTTGACATTTTTTATCTCCCATGTTCAACCTTGACAAATCGATACTTTCCGAGATATCGAAAGAAAAAGTTCTCGCAGTTTTAAACAATACACTTTAACGTTGCAATGTGCTGCTGAAAAATGTGAAGAATATTACAAATATGTTACGGAAGTAAACTTTTGACTACGGGAGCTGTGTGGTATTATTTTAGGGGCAGAACTTGCATTCCGTAAGAAACCTATGATAGGACAAGACTGCATTGTTCTTCAGGGCGTGTTTTCCGTACTTTGCATCGGAAAGATGCATTTTGGCGCTGTAAATTAGTTTTCGTCTGTCTTTCGTAGGGGAAAATCATTTTCTGATTCCAAAGCACAATGCATTAACTAGCCACATTTTCTGTTATTTGCATTTTTTCACGTTAATATTGTTCTGTGACTGTTTCGTCACAATCATTTTCCACGCCATTTATGCACTATATCGGACTATATCAACGCGAATTTTTATTTGCTTTGAACTGAGGACTGAAATTGTTGGCCGTAAAAATTTTTGAATTCGGTGGCGTTGCATTGCGATGCTTCTAGACGAGGAAAATGACCGCGAAAGATAATTTAAAAAAATTTGTCCCTTTGCGACCCCACATCTCGAAAAGTAGCAATTTGCGGGTTAGGGCCGCAAAAAAAACGAAAGATAAATTTCAAAAATTGCGACGTCATAACTCAAATGTCCGTCCAATAAATTCGCTGGATAAGTCCAAAAATGTTGGGCGTCGAAAACTCGACAGAATAGGTGTTTTTCAAAGACTAGATTTCCGCCAATCCAAGCGAATCCATTTGTTTCTGAAAAAACTATTTTCGAGCTTGCCTATATCTCGAAAAATATTGATTTGGTCAAGACGACCAAAATTGTAGCGCCAAATCCCTCGCAAAATCATCACTTTGTTTCGCTGTACAAGCACGGAATCGCGAGTAACAGCTGACCAAAGGAATTTCACCTTTTTCACCATTATGGGATGCGGGGTCCCGGGGATTGTGATCCCGAAACTCAGATTTAAATTCAGCAAAGAACTCCCTACAAGCGTATATGATTATTTTGATAAACATAATTGAAACTGGTTCTTTTGCGTAAAATAAATCTTCAACAATTGAAAAAATGTTCAAAGGGCAATTTGTCATGAATGAAAGCTTGGTGCAATAAACCCAATGATTTCACAGTCGTTAGCAAAAGCAACAATTTTACAAGTAATTTTCTCAATCCTGTCTGAGGCTTGTTGGAAGAAAAAGTGAGTTAATTGTATTTGCCACACTTAGAAACTCGAAAAGTAAAGTCCTCTTACACCAGGCATCCAAATGAAAAGTTATTACATTGCAGACTTTCAAAACTAAGGAGATTGTTTCCATCGGGAATGCAGTCATTATCTTCACCTTACGGAATAGAGAATATTTCGTACTTATTTCTTCTTTCAGTTTTCAGATGCACTGAGTTATTTTTCAAAACAATTCCAGTTTTTTGTTATTTTTCTACCGAATTCAAATAAACTTATTCTTTTCTAAGGCTAATGTGGTTTACAATTTGTTGATGAAGATTTCTGTCAGTGAGTTGTTTTTTTTTTTTACTATTTTGAGTCAATTCTTTCTTTGAAACTATTAATGCAGCCTACTTTAGTGCGCTTACAAAGAAAATAAAGTTATCGACTTAATGGAGAGCTTATTCTATCGTGCGAGTAACCATCAAGCATCAATGCTATCAGATGCCGCATCATAAACTTTTTTATTTCTCTACTTAGAGTACAATGCTTCCGGTGAAACCAATACAATGATTTACTACCTTATTTATCGCATCAATTCGGAAACTAGAATAAAACCCAATAATAAGCTATTATAATTTTTTAAACATTTTTTACCAAAAGCTGCCAATATTAACTTTGTACCCAAGTAAATTTATTTAATATACGTTTGAAATAAAATAATAACTAAACCAACTTTAGCTGACTTATTGGTAATAAAAATCGCAAAATAAAAGGTATTTCTCTTTTCTAACGTAGATTCAAAAGCCAGCACCAACTACTGATGGCAACTAGAAATAAGGTACCAACTTAAAATAGAGAACAAAACTATCATTTGTGTAAATTGTTTAAATTTTTTATTGATCCACACTTCTTCTGTCGTACAAAAAGTATAGTCTGCAACACAACACGTTTGGACTCATTCTCATACAGAATATGCCGTATTCCAAACTTGTTACAGAATATACTATTCTCGAACACTGTTTCAGAAATAATACATTCTTGGCCAAAAGTCTGTATTAGAATTTACACGCATTCCGTCAAACTTCCATGATTGCTCTTAAAATGCATGGAGGAAACCATGGACTTAACAGTGTAATTAAACAAAGTAAATTTCTCAGTATTCAGTTGAATGAATCCATCGATTGTTAAAATATTGCACAACTAATTTAGTTTACGTGTAAAATATGAATAAAAATAATGAAGACGTTGAAAATTTATTTTCTGCGTCAAACTACAAAAGCCTATGACTCATTAATACATACCTAAACTTTGATAGACAAATATTAGTCAACGATTAAAAATATCGCAAAACACGGAATCACATTTTCTGATAATCAAATCGAAAAAAAAATGTGGTTGACTCAACTGAACCTGATAACGGTTCCAGGAAAATCAGCTGTATGTAAAAAATGATTATTGTTAATTTCGGTTAATGTTACAATGACCCATGGAGTGTCTGAAATAATTGTTATACTGCAGGTAAAACAATAGTATAGAGTATCATAACAGTGTTTTAAATTCTAGGAATGTTCAAACCCTCTATATGCTTTTTTACAGAATATATCTAGAGAATGGACTTTATTTTTGTCTCCTAGTTTCTTTACCGAAATAAGACTAACAATGTTCCTTGGTTCATAAAATGTTTATTAGTATCAAGATCTGTGTTGCTCTAAATTTCTAATATATGTACAATATTTTATGAACTAAATCAAACCAAGTGTTAAAGATAATTCCAGGACCCAGCCAGCCCAGTCACTAAAAGAGAGGACTAGAACGATTATACATTTCCAGGTATGTTGCATGTGCGCTTGAATTTTTCACGTAATAGTTTAGCTCTAGACAGAGATACGATTCACAGTGATATTGTCTGATGAACCCCAAGACACTGTGGCTCTCCAATAACCAAAATTTTAATCTGAAGTATGTTACGCCTTTAGCGGAAAGCAGATGTATGATGTTCGGTACACAGCATTGGATCAGGACCTGGTGTCTCACGTCCATTAAGTCCAAGCCATAAACAAACTTTGATTATTTATATTATATTATTTATTATAAACTTTGGCAGTTTACTGTACGAACCTGTTACGATAACACGAGATGTCGCACCGAACTTATTTGTTTATTTACTTGTGTTTTAAATACAATGGCAAATTTACCTAAAGTATTCTTAACATTTCAAGGATGACTAACGCCACAGTGATGAACTTCATTAACCCTGGTGGTACCTACAATAGACAAATAAAAAACACAAATTATGGTGGTGTACAAACCTCTTTAAGGAAGCCGTATCATGGCATATTTTGTTCGAACGCCTTCCACAGATTTTGAACATGTGCTCGACTTGATATAATCACTCTAGCTGTCGCATGTCATCGTGGTGAGCAATATTTATCCTGCACTGACTTGTAATGTAGCACTCATTAGCGAAAAAATCGAGAACTAAGTGGAGAACTCTCCACTGTACTTTTATTTTAAGTTTAAATTTTGACGCAATTCTGCAATCAAGTATTAGAAATATTTTACTGTTCAGCATGCAAAAGCAATGGAGAAGAAACTGGTGGATATTTTTCACATTCGTTCTAAATAATAGATTAACTTAAAGAAGTCGAATGCATAATCTGCATATCTACATTAATATAGCATTCAAGTTTATGTAATTCTATTTTAAACTAGCGCTATAATCTGAGAACATTAATACCTTTTTTTAACTCGTAATTGAAAATAAACATAAACCTGGCATTGTATAGACAGGATGTTTACCATTTATAGTTTGTAGTTGTTTTTAAATTCTTCACCACGACTTCCGAAGAAAATCACGGCTCGAGATGCAATTTATATAAATTAAGAAGAAATTGTTAAAAATCGCTTACCGTCAACTGATGCCCGTAGTATATTACTTAAAAAAATTATTGATTAGGAGCAGTTGTAATAAACTGAACTTATTCGAGAGAAATATTTTATGAAGTTGAAAACAGTTTATTTTACGGTACATCTAAGTGTCTGGTGTGCTATCGAATTCTTTACTTTCTTGCTCGAGAGAAGTCTCTGCATATTTAAAAACTTAATAACTTAAAAAGTTTTCAGAGACGCGAGTATATTTTACGCTACATAATTTAAATTTTAAATGATTACGCGTATATATATGCACTCATCGTAATGTAATCGTATGTACTCGCTTATAATCGGCTTAAGAAAATAAAACTAATATGTAGGCAGTAACATAAAATGTTCAAATGATGTAATTAAAAAACTAGTTTGTTGTTAGTTATTTAGCTAAAACGAGTAGGTTGAATTTAATAAGAAATTCTGTTCCAAGATTATTATGAACGTATATTATTTTTAATATAACGAAAGCCATGCTCGTTTAATACAGCCTAAACAATGCAATTACTCTCAATATTAAATAGATTTGGGGAAATGCGTTGTTGTATAAGATTTAATTAGGTATATCCCGCATATGATGAAAGCAAGGGGAACAAGTTTTTACGGACATCAAACTCCGTCTAACATTCTTCCTAATGTAACCGAACGTTTATAAGATTGAACAAAAATTACTCAGCCTTATTTCCAAAGTAAATCACAAAATTATCATTTTAATTAAATAATGCATGTTCTTCCAGTTCTTAGCAAATAAATATGAAAAAAGTTTAAGCAGCATTTTTAATACCTGTTTAGTGTAGAGTAAGTTGAAGAACTAACAATACGGTACCAAATTCTAACTTTCACATTTTTACAAGATATTTTAAATTATGGTCGAATAAATGATCGATTTTTGGTCAAGTTTTTAAAATAAAACCTTGTAGATTTTTTTAATTGAAGAGTTAAAAAATGATTCCTTTTGTAATTACAAATTTATTAAATTCTTAACGGTTTTCTGTTATGTCTTGACAGATATTTTCTCAATTTTGGAAAATACGTGAGGGAGGGTCGTACAAAACCGGGTGGTCTGATAAAACCGGGTACGAGGCCCATTCGGTGACCGTTTGCCAACATCTTATCCGTAGGCGCCAAACTTTTATGCTCGTACACTGTCTAGCTAGATCAAACATATTTTTTGTCGTTTTGTCATTGAATATTAGGTGTAATCCTGATCATAATTCTGTTCTCAATACTATAACCTAACATTGTAATTGACAGTTTGTCTTAGTAAGGCATTTCAATGCGCTGTCAGTCAGATAGCTGTCAAAGACCTTTAAAAATGGCTACTGTAGGGCAAACTTACGTATAATTAGATAGATTTTATCATTGAGTTATAGGATTTTAATATAGTTTTTACGTTTAATTGATTTGTAATGTACCGTAAAGCCAGCATTTGGTCGTGTAGTGAATTGTGGCAGTAGAAGAAATCGTGACAGTTTTTTAGAATCCCTGTTATTTGTAATTTTAAGCATAAATTGAGTTAAAATATTCTTTCACAGATTCTATAACTAACTTAAATAAAACGACCACTAAAAGTACAAAAAATCAACATAAATTACTCACATTCGAATAAAACAAAGGTTTGTTTGCCCTACAGACGCCATTTTGGCAAAAGCGCTAAAATGCCTTATGAATCATAGTCTAACAAAACCGGGTAGTAGGGAGCTTTACAAAATCGGATACCCGATTTTATCCGTCTAGTTTCAAATAGCTTGTTTTTTAGGTAGTGAGCAATGGGTGAAGTGCTTGAAGGAAGGATGGGTTATATGAAAGCGGCTAGAGCGTTTGGTGTTCCACAATCAACCTTAGAAGGCCACGTGAAAAAAGTCAGAAGTGGAAAATCTATTGATGAAGCCAGTGAAAAAGGTAGGTAGTCTAAGTAATAGTGTAATAGTGTTTTTGATATTACTAAAGAACAATCACAGCTTACGATTTTTTTTTTGTATTTGCTTCAGCTAAGCCGCTTTAAACCCACATTCAGTGTAGAGCAAGAAGAGGAACTTGTTACTCATCTGTTACATATGGAAAGTAGACTATTTGGTTTTACATTAACTGAAAGAGTTCTCGCTTATCATTTAGCAGTAAGGAATGGATTAAGTCACCATTTCAATAACGAAAAGAAGATGACAGGTAAAACATGGCTCTACTAATTTCTTATCGAGACACAAGAATCTTCGGTTAAGAAAGCCTGAAGCTACTTCTATAGGGCGCGCCGCGCTATAGGTTTCAATCGTGTTGCCTTTAATACATTTTTTACACTGTCAAGAGATGTTTGTGACAAATATAAATTCACACCGGACCGGATATGGAATGTGGATGAAACGGGCATTACGACGGTCCAAAATAAACAATCAAAGATTATTTCCATGAGAGCTAAAAGCTCTGGTATCAGCTGAGAGGGACACGTTGGTTACTGCGGAAATTTGCATGAGCGCAAGTGGTTCATGCATGCCTGTAACGCATAAGCTTTGGTCACTATTTCTAATACATCCCTCCACCTAAACAGGTAGCTATAAAAGTTGTGCAACCTATAGCATCATGCTCGTCTTCTCCTCAACCCAGTTGTAGCTTCAAACAGGCAACAAGATAACCACCTGATAATAAAAGGAAAAGAGGAAAGCTGCAGTTATAACATCATCTCCATATAAAGCAGAACTGGAAGAGGATTCTGCAAAACGTGCCCCAAAAAGAGGAGTAAAGAATTTAAAGTTTGCAAAAGAAAAAAATTTAGAGCTGGCAGAAGGAAATAAAGCGAAGTTTGGAAAGAAAATGTCTAAATCAAAAATCAAGTGAGCTAGTAAAAAACTGGAAGATGATTCTGAGAATTCAGAGCAGGATGATGCGTATTTATATTGCAATGAATTGTTTTCAAATTCAACAGACAAGGAAGGTTGGATTCAGTGTGGTAGGTGTGAAAAGTGGTCAAATGACGCTTGTGCTGGCTGTGATGACGATGAAAGTTACTTTATTTGTGATTTCTGTACCTAAGCCTTGTTAAAAAATTACTTTAAGTCATGTGGTAACTTCCCTGTAAGTAAAAATGTCTTTTCAATCATTTTCTTTGGTTTTACCAGTGCCCTGTTTTGTAATAACGGTTGTACAAAACCGGGTACTATGACATTTTTTTCTAAATAATTTTTGTGATTTGATAGAGTTACCTTAATAAAATTTAGAGCCCAGTACAACAATCGGAGAATCGTTTCTTTACCCTATTTGGAATAAAATAGTTTAAGCCTGTTTTGCTATGGAGTATGAAACGAATGACCCTCCACTAAAAACATTAATTTGGTGTTTCCGGAATCACTCAACATCTTCTGCAACGAAAAGTTTCACTTTTGATAAAATTACGAAAATTTGACTGTGAAATGTTTTTTACACAACATCTTATAAAAGTTATGCGACATTTTAAAAACCAAATATTTTACACAAAAGGGTACTTACCTACAAAAAATTATTCTATTTTTTGGAATTTTTACAAAAATATTTCTACGAAAAATTCGTTTTTCAAATAAAAGTAGACATACGACAATCAAGTAACATATTTTTAAACTTCATCTCCAAGAATATTATTTATCCAAAAAGCTGTAAAATTATATCTACAACTTTTACTGAATTTGTTTTTGTTCTACAACACAATTATAATTTTTTTCACGTTTTTGAACTAAATTTTCAAAGTAGTGGCGCATTTTCTATGTCTACGTTATTATATCCCAGCAATGTAGAGTTTTGCGCGCTTTATTACATAGTTAGTTGCATGCAATTCTTTCCAACCGTTTTTGGACCTAAAAAGAACAATTTTTAAATGTTGTACAATAACAAATAAATAAATAAGAGTTCCATATAAACATTTATTTTAAACATACCCCAAAACCATCAAACTGATCCATTTCTTTCATTTAGCCACTTGAGTGTGCGTTATTTAACGTGGTTCTAGTTTGCCGTGAAAAATGAGGTGCAGCTACGTATTGTTGGGATTAAATTGTATTTACGGGAAAATTTTGAATTAATACAAGTAAAACGTTATTTACAAACTAAGTACATTTGGCCATAAACTCGAATTACTCTTAAATTTTTATGAGAATAACAATGAAAATTGTGTTTGTTGACGAATTCGATGTTGTGTAATGTAAAGTGGTGGATTTTCTTGAAAAAGAACATTATTCATTCCTATACCTACTTCATTTTGGAAGGCTTTGATGCAATTTGATGGGATTATAAGTACTTTCTTCAAACTTCTCTGTATTACATCAATATTTACAACCGGTGTGAAGTTAGCCATAACTCTCAGCCCTAGATTTAGAAAACTTTCAATTTTATTAAAAATAAATTTTTCTTATATGTATTTAGATTTTGGTCTAATTATGTTAATTTATATACAAATGTAATTTATTGTTGTAGCTGTCATGGAAGTTTGGATATAAATACTTTGAAGCACCAAATGTGCTTGAACATATTACGTGTATCGAATTCGTGGATGGAAAATTTGGCAAACTTATACGGCTTATTTTCTGAATTTTTTTATTGAAACGTGTTAAGGAATGATTAAACTAATAATTTAAACGAAAAAATTAGGGCACAAACGTCATGTTTTCGAAAAAAAATTCAACAAGAAATATACTCTCTAACTCGTGCTAATCTATAATTTGTGGATGGCAAATTGGCCAAACTTGTCCTGCTGATTTTCCCATTTTTTTTTTATTGAAACGAGTTAAGAGATGATTAAACTAATAATTTAAAAGAAAAAATTAGGGCACATACGTGCTGTTTTCGAAAAAAGTTTGTCAAATTTTCCATCCACGAATTCGACACACGTAATATGTTCAAGCATATTTGGTGCTTAAAAATACTTGTATCTAAACTTCTATGACAACTACAAGAATAAATTACATTTGTAGGTATATAAATTAACATAATTAGACCAAAATCTAAATTCATATGAGAAAAAGTCTTCTAAATCTAAGACTGAGAGTTATGGCTAAGTTCACACCGGTATATTTCATTCACTACGAAGGTTTTCAAATAAGAACTATTTTTCTAAAGCGATACTCAATTTTCACGAGCTATTAAAATACTTGTCCTATTAATGTATCTTTCAAAATGAATGCTTATACAAATTTTTGTTAACTGAAAACGAAAATCTAATCTGAAAATGAGAACCTAAATATCCATGCAACCAATTTATTATAAAAATGACAAACGACATTGTTAATTGGTTGCCACCTTTCAACTCATTTCTTAAAGCCCAAAATAAATGTATTGTGGTCGAAAAAAGAATCTGTGTAAAAATGGAGGGGGTTGTCTGACTTAAATATCATTCGTTTCATACTCCATAGCAAAACAGACTTAAACTATTTCATTCCAAACAGGATAAAGTACGCACTATTGAATTAACCTATATATAAAATAACCTTCTCAAATACGAAAACAATATCTAATCTTAATCAAAAATTATACCACAATTTTCTATTATCAATGAGAATATTGTGATTATGATATCAACTTTTCAAGGTATAATATTGTGTTCTAATTAAATAACTATGCATAAAGTAATAGAGATGTTCTATACATCCATTTATACATACAATTACTATCTCGGAATAAAGTGAGAGAGAACGTAACATATCAACTGTGTCGTGTGTATAACAATTATAGTACCTTAAGGTATACTTTATAATTACAATAGCTACATACTTGTCTGCAAACACATTATTATGTCATTACTTCATATTTACTACGATAGTGAACAAGTTATAAATAAGTTTAGTCAAACAAAAGAGTTATTAAAACGTTATCAATTCCTGACCACTCCAATGTGCCACCTAGAAAGACACGCAAGGCCATTTTTATAATAGACATGTGTACTTGTACTTTAGTCAATCATAACTGCCACATAAAATGTTGTTATTGGGTACATAAACCATTACGATAATTTATTTACGAATGCAATTATACAAACGTTCTTAAACGGTGTTGATCGTTTGTTTTTTGACAATGAAAAACTTTGATCGTTTCTCTCAACTTCCACAAGTCGGAAATTCATTAATCTTCTTATACTAACTAATGTGCACAACCAGCTCCATTATAAGGACATAACGGAACTGTTCAAAAAAATCCATTAGAAGCATGTCCCGGTCTAGTGAATAAATACTTTGTTTTAATGGACGAGACAAATAGGCCAGTGTAAAATTGTGTCGATGAAAAAGAGATTAAGTATCAACAGTAACTAGGAAGTGAAAAAAAAATTATTTCCTGTAAGTTAAATTATTTAACAATAATAATTGGTCAGTATTGTAGAAAATACATTCTGAGTATTTGGATGGTGCGTTTCTTTTGTAAAATTTATTCTTTTGCTACTAAAAACCAAAAAATTCGAAGTGAAAGTAAAATATGCAAGCAAAAATTATTAAAATTGCAACTTCAAGCTTTTTCTTACTATCATTGAGTGAATTTATGGCCCAATTATATACTCGACAAAGAGCAAACGAGTTTACAACCATACCAGTAGGTAGTTGAATGAATATTGCGATGTGGTTGCAAGTTTTGTAATTTACCTAAATTTAATTTTTACAGAAAAACTAGTGGGCAAGTTAAAATAAACTGAGGATTAAATCTAAACTAAACGAACATTCGTGTCAAATTCTTTATTCCGGAATGTATTTATAAAAATCACAAAAAGAATATGTATTTTGGTAAACATATTAATATCTTCTCGACCGGAATCTTGATACATAAACTACAGAATTTGACACGTTATTATAAAATAAAAATGTAAATAGATTTGTAAATGTTTACTTCAATACAATAGACCAAAAAAGGATTTCACACCCACAATAGGACATTGCGAGACGCGCAAAAAGCGGTAATGCAATGTCCGACATTCAATAACTAATTAAAAAAAAACATTATTGTTATTGAATTTAATTATTTATGTTACTGTAATGAGTCACGCCCTTGAATTTTGTAATATATCTTCGCATAAGGATTCCTTCAGTTACCGAATATTTATTAAGTAAGCACCATTTTCATAGGATAGCAGAGGTTGAGAAGGTAGAAAACAGCGTTAAAAGCAAAAAAATCATGAATTATTAAATTTATGCCAGAAGAAAACGTGATGTAAAATACAACGCAACTTAAACTGCTATCTGAGATTTGTTCATAATACTCGAATCAGCGCTTAAAGTCACGTCCGCCATCAATGTGAGTATTCATTCTTTACGAGGCAAATATTTTGAATTACAAAATGAAACGCAACATTGTGTCCTAAACGACTTTGTACGTGTTGTTAAATTATTTTATGAGCGAGGTAAGTAAATGGATTTGCCCGTCCAATATGGTTGGCATTAGTTAACCAAGTTACAAGAGCTTCCTAATTACTAATTAGAATTAAACCCATTGCTTGTAGCAAAACTTGCCACAACAACGTTGTTAGAAATACGTTACGGCGTCGTTAACGAATAAATTTACGAGCCTAATCAAGGGATTCCGTTACCGAGTTAGTGAATTGCTCGCTGATAGGATTTACTCCCAGCAATTACTACAGATGCGCCCGTTTACCTCCCATTCTGAAGGTCAACGAGGGTGTCGAATTCGGCATCCACTCCACCAAATTAAAAATCGTCAAAAGTAAACTCGATAATTACGTAATTTATATTCAACGCATTTCCTAAGAATTCGATTGTAATTCTTTAACCGATTTTCAACTTGTCCTGTGAGGATATTGAATTGAACGCGATATGAATTATTACCATCGATGACCTCAAAATCTCATAATATTTTTAAAGGAAATTACGGGTGCGTAATTATAAAACATCAACAACTTAATAGATAAATTCACGCGCACTACATATACATGCTTTTCTTGACCTATCCTATTTTACCGCAGAAATACTACAAAGAAAAAATTAAGATACACTTACCGGCATTTCTCCAGAAACTCGAACCCCGACTTTTTCTTTAAGTTGCCGTGAACAGGTGAAATGCTTGGTTCGCTAACAGTAGCAGGTGGTGAAGATGATCCCGTGCTTGATGATAAACTTCCAGCTCTTCCTCGTGATTCTATTGTGTTAGGGTGATACGTATTAATTGCTAATGACGGTCTGGAGTTGTTCCTGTTTCTACGTTTTTTCTTTTTACCGGTCTCAACTTCTTCCACGCGTCCAAAAATATTACTAGTAGGTGGCGGAGGCATCCAATCTAGATCTTTCTTAAGATGACCGCGACCACATTTGCAACCACAAGCTTTGAAAGCTAAATCGTACCCCTTTTTCGTCCATAGATTTTGATGCCGCTGACGCTCAGACCACGAGCGGGCGCGGCCGCAAGTCTTGAGGTAGGCCAGGACTGTCTGTTCCCAAGCGTCAAAACACTCCCGATGCATGTAACGTCCAGCGTTACAAGCGTCGTTGTTGCATGTAACGCGTACGGTATCACGTAGATCATCTAATGATATAAGCATTGGATCGTTATTGTTTGGATTCATTTGTTGTTGTTGAGCACGCAAACAATCCCCGTTAGGTACGCAACAACGCGTTACGCCGGCCTCTTCGGGATCGATACCAATGAGGCCTTGAACTTGGCCGTGCTGCCGGCGGGGCGCCATGCCGGTTACACTCACGGAAGTAAGTCCTAAATGTGTTAGGGCCCGCAGTTTGAAAGAAATTATGAGTATTTTTTATAACAATAAATTGAAACAACCCCTCAACCACGTAATTTTATGTCAAACTATTAATGACGACCTTGTCACACGCGTCTTTCTTGCAGCTCTTTCGGTAACCTACTGCATATGATGTTTGCTACACGCACAGCCAGGGAAAGTGTTCAAGCGGGGAGTTCCGAAAGCGAAAGGTAGGGGTAAGAGTGGGGCACCTTTTCACTTTCCGTTTCTAGATGCGACGCAAGCGCCGGTTTCCCTCTCGTCAACCCTGACCGTCGCCGTTATTACCACTTTCCTTACATCACATTATCTAATAAGCAACACGCAACTCCCTTAACTTTACAAGATAGTAAATCCTTGCACATAACAAAATTCTCAGCTATAAATATTAAATTATTTCACATTTGACTCTTTCCCACGTGACTAAACCAAACTTATTTTCGTTAAAATACAACAATAAATAATTACGATAACGCGACGTAAACTACCAAGAATACAAGGGCGATTTCACGGAAAATGTATCATAGTCTACGTAAACATATAATCAAATACTTTTCAAATCCAAGAATAAAATTTTCAGTTCTCCGGAATTACGTGTTAATCTATTCGTAATTATAAATTCTCAACCGCATTCGTGCACTTAAGATAAAATGAATTCACACCAATAATATTCAAGGTTATAAAATTGTGATTACAGTGTTTAGCGTTATTTTATTTTCTCTATTACTAATTTGTTTATTTAATGTCGATCGCGGTTTCTTAAAAAATTGTAATTTAAATTATAAGTAGTTAATGAAAAATTATTTACGAAAGCATTAATCTACAAACACATGATTGTTCATATCGTCGCATCACTCAACGGAGGTACATACAATTCTAGGTTAGCAGTCGAAAATACAATCATGATTGATTGCATCAGTTCCTACAATCGGCTAAACATAGTTACCAATTTTTACTGATAATTATGGATTTTTTACATATTTCGGCTATTAAAAAGCAATCATACGGGTTTTCGAAATAGATATACTAGATACATACCAAACAAATTCATCCCCTAGCGCTGTGACTAATTTTAAATGATTGGTCATTTGAAAGTTCTTTCTGACCTCAACACCAATATAAAAAAATTCATCGATTTGTTTTCAGGGGTTTCAACTGTTCTTCGTTCTTGTCACTGTAGTGTAGGAAATAACGACTAATAGAACCAAAAAATTATAAAGTTATGAACTTCCAGTAAGTAGGAACCCGAATACAGATCTGAGGAGTTCCAACTGGTCCTCCTCGATGGAATTTACACAACTCTGCCCATGACAATTAGAACACATTGTAGAGCAGCGCAGACTAACCCTTTACACAGCTACATCGCTTTGCACAGCTCTTTTTACAGCCGCAAGATGAGCTGCAGAATTGAGGCTGGAGATGGCGCTTGATCTTGAGCACTGGCATTACAATGTTGTTAGTTTTTTTTTCAGCCCCATTCAGTTGCTCCCAAATTTTTTCCTTTTGACAAATGATTTTGATAAAAAAACTCGATATCAATGTTGTGTTACTGCAGCAGATGTAGGTGGTAGTCTGGACAAAATGACTGCGTTATTCGACTGACCAACTAGCTTATTAAATAAAATGAATCGATAATGGTTTAAATATGTTTCTTTTTCGGAGTGCTTTATATGGAGTAAGCGTAAATTTTTCCCCAAGTCTTGCAATGTCATTTTGCTGATGAAGGTTTATTGAATACGGCGACCACTTCTTGTAAACCCTTTCTTTTATTTATTAAGATTACGGTCTGTAATTTTCCTTTGCCAAAAAAGGCAAATAATAAATTTTTGTGGAGAATTTAATGTTAAAGTCCTATAACGTTATCTCGTCAGAGTTACAGTTTACGCGCAAAACGCAAAAGATCATTGTGAAGTTACGTTTGAGGGTGGTTTTTTGGGCAAAAGGGGATGAAGCTTTTCCTGGGAGGGTGGGAACTCTTGGGATCTGTATTTGAGTTCTTATTGGGAATTCACAACAAAATTTCAAAACTTTATACATTTTTTCTTATAAAAAGTCTAATTTGCCTACACTACTGATAAATAATATTTGTGTTTGAGTATTTTACGATGAGAATGAATAAATTTCTCTAATTAACTAGATTAATAATTGATTTTCCTTTTTATAGGATATGGGATCCTTCGATTCTGGTGTAGGTATGGTAGAAACAACTGCCTTTTATTCAAAACTTTTGCGGACGTTTCGCTCCAACATTTAGGGTTTTATCATAGCTGAATTTAATAAAACGTAGTTAGAAAACACACAATGAACAAAGTTGAACACAAACAAGTAACAAAAAGAACTACAAAAATATCACAAAATTTAAAAATTGGGCTAGTTCTTTTTTGAAGAAAACTAATCTGGAACTGGTGACCTGTGGCGTAGCTAGCATAGGTGGCACCCGGGGCGGATTTTGTAGGTGTCACCCCAAAACTCAATCAAAACTTTTAAAATAAAAAAGTAATAATCATTTACGTTTTATTAAAATACGAGTATTACAAATATTAGTATATTATGTGAAACAAATTTAGTATGCTAAAATTAAAATTTCTTCCTTCTAGCTTTGACACTTGCGAACTCCGAAATCACGTCTTCAAAATTTATATTTTGTGTTGCTTCATGTTCTATCGTTAAAATACCAAGATTGTTTAATCTGGTTTCAGCCATTGTAGACCGCAAGTAATTTTTAATTAATTTTAATTTGCTGAAACTTCTCTCACATAAAGCAACTGATGCACATATTGTTATAAATAACTTTAGTGCGACCGTTAGATTCGGAAGAGATGCTGTAAAATCCCATTCCACAATGAATTTCAAATAGTCCAGTGTCACCCAATTAGAGACAGTAATATTAGCCGCTTTTAAATGTCTTCTCAATCTTGGTATTTCTAAAAGTAGTTCTGTTTCTGATACTTCATTGTAAAGGTTAGTAAATTTTGATATAGCAAATTTTAACTGTTCAGTGTTTGCCGAAAGCAAGGTCTTTGACTGCACAACCTCAAACAATGAAGCTACGTCTTTAAAGGAATTTACTCTTGTTTCGAGTTCAATATTGAATCTGTCAAGACATTCTAACATGTCCTTTTGAAGTTCCGCTCTAGTGTAAGTCCAGCATCGGTGGACGATGCTAACTCACCGGGCATGCGTTTCTTGTGACGAATTCGTCGTTCCATCGAAATGTTGTATTCTTCCGATTTTTGTACAGCAAAATCTATTGCCTCTTCTGCTAGATGCAACCGTTTCTCTCCAATGAATAGACGAAGTGCTTCTAGTTTTATGATTATTTCATCAACACATAAACCTTTACTTTGTAATGCAATCTGAGCATTGTTCACTTCCCTTAGCACATCATTCCAAAAGAAAAGAAAACAAAGAAGTGAGAAATTGCACACAGCAAGGATAAGATTTTGTGCAGCACTTCTAGTTTCTAAATTTACGTCTTGGTCACATAGTTCCTCAATTGCAGATATTATCCCATCAAAATTTTCAGCCAATACCTTTACTGCACCATAATGAGCACTCCAGCGCGTTGTCGAAAGTCTTTTAACAGATGCTTTGCTGTGATTGAGAAGCACTTCCCAGCGGCTTGTGGAAGTTGAAAAAAAGTTAAATATTGTCTCCACTGCTCCGAAAAATGTAACACAAGTCACATTTTGTGCGAACGAATGTTGGCCGCATAAATTAATTGAATGATCTATACAACCAATAAAAATTGCTTTATTGTTTTTTTCTTTTATAATAGCTTGCACTCCCCCGTGTATACCACTCATAACTGCAGCATTATCATAACCTTGAGAACGACACATCATAATATCTAAGCCATCGTTTTCAAGCTTCTTTAGTATTTCAGCGCTTAAATCAGCTGCTTTTTTTCCATGTAAGGGAAAATATCCTAAGAATACTTCTTTGACTTCTACTTTTCTATTATTAATTTTTACATAACGAATTACTTTGATGGACATGTGAAACGTCAGGTGTGCTATCAAACATGATTCCGAAATATTTGGCCGATTTAATTTCGTTGACAAGCTGACATTTTACGTGATTAGCTAAAACATTTATGAACTCATTTTGTATTTCTGGCGATAAATATGTTACTTTAGGTGATTTTCCTGTTCCAAATATAATATATGTTCTTTGAGTAAAGCATCATACTTTGACAGCAGTTTAACTAGTTCTAAGAAATTACCTTTATTGGAAGACCCTTGGGTTTCATCATGTCCACGAAATGCTAGGTTTTGTTTAGCCAAAAACAAAGTTATATCAAATAATCTAGATAAAAGATTTTTCCACTTCTGTTTTTCCGTATTCATTAATTGCAAGGTTGCGTCATCTATTGTAGTGTGAGATTTTAATCTCATTTTCAAACTTTTCCACTTTTCGAAATTTTCTAAATGTTCACATGAAGTTTCATGGTCCAATACTTTAGGATTTAGTTTCCACCACTTCTTAAATCCAGTTGTAAATGTTCTTTGTATGTTACTGACAGCAAATAAACGACAGCAAAAACAGTACAGGTTATTTGATATAGGAGAAAATACCATCCATGATCGTAGAATTTTTTCACCACTAGGCATCTCTTTATAAAACCATTCCTGTGAAAGATGACGAGAATCACCTTTAATCTTTGAACCATGACGAGATACAGTAGGAAACCGTCCTTCTTTGTTCTGGAAATGTTCACTGCCCTTTTTTATTATGTCAATGCGAACATTATTGGGAACCGGTAAACTCCAATGTGAAACATCTCTCAAGTGTTGCACTGATTCTTCGAAGCTAATGCTGTCTCCAAAAGTAGCATTAACGGTGTCATTTTCATTATTTATTTTGGTTCCGTCGAGGTAATGGGTCGTCTTCATTGATTCTGTATTGTCGATGTTGCTATTTGAATGTGAATCTTCAAGATGTAAATCATTACTTTCGTCAGCAGGAGACTTGGATACTTTACTTGAACTTTGGCCGCTACCTGTTTTGTGACATATTTGAAAAGAGAACCAGACATGCTCTGAATTTCATCCATTTTAGCCTTTTGGCTTTTCTCTGCTGAAACCCGCTTTGTCTTTTCGAAGTATGAATTCCCTTAGGCATATTTCGTTCTGGGTATCCTAAAAATATTTTTAGTTGGTAAGTGATACGTTGATTTTATAAACAAATTGTAACAGTAAATAAGGGTCGATGGCAACATTACCCTGTCCCTGGCCTGTTTTTATATAAAATATTTATCTCGGAGCCAAATCAATGTACGCGAAGTTGTATGATATGATATGATTATGATTACCTACTTTCAATCAAAAATCTAAACTTAATGTATTCCGTTTTTGTAAACAAATCCCATTGCTATTAGATCAGAAAACAATAATAAATAAGTACTTATATTATTTACCTACGTATAGATCAAAATAATGTAAGATACTGCTACTAGATACTAAACGAATTAAAAAAGTAAGTATCACCTGTAATAACAAAAATACTTCACTTACCTTGTTTATTTTCTTCAAGAATCGACTATTAACTCGGTTTTTATACAAAAATTGTTGTTTATATCTAATAATTAAAAAACACTTTGCACTAGACGTTCACACGTTCACGTAAAAGAATATTGAAATGAATGCGGTCGGAAACAAAAGAAATTGCCCAATCCACAATACAAGTGACGAGCTCTATATCGACAACAGTCAACAGTCTACTATTATTTTAGGCATTCATTCATTCGACGGTAGTTATAGTCGAATGGACGAATAACAAGTATAATACCAGATCCGATGAAGGAAAGTACCCGAATGAAATAAGTCTACTATTTCACGCACGCACTATTTTATTAGTGGCGGTTATGCTCTCTGCCACAGATTTACGATTTTTATAGGTAGAAAGAACTATAACTGATGGTCATAGTCGGCCGCCCCTGCCGCCCCACTAGCTACGCCACTGCTGGTGACAATTAACGATACACAGGGTACACAGGGTGGTTAGGATATATAAAATTAATTATAAAGACTGTAACCAAGTATATATAGGGCAAACCAAGAGACCTATTAAAACTCGTTTTAAAGAGCACGTAGCTCATGTCAAATATCATCGCACAGATAGGTCCAGTGTTGCCATGCATATGCTTGAAAATGGCCATAGAGTAGACGACATTGAATTAATTAAGAGGGTAGATAATAAAACGAACTTGATTCTTGTAAAAGTTTGGAAATTTTTAAAAACAGAAATTTGCTTATGAATTATGAATGATGACGGTCCACGGAATTATTTAAGCTTATCTAAGAATCAATTAAGTGTAACGATGCGTGACACGCAGATAGTACTATATATAAGCTTCCTATTGTTTTAATTTTAGTATCGGATCGATGATGATGATAGCTTAGCTATTGAAACACGTGTCCGAGTAAAGTTTTTTGGTGCAGTTTTTGGTGTTTTTCTGTTTGTTAAATAGAAGCTGCAGTTTAGTGTTCCATTCCTTTGATTTTATTTGCGGTTTCTTATTGTGCCATAACTCATATGGTGTTTTAGACTTTTGTTGAACTCATATTTATTAAATATGTAGCAGTCAAAACTGCGTCATCTCAAAAACTTTTATCCAACTTAGCACCTGCTAGACATGCTCTAGCTAGTTCAACAATTGCTCTATTCAGTCTTTTAGCTACATTATTTAATTTTAGAGTTCTTGGAACTGTTAAATGGTAACCAATGCCTTTTTCTGCACAAAAACTTTTCGTTTCATTTGATAAATATTCTCTACTGTTATCCAAATACAAATATACTACTTTTAAATTAAAATGTGCTTCACTTTTTGCAATGAAGTCACGAAATACTGAATAAACATCGGATTTGTAAGTAATCAAATAGGTACTACAATAATGAGCGAATTCATCAAAGTGATAGGACCACAGACATTGGTATGTACTACAAACAACAACCTTTTTATACGACCTTTTTCTTTCTGAAATGGTAATCGTGCTTGTTTACCTATTATACAAACTTCACATTATTGTTACGGGGCAAAATATTTTTAATTTTGTTAACATCATTGACCATTTCTTTATTCTTTAATTCTAAGATTTTTTTTTACCTATATGACCTTAACGTTGCTACCACAATTTATAATTACATTCTGCTTGAACAGGATTTATTATGTTTTTATTAATTGTGCAATCAACAGTGAACAAATTATTAAAAGACTTACCTTTCATAATCATCGTGTCACATTTCTTTATTTTTACTCCTTTGTTATCAAATATTAATGTAAACCTGGCCTGTTGCATTCTTGCAACTGATAAGAGGTTATTTGAGGGCTGTATAGGACGTTCTCCAAAATTCAATGAACACCCATCTTGCTTACTACATTCAAATTGCCTCTTCTTGTAGCAATTATTGAAGATTCAGTTTTTGCGGTTGGCAACTTCATTGGCGGTTCCAAGGTGTGAAAGTTCTCGATTACATCGGCTCGGTTAATGAGATGATCCGTCGGTGCTGAATCAATGGAAATGAAATTTTATTTTTCTCTTGATTGATGAACGCATATCCTGATGAGTCCTCGTCAGTTGACATTGGATTAATTGTTTGCACACTGTGAGCGTTTCTATTCGCCTTTGTAATTGACCGAGTCTTTGTTGTAAAAACACTGATTTTTTACATGTCCGAGACGACTACATTTAAATTTAAATGTATTCTTTTTATTAAAATTCTTGTGACCCTGACGATCACTATACTGTTTCTTCAGGAATTCTTTGTGCCGTTCCTTCTCTGCACTTTGCGTTTGTAGTACTTTAGGACGCGTGTCTGTTATTTCACAAGATCTTTTTTTTTACAACTATATCTAATCCTTATGTACCACCAGTAACTTATTTATTATATTCAATTGAAATTAAACAACAAACGAACACATTAAAGAATTTTCTGATGAATTATCATTTGTATTGCTGCAAAAATTTAAATTAATAGTGCAACTAGTAAACATTTCTTTGCATTTTATTAACTATACTTCTCAGTTTTTCGGCTGTCGAAAACGGTTGGCGGCTTGAAAAAATCGTCATTTTGAGTCACCAAACTTCAATTTCGCGCACTAGGTACATAAATAAGTATTATATACGGAGCTGCCCATTTTATTCCACAATTTTGTACCCGTTGCTTTTGGAAATTCATTGATATGTCATTCTTCACCATACGTTACGTCTAAAAAATTGTCATCAATCAAATAAACAAATTAAAAGTTACTTATTTATTGCTTCAAATAAAAGTTATCAATTTACTAATTTAAAATAGTAACCAAAAATGTAATGTATTTCAACCCCTGGATAAGTTAATTTTGGTTAATTTCCAAGACGACAATAAGAATTATTTCCTTGACAGTAAACTTAAAATTTAAGATAACCTTTGACTGAAATAAACTGCAATGTTGCATTGACTGCCATTTCTGAAGTAATCTTCAAATGGTTCAATTATTCTTTGACGAAATTTGTCTATGTATTTAGGAGATCCTTTCAATACACTTCATTTTTTTACCATGCTCCATATAAAATAGCCCGTTCGATTAAGGCCCGGTGATGGTGGATTTCATCTTATTGGTCGATATGTACCATTCCAATATTATGCCGAAATAACAACATCCTTCTTGCACAAATTATTGCATTTATCTTTGAGTTTCAAAAGACATGTCGTCAAGAACATCAGTCAGCAAATTAATTTATTTCCAAGTTATCTGTGATCATTTTAAAATTAATGGAAATAAATCGAACAGCGATCTCTTGGTCATAGTAGAAGATAAATAATAATAAAATGTTTTCCTTTACATTAACCATTCATTGGCCACATGACATTCATTTCGACTGAACTTTTACAAAAGCATTAATTTAACTGTTTGCACAAGATTTTAGGGATTTTGGAAAACAAGTTTTTCAATTGTATTTTAAATATTATTGTTAATTTCTAATATATTTTGTTTATTTGTTGTATTTTTATTTATTTATGAATCTAACATTCGTTTTTAAAAACAAATTTTTGTTTTTTTGAGTTAGATCTTCATTTAAACTAGTTTTTAGAATTCGTACATACATAGTACTCTGGTTCTCATCTAAAAGCTAAACATATTTCGAAGTGTTCTATATACAGTACAAGTAGGTAAACTAACTCCGTTTTTCATTAGTTTCTGTAAAAATATTATTTATTAAATATTTTGTTATTTGATTAAGTTCACTAAACATTCAACTTTATTGGAATATTTATTTCAAAACAAGCAAGAATAATATATTTTTAAAATAAGCAGTGAACAAGTTCAACCACGTCTAATGCACAGTGATCGTAAGTGAAATTTATGCAATTTGTTTGTGATAGCGTGGAATTCTTTTAGCGGGCGAAAAAAGAAATTTGACAACTTGATTTGAATATTCAAAAATTCACTTTCAAACGCAAATAAAAATCTTTCATAACATATTTAACGACTTAGTCTTATTGGGGATTAGACACAGCTTTCCATTCAAAAAACGTTCACGTGGGATTGTTTTTGACATTTTTATATCAATACCTAGCTCCACATATTATAAATAAGATGAGGAGTCATGCGACGGCTTTCCGTATGTAAACAAGATATCAAGATAAACACGGGTTCGAGTTTTATGAAACTTTTCATATGGGTCATACTTATAATAGCGCAGATCTGATTAGATTTTAAACATAATTTGTCGTGTCAAGAGGACCGTTAACTTACATAGTTTTTACTATTCTTAAAATTTTTGCAAAAAATTCATTTTGCTTTTATTTGAAGTATTTTTATCCAAAACAAAATTTTCTTTTAATTCTTTTTCGAGAATTTCGAGTTTTATATAATCATTGGTTCTCTGTCAAGTATTGGTTCAAGAAAGAGAACAGTCTAGAGCACGGAGTGTTTGTTTATAAACAATTTTTGTAAACAAAAACTACTCTTAGTACATGCAGTTTGTACTGTTTGGCTCTTCCTATAAACAAGTTCAATATACTTATAGATTAAATTTATTGGTATAAAATTAATTGGGATCTTTATATTTCTGTTTACTCATACGTTTTAAAAGTTATGTTATTCCATCACGCTGAATTGCTTATTTTTTAGGAAGTTGTTGTTTTGGTATGCTGGTACTTATCTCTGCAATTCCATATTATAGTTTGAGGTAAATTAGACTTTTTCAGAAGAAAAATGTATAAAGTTGTGAATTCCTAGTAGAAACCCAGATACAGATCCGAAAAGTTCCCTCCTCATGGAGGGGCTTCATCTCCTTTTGCCCAAAATATCATTCCCAAAAGTAATTTCACAATGGTATTTTTGCGTTTTGCGTCATAAACTGTAACTCTGACGAGAGAAAAGTTGTAGGACTTTTTAGATTCAATATTAAATTCTCCACAAAATTGTCCTATAATTTTTTTGCGGATCTCCACCCAACACTCATAAGTTGTAGAGATCCATGTTGGATAAAAATGTTAGCTTGTACTTGTGCATTTTGTATTGTTGAACCCCATGTAAACATGAGGATATCGATTTTGCTTACACTCCTTATCGCTCTTTGTCCGCCACAGAAAAACATTAGATTTTTGAGAGACACCCAATTAAATATTAAAGAAAGGGTGTATAGTTCTCAAGACTTACAAAACTAGACAGTTTTAAAAGATTGCAAAGATAATATTTAATCCTACACCAACAGTTTTTGATGCATTTTAATCATTAATTTTAGTGACCAAATAGGCTATTATGACTAAAATGTTTAAAAAGGCACATATTTCTGTGTTATGTAAATAACCTTCAATCCGTTGTGAGGTGTAAGATAAAACGTCGTATATCATACGCGAGAGAAATGCCATTATAAAATTCGTGAGAATATAATGATGCATTTGTCTCACTTATAATATGATGTACCATTATTTGCTCATGCGTTTAGTGGTTGCAACGCCACTTCTGTTTTTTTTTGGCAAAGGAAAATCACAGACCGTAAACTTAATAAATATACGAAAGGATTTACAAGAAGTGGTCGCCGTATTCAATAATCCTTCATCAGCAAAAGAAGGCATTGCAAGAGCTGGGGAAAACTTTACCCTTGCTCTATATAAGGCACGCCAAAAAGAAACATCTTTAAATCATTATCGATTCATTTTATTTAATAAGCTAGTTGGTCAGTAGAATAACGCAGTCATTTTGTCCAAACTACCACCAACATCTGCTACAGTAATACAACATTCATATCGAGTTTTTTATCAAATTCATTTGTGGAAAGAAAGAAATTTGGGAGCAACTGAATGGGGTCGGAGAAAAATGAACAACATTCTAATGCCAGTGCTCACGACTCAAATGCCAGCTCCAGCCCAATTATGTAGTGCATATCTTGGGTCTGTAAAAAAGGCTGTGGAAAGCGATGTAGCTGTGTAAAGGTTGTCCTGCGCTGCTCTACAATGTGTTCTAATTCTCATAGACAGAGTTGTGTAAATTCCATCGAGAAGGACCATTTTGCAGAGGCAATTGATTAAATATTATATTAGTGGAATAGGCCTCCAGAGGAAACCACTTAAAAAAAAGGCACTGAGAGTTCTACCTCAAGGGTGGTGTGGAAACCTGCTCAAAGTGCACAATCATCATCATATTACCACTAATATATTCTCAAAAATACTGTATCTTGTAGAAAAAGAACTGCTCTACAATTTTCCTTTTATACATTTTTGCTCACGCTAATACTTTTCAAGATAATCGACGCAAAAGGCGGCGCAAGGCTCATTTTTGCGTTCGCGCTTAAAACTATGCTTATTTTCAAAGGTCATTTATGAGCGTTGGGTGGGAGATACGCAAAAAATATAGGACAATTTTTGGAAAATCTAAAAAGTCCTATAACTTTTTCTCGTCAGAGATACGGTTTACGTGCAAATCGCAAAAAATCGTCGTGAGGTCACGTTTGGGGGTCGTTTTTTATGCAAAAGGGGATGAAGCTCCCCCCGGAAAAAGAGGAGGAACTCTTTGGATTTATGTTCTGGTTCCTACTGGGAGTTTATAACCAAAATTTCAAAACTTTATAAATTTTTTCTTCTATTCGTCGTTATTTCATCTAAATTGCCTACACTATTAAATTCGAAGAACTCTTTGTTTAGTTATTCAAATCTGAAACCGTTTGCAACTGCGAATCTGATTTATTGTTTCCGTTTGTTAGTTAGGAAATGTTTTCTGGAAGTGTTTCAAATATTTCTTATTTTAGTTTAACTGAATGTCCTCGAAGTCGTTGGTATAGTACAGAATATTGAATACTGATTTTAAGTTTCCAAAATTAAATTTTAGATTAAGATTAGATTAAGTACCACACTATTCTGAAAATAGTACCGTTTTAGTAACCACATAACATGCATATTCATACATTGAGTAATAGGTACATATTATTATAGTAACTCCTGAATTAGTAGAAAATTACTTCTCAATTAAGTAACATTTGTAGTTTGCACGTTTATGTAGCGTTCACTTATGTCACCAAAATTGTTATGTCTCGAAGCAATTTCCAGGATAGCCCAAGATGATGGTTTTGGCAAATATTTTAGTAAATATTAGTAGTAGAACATCGTAGGACATACAAAGTAGCTCAACCAAAACTTTACACCTCGATTATAGGTCTTTAAAATAAAAATCTGGAAAAATGCTCGGACCAGTCGATTTCTGATTCAAGGAGAACCTGCTTTCTTCATCCGCGCAACTTCAACCCCGTACCGGGGGGAAGCACAAACCCCCTAATTTTAAATAGGGATGAGGAGTCTTGCGATACATCATTTTGAAGATCTCATCGAGTACTATCTGACCCTCTAATTTCGCGTCAAAATTTTCTCGATAACGAAATGAGAGATAAAATAGTGGAAGAGGTAATGTGGAAAAAATAACCAATGAAAAGACTACTAACTCTTCTGATTGGTTTATTAAATGCTAGAAATGGCCACTCATTCACTTCCTTGTGCAATAGTATAGTTTTGTTGGAAACGTTCCCTTACATTACGCAATATTTCTGGTGTTATTTGACGACATTCATTAATATTGGTTATTTGTTTCCTCATTACCTCTTTCCACTATTTAAAACATTTATTACTTAACGGACGTAACGGATGTGTTATGGCTTACTAATTTGAAGGGCATCTGAAGTTAAGCAATATTTTGTATTCTCTGTTCTGATTATCTTTTTTTTCATTATTTTGTTTGCTATTTCTTTAATCTTATTTTTTCTGTCATTTCCTCGTTACTGGCGCTTGGACTAATCTATTATATGTCGTCATGCAATGGATGTGCTGTTGTATTTATGTCCTTGTTTACCTTCGATAATGTTTTACACACTTAATTAATATTGTTACATATAAATACTAGAGGTGGGTAAGGATAAAGAAAACAGACAACTTAGCCCCTCTCAGAAATGGACGCATTCTAGCGTTTTCCCGGATTTTCATTTTAAAGCCTTAAAATCGGGATGCAAAGCTTTGGGTTGGACCACCTTGTATACAATAAACAGTAAGGGTTGTAGGATAGGGCTTTCCTAAACTCCACTTATAATTAGACGCTCATTATAAAATTTGAGATTAACTTTGATTTTAAGGAATCTTTCAAATACAACATTTGATAATAATTCCTTCAGGTTATCTCTCAAATCAAGATGCCCTGGGATGACCTTTGTCGGAGGCATTTCGAAAAAATACCGACTAGGTCTTGATACAATCGAGAAGATTTGTTGGGGATGGTCGATTTCTTACAAATATATCGCGAGCGACTACTAACTGACTATTGATTAACTTTACAGGTAGGAGCTTTAGCTATAGGTAGCCTGCGAGTTCATCGTGGTTACAACTCTATATACAGAAATTCAAACTATACTCAGAGATAATTGATTTCGTTGTTTTACATGCGGTAGAAACCAGGCTGATTCAATTATAATTAATGGAATCTAGCTTATTGCCATTTTTGAAGCTGGGTAGCCGATGCTAATCTCTATTTATGAGAGATTTATATCATGAAAATGAACCTCATTATTAGAAAGTTTTTAAAAGCTATTTATGTACCACTGATGAAACGAACATGTTTTAACAAACTTTGAAACTGGTAGTGGTAAACCCTGTAATATCGATGTGAAAGTTCGATTCAGAGTTTCAATTTAATTACATATATTCAGTTGTAATGCAAGGGTTTGATTCAAAATACGTGCAATTCAATGTTTACACTTTCTTTTAAAATTCTAAAGACACTCTGATTTGTAACACATAACTAAATATGATGTCTCGCAATTATCACACTCTTTACCAAAAATCATGCTTTTCCTAACTGATTATATAAATAGTATTTTTGTTTCGTGCCATTTTTTCTATTTTATCGATAAAAAAAGTAAAATTTTTAAATTTTAAATTAAAACTAATTTTAAGGTGATGAGCGTACTTGGTTGCAGAACAGTATTTACGCAAGAGAATTGTAAGAAGCATATCACGTAAGACGTTTCTGTTTATTTTTGTTTCAAGAATAATTATTAATTGCCACAATGTACAGTTATTGAAAATCAGCGAAGAGCTACCGTTGGATTCATTGTTTCTTGTCAGGATTTGGAAGAATGGTGATTGACGTATGTTTGAAATAATGATCTCTGTAATGCCTTGTGGATAGTCTTAAATATTCAGTAATAAAGATATATGTTTAGGTGGTAATTCCATAGTTATTCAATTACTAGTAACCAAACCCATTTGAAAATGGGCCTAATCTATTCAAACCTGAAATTAAGGACGTGAGGTTAGCGCTCCAGGCCAAAGGTTAGGTCAACTTGTGACCCCGCCTAAGATCAGCGCCTGGACCTCCTGAACAATTTGACGTATCGATCTCCGAAATCGGTTAAGCCGTTTCGGAGGAGAAAACGAACATACATCACACACACACACAGACAAAACCGGGCCACGATTTTATGTGTGTAGCGAAACAAGTAAAGAGTCGTAACTGTGCGATTTGTTTACCATAATTCCTAGCATGCACTTTTAAAGGCATATTAGTTGCGTTATTGTTCTAACACATAAATGCCGTCATTTAAATGCTTAAATACTCTTACTCTAAACGCTATAAAATACTCAATCAATTCAATTCAATTCAATTTATTTGTCTTATTTTTACATTAACAAATGATTCGGTTTTTTAAAATTTACAATTCAATAACAAAAAAAAAACAAAAAATCTTTTGTAACTCTTTTCTTCATTCTATCCTTATTATCTCCTATTGTTTTTCTTCTATTCATTTTTTTCATTCTATCACCTTTCTTATCCACTCCATCTCCTCCCCTTCTCGCCCCTCTTTTCTCCGCTCTTATTTCACTGCACTCTAGCTTCAAATGCTCTGTATTTTCCCATCCTCCCTACACATTCTACACATCTTATCTTCCACAGTCCACCAGTACTTGTCCTTATTTTTCTCGTTTCCTATTCTGAATCTTGTAATTAACCTTTTTTTCGTTAATCCCATTCTTCCGGTTATGTACTTCGGTTTTCCTTCTGCTATTAACTCTTTGTACTTTTGTGTTGTATCTGAAAATATTTATTTGAAAGTTTTGGTCGTGGAGAAACGGTATGAATGAAAATTCGCGGTGCTCGTGATTTCTCACGCTCGCTCCTGACTTACTCACGGTACTTTTCACTCGCATGAAATTTTCATTCCTAACCTGCAAAATATACAATTGTATTCTGAATATACTAACACTTCGAATAAAGTGATACTACACTATTTTACTAACGAACCAACCCACTCGGTGAGTACGTGCCGCTGTATCAATCGTTTATAGGGTCGTCACATCTAATAAAAAATAATTGGAATGAATTATTTTTGATAAAAAGGAGTTGATAATATTTTATTGAAAGAGAGTAAGCAATGTTGAGTGATTATTCCGCTACAGATAAGTTTGTAGATTTTCATGAATTATTAAATTAACAAAATGAAGAAATTGATTTGAAGTTTATTTTTCAATTTCTATTAGCTATGTTAAGAGTGTATTGGGTCCTTTTTAAAAGTATTGAAAAGATTTACAATAAAACCAACTTATTTAGTTTGATTTTGGTTACGTTTTCGATTTTTTTTGTTAGAAAACGTGTTAATAACTAACGAAGAGAACACATTAATCAATAACCAATTTTCTTTTGAACGAATGAGGGGTTTTCTTTACTATTCTAAAAGTACTGAACATTACCCAAATTCCCAAAAACCTTTACATTTTAGAAAGACAGGGTAAAGCAATACAGAAGCCAACGTTGCATTGTCATTAACTAAAACACGTTCTACTAAAAAAAAATTAAGTTTTCCAAATTCTATACACAACGATATTTAAAAAAATTCTTGTTGTATTAATAAGATTTATAATGTAAAATATAAACATTAATATGAAAGTGTTGTATTGTTCGACAAGATTTTTGTATTATATTATTGACATTACATTCGTTCTATTTAAGTACCAATAGTTTGTTCTTTTACACCTCCTCATGTCAACATAAAATCTTTTTAAAATAGTAAATAACTGCGCCTTAAAATTGTTTCCAGCACATTCTCTTTCTCAGTCATTAATTCTCTAATTAGATTAAGTTTGTAACAATTAAAATAAAGATGTAAATAATATGTGAAATCAATTCATGGTAAAATTAAGGGGCAATACCAAAATATATGCCTAAGACTAAATGTTTTTTCGAAAAAAGATATTTCCTATCATTATAAAATAATAAATTTATATTTTTGATAAAGTTCATCAAACTCATCAATGGTTAATTTACTTTGACACCTCTTTTTGTAGTATATGTATAGGAAATATCGTAATACCATTTTCGAGATTCATCGTCCATAAACGTTTATTAAAAATAGTTGATATTAATTAGAATTCCGCTTTGAGCTACCAAACTTAAAAAACTAAATTGCCGAATTAGTATAATATAAAATAAGGATTTTTCAGCAAGGAACGTAAGACACGAGCCGTTGGCAACTATGGTTTCATGTCATTAAAATATAAATTATGTGTGATTTTTCGTAGAATATGATAAATGATAAAACAGACATTTTTGAAAATTTATTAGTTAGGATAAAACTCAAATTGCTAAGAATGAAAAGATTTACATTTTGCTATTTTGCAACGTTTAATATTGCTAAACGTATACCTTTAGTCATGGCCACTATTTTACCTATATTTGATATAAGCTATGATACTGAAATTGTATTGTTACCAAAACTGTATGTTAATAAGTAATAACTAAGATCAGCGCTGGCCTTTAGAGCAGTGCGAGGCGTGGGGCCATTTTTTTCGGGCTATGCCTTAGAAATCTATTTTTATGTTAATAATAAATCATAACTCACAATTCAAAGATCTTTATTAGGTTACAAAATTTTATAAACATGATCATATGTGAAAAACTAAATACCTATTATCTACTAATTAAAACATAATTAAAACTTATAATTACATCAATACACATTTCACATTTGTTGTATAAATTTCTATAACCTTAAAGTTTACCATGATTTTACAAAATTTTCTCCTTCTTTAATTCTTTTGCAAAATCATTTATTAGTTCATGGTAGTCCAAGTTTGAAGCTGCTTCTTTTCAATGGATAATATCAAAGGAATGGAACACTAAACTGCAGCGTCTATTTAACAAACAGAAAAACACCAAACAACTGCACCAAAAGGCTTTACCAGACACGTGTTTCAATAGCTAAACTATCATCATCAGCGATACCGATACTAAAATTAAAAACAATAGGGAAACTTACCATATACTATCTGCGGACACGCATCGTTACATTTAATTGATTCTTATATAAAGCTTGAATAATTCAGAAAATTCTAATGGACCGTTATCATCATAATTCATAAGCAAATTTCTGTTCTTAAAATTTCCAATCTTTCACAAGGATCAAGTTCGTTTTTATTATCTACCCTCTTAATTAATTCAATTTCGCCTACTCTATGGCATTTTCAAGCATATGCGTGGCAACAGTAGACCTATCTGTGCGATGATATTTGACATGAGCTAAGTGCTCCTTAAAACGAGTTTTAATAGGTCTCTTGGTTTGCCCTATATATACTTGGTTACAGTCTTTACAATTAATTTTATATATTCCCGATTTATCACACATTTCTATTGGGTCTTTCGGATTGCCTAAAAGATTTTGCAAGTTGTTACTACTAGAGATTACTCTTTATAATAAAATTTGAAAATATTTTTGAGGACCTTTGTGTATGTGGATAATTTGCAATTTGACATATTTTTATCTATTTTGCTATTATTAGTTTCTAACGTTGTAATCTTTCACAATGTTTAACCATTGATTATACGACGGAGTCTGATTGACAAACCCCGTATAAAATTGGAAACACCTTTACCGCATTCGGCTACCAGGCGGCGATACTGAAGTATTTGCAGTACTGCATTTAAACGCTCAAATTCGTTAAAAAGGTTATTGCCATCGCTAAATTTTGTAGTACAGTGTTCAATTGCTTCATGTCGCTGATTCAAATTGTTAGCGCTGAAAAAATGCAAACGGTATACAGGGTGTTTCAGAATAAGATGCTGATCCTAAGGGTGTCAATCCTTACGCGATTTTAAGAAGAAAAGTTGAAATAAACATGTCCTAAACCTCTTAACTTTTGATCTACAAAGATTGTTCAAGTTTTAAGAAAAAAACGTTTTTTTATCAAAATTTTAATATTTTTATAGATATATTTTCGCGTAAAAAAGATTTGGCAAATAATTATTGATTAAATACATAATTTTAACATTAAAATAAAAGAACTAACATTAAATAACCACTGAATAAAAAATTAAAATTTCTAAATAAAAAAATAGCTGTTGTAGCTTAGAAGGCATATGCCAAATTTTATTAAAATATCTATAAAGATATTAAAGTTATGATAAAAAACGTTTTTTTCTTAAAACTTGAACACCTTGTAGATCAAAAGTTAAGAGGTTTAGGACATATATTTATTTGAACTTTTCTTCTTAAAATCGCGTAAGGATTGACACCCTTAAGGACCAGCATCTTATTCGCTGAAACACCCTGTATAATGTTCGCGTTGAGTAAACAATGACGCAATCCAAACTTTCTCATAAGTTGTTATTGTAGCAGTTGCGTATTCCGTTACGATAAGAACTGAAAATGTTTTTTATTTATAATTAGGGCATTCTTTTGTTAAACGGTTCGCCGAAATTTGTGGTATAGCGGCAACTTGGAAGTTTTAAAGATACAACGTTTATTATTTGCAAAGTTGTAAAAATGACAAAAAACAACTTCTTTTCAACTCAGCCTGTTAAGAATTTCTTGTTGCTCCTTTAAATATATATGGTGCCGACAATTGCACTGAATCTCTCAATAAACTAATTTGTACCATCTGAAATGTATAGAAGTTATTAAAAATGCAATAAAGATGCCGGAGAAAAAAAGATAAAATAACTTATTTATGTTGTTTCTAGTCCACGTTGAGTCGGTGTGTCGTATTGAACCTATGGGAAGAAACCGGCAATTTCAATGGTTTTAGGCAAAAAATTAAAAGGATACCTACCTACTCTATTTCAGCTACCCTTTTCATTACGCATTTAAGAAATTAGTTGTATTTCCCAATTCGAGACCGATTGTTGTGTTTGCACCTTTATATTTCATAATCTCTAGCAATACGTACCGGAACGAAGTGTCACTGAG
>JALBCR010002804.1:0-57281 GCA_030710515.1 Abscondita cerata | reverse complement strand
TTATTTTGTCAAAGGACCATGCGAGCCACCACCAAGATAATCAGTCCCATGAACAAAAAAAATCATCATATTTTCCTTATGTGAAAAGTGAGAGTTACGCTACGAGTTCATTATTCCAAATTTTGCTGAAATAAAAGTTTTCATTTGATTTAAAAAAAATTTGTTTATTTTACTAAACAACAGAAAAGAAAAGTGATAAGGTAACAAAATAATATGTCATAAAATGTACCGAACCAATTATTGAGTTAATTTACAGACGATAAAGAAAATAGAGAACGCACGAGAAAACGATTGTTAAATTTGTTCAATAAATTCTCCGAAGGTCTAACAAGAGAACTTTACAGACTAATGTATAAACAATGTTTAACACAAGACCTATTATTAGCTAAATAACTACTCGATACAGAACCACTTCACACTTCGACCCTTCCTAATACAGTGGTCAAAACGCATTCCTACAACCCTAAAGGCGCGGTCAGCTAATTATTTTAGACCGTATCTTACGTCTCTCTTATACACTTGTTGGTGATAAAAGTTTACGCCGTTTCGATTTATTATTGAAACGTTAGTTTGAAGTAGAAAATTGCTATGTAATTTATGTGTCGAGGCAACGGGAACAGTTGTAGAGTTGACCATATTAAGATAAAAAGACAGAACGGGTTCCGCATTAAAAATTTGATATCTTCTAACATTCTTTTAAATTACGATTATCACACTGTCACATAAATATTTGGTTAAATCACACAACAGGAACAAACTAAGCGCTTACTTAGAGTTTCAGACACAGTCATCTTCATTCCAATTTATGCGACGTGTATGCTTTCAATTTCGATATAATAACATTCTGTAGCTTTTGTGTCGATAATTGTGTGTTGGTGTGAGATAAATTCGGTAACAAAACACGTTTCCTCACAATGCCGATTCTAGTGAAATAATAAGATGCCAGTTACAGACTCTAGAATGGTGGCAACTTGTCAGACTGACTGAGAAAACAACCCTCGCGATTCTCCTCCCTGTAACTCGACTCGAATGTATTATGTTAATTCTCCTGTTTTGTTTGTAAACTTTGAAATTAATATTGTTACAGTCGTCACAATAATATGCATATGTTTACTACATTTAATTTACAAAAATATATTTCCACCGAGAACAAAACTAATTATTTTGTACCATAGGTTTACTACTCGGAAATATTATTTTATGATCTCTTGTCATTGTATTTTTTCGCGGTTGTATTTTATTTCAGATCGGACAATTGTCTACCTATACATAATAAGTCATCGAGCATCTTTTCTTTGTACTATTAAGAACATCACCTTAAGTAAGATCATAAAAACTTTTATTTATTGACAACCATTTTGCTTTAAGGCTTGTTTGCTAATAATTTTGCACCATGTTCATTATTTAAAGTCCAACTTTTAACGTACGTTTTGATTTACTACGTTTTCGGACCTGTATGTGTTTTTTTTTTAAATTTCTTAATACCATATAATGTACGTTCGGCGACAAAAATAAAGCCCAATATAGAAAAAAAGAAAGCATAGATTTTGGACATCCCTACTGTTTCAAAGTAAATTTTTATGTGTATTAAAATAGCGAATGTGTATAAAAACAACGGAGGACAGACCTCAAAGATCATTACAATAATTATTGAAAATGCCTTAATACTAGTGAAATGTTTCTGACTTTAAAAGTATTGTTCTATGCTTACAAATACCCAGAGCTTATTTAACACCAATCACTCATATTCAAGTGTTCTTCGTTCAATCCAATCGGGGAAACAATCAATAATCTAGTAAGTACTTAAAAATAATTTTATAATTGCAATTTGTTTGTTTAAAATCAATCGTGGGTTTTATTTTTGTCGGCGAGCTTCAACTTCTCTTTTTCAATAGATAGACGTATAATTGATGGTTATTGATGCTTAAATAATTAAAAAAATCAAATGATCCACGATCATGGTAATTTAGAAGTAAATTTGTATTTTTGAAAGTTTTATAATAATTAAGTTCGTTGTTATGTCTACTTGGAATAGTAACATGTGACTGTTGATATTGAAAAGTATTGAATGTGTATGAAATTTTAAGTTTGTGGAATGGAAAGCATATTTTAAAGATTGGTAGTGTAAGTCACTGGTATAGGTAATTTATGAGTGATAGAGTTGTTGTTATTCTTTGATCGGTTGTTGCTCGTAACCATCTTCTCAAACGGTACAAGAATAAAGAAATCAATGAAAACCAGAGGATAAATGCCAGAATTAAGGCACTCGATAAATATTAAAGATAAGAGATAGTGTCATCCGGCGCCTTCCTTCTCATTCACAAAATGAGCATCGTCTTGTTGAAAATAATTAGACATTTTTTGTCCATAAGAAATGCAACTCAAATCGAATTTAGTGACGGAAGGGCCAAGTCCTTTATCTTTCATAATAAAAAACATAGTGGAGGTTTTGTGTAAATCATCGTAAAGATGTCGCCACTGCGTTAATAGTCAAAGAAGCCAATTTGCTGATTCATTTTCATCTATATCTCGTTGGACGGTCTTTTAATCACCAAACATAGGGTGTTAATTAGACAGAACGGCAGACGATGGCGGTTTTGCGTTTGCAGATCACAGACGAAAACGTCTGTAATACGTCATCTCACCCTAAGAGTATTTATTTGCACAGTGATTTCATGAAACAGGTCCACGTTTAAAGTTGTCCAATGAGTTAGGTAGATGGAGTTATTAGTAATCAAGTCGTTTTTGTCTGGATACTTCGTCAAGTACTTAGTCTGTGTATTTGCCAGCAACACTTCGTAGTCTGCTTCTTAAGAATGTTACGAAGTATTAAGAACTTTCGTTAATTTCGGGCTCATGTGAAGAGGGTTGGTAATTTTCCCGTGCTGTTGTGTTTGTGACGGTATTATTTCGCAAATAATTGATTTATAGACTAATTTCTCCCTACCGTATAGACAGCCGTGTTTACACTCATGCGTTTGAATATGAATTTTTGTATTGAAAAATCTTTTGGGAATTTTAGTTATTTGAAATTGCCAGTTCCGACAATTTATCTTTATTTGCTCGCAAAAGATATACCTTTATTTCCTATTTGCTGACCGTCGTGAAAAGGTGTACATGGAAAATGTTGTCTAAAAATTGAACAATTAGACATGTGCTTTGTAGTATCAATTGAAGTAAAATCATCCCATTCAAATTAGGAAATAAGTCTTCGACTATTGTTCCTGTGTAAGTACCGTTTTTACTTTTCTTTGTTTTAATAAAATATTTGCTATCACGGGTTCTATCAATTGCAGACACCTTTTTTGTTTCCTCTTTGGCTTCTTCTGCTGGTCACTTCAGACGTAGTCTGTTTTTAATTAATCAATGGACCCTTAGTTATGGTTATGCTGGCAAGGATAATAATCCGAAAATTATAAAATACCGAAGTGGGTCTGGTATTTCCACTAACGTTGGAATTTCAACCTACCTTGGAACCACCTTCTAGTCAAGGACACCACCTAAGAGAAGCCTGTTATCTGGTTCTTCGTGAGCAGCCCAGCAACTGTTATCAACGGAGCCCATTTTGGTTTTTCCTTTCCTTCATTGGATAATAAAATACTAGATTTGGATACGAAAGCTGTCACATCTGCTGATTAACTGTCGAACATTGAAGAGTTCCTATTTATACAAGCTAAGTTAATTCTTTTATGCATGTCATTCATAAATTTTGTCGCGTTCTATGTATAGATTTTTCCCAGTACCTGATTAATTTTGTGCGCTTTTAACCTATTTAAATAATCCACCAAAGTCCGGTACTCCCCGTAATTGTTATTAAGTACATTCAAACAATATTTGCCACGTGAACTCGGTGAATCGCTTGCATGGAATAATCGGTGCTACGACTGTCAAAAGTTCATAATATGCTAACTCTATTTGGGGCGTTCGTGCCTCAAATTATGACTCGTGTCTTAACTCGCTCTCGTCAGCGGAAATTATGGATAATTTTAACTCATACAAAATCTTCTCAAACAGTATATAGGTTAAGAAAATCAATGAAAAGCAGAGAACCACAAACATTGAAGATATGAGATGAAGTACGATCAAGAACATGAGATCAGATCTGGCACCATTCTTCTCATTATGAGACAAAATGTACTACCGCATATTTGTTTCATCAAAATTATTAAACAATACTTGCTGTGGCCGAATCAACTTTTGGGCCAGATCCTCTATCTCTCTCCATAAAAACATAATAGGGGTATTCTGTAAATCTTCGTGAGGCGTGTCGAATTATCACTGCTTTGGCTCCGTGATGTTGGACGATGTTAGTAATCAACAAATTATTATTATTTCCGCTTTTTAGACAAGACTTTAGGACTTTAGCGTTTATGTAAAACCTAATACCATTCTTTTTTATTCTTTACTTTCTGTTCCCAAGTTTTTTTTATCATTTTTTTTTAGGTTTTCCATTTCTGTCTTTTACCATGTCTTTCTTGGTCTTCCTCTCCCGAGCTTCTTCCAAGCTACGTTTTTTAGCACCCTTGGGTCTTCCATTACATTACCTGTAATTGATGTTTCTTTATAAGTAAATATAGTATTCGTCTTACTATTCGTCTTTCCCACACTCTTATTTTATCTTGGTCCTTTTTTTAGAATCCATGTTTCACTTCCACACATCATAGAAGGCTTTATTACAGTGTTGGATACTGTTAGTTTGTATTTTAACTGTAAATCAGCAAGTATAGGACACTGATAGGGTAAAAGGACATACGACGTTTGCAGGTCACAAAAGAAGCCGACTTTCGTACGCCATTTCAGCTTAGAGAGGTCCTCGTCGACGGAGAGCGTCAAAGTGAGTTAGGTCGTTGTAATTATTAGTGACAAAGTTGTTTTCGTCTGGGTACTCAGCCAAAAACAGAGATCACGTCTTTTGATGAAACTCATACGATTGACAGTAATTTTGACAATATCCCGAGTCGTCTTGTCTAGAATGCTCTCGTAGATGGTTTTTTCCATCAGTCTTTTTTTTTTAAATACAGGAGCAGTTAAACCTGTATCAATTACCTATACGATTTTTGTTCGACCGATTGCCAGCAACTTTATTCAACATCAAGGAACTAGAAATAAATTATTTTGGACTACTAAAGGCGACCTTAAAAGGTAAAGTAGAAAGCAAATATAAGTATGTGGAAAGATCAACTATGATTAACAGAGGAAAAGTTAATAGAGTACAAGAGGCTTCGTCAACCAAAAAACTGGACCTTTAATGAAATGAAACCCATTAAAAAGATGGATTATAAAACAAGGGAGATTACCTATTTAGTTTAATACGATAATAAATTATATAAAAAAAAATAAACAAAAATCAAATATTATTAGCAGAAATGTAATACGTAGGTTTACAAGTTAGTCCAACAAAGTGATAAGGTTCGGGCCGACTAGGTGACTAAAAATTTGATTCATTTAAAAAAGTTGTGGCGTAAGGAAAGATAAGAGAAAAGGGGATGACAAACAGAGTCGAAAGCTGAAAATAGATCCCATAACCAGAAGGTTAACAAAAGATCTTCAGAAAGCATATATGATGTGTTGATCTCAACAATTGAATGATGCAGAATTTATTCATTTCCGTTATAATTGATTTTTAAAAGGCTTTTGATTTGATAGATAGAAAGAAATTGTCCTTCGCTCTACGAAAAAGCTGATAAAAAGATATAAATTTCTTACTTTATGTTTCATCTGGTGATGAGAAAAACCCTGAAAGGGAGGAGGATGGGGATTGCAAAACCAATTGAATAATTTTGATTACACCGACTATATTATTTAATGACCTGTCGTGGTTTAGTGATACCCTTTGCTTCCACCGGAGACTCTTAAACTATAACTAAAGAAAGAAGTACAGATCTCTGAGTTTGACAGCTTATATTTCTGGGGCAAATATTTTAGACTTTAACGATCAGGACTGGTTTATTGGGAAAAAAATTACCTGCTGTGGTCAAAATAGATAGATCACAAATTAGAAATACGTGTAAGTAAAACAGATAGGAAACTTATACCTTAGGAGTTTCAGGAAAAGAACCAATGACAACGTGGAAGCGGTTTGTGCTGGCTCTTTGAAAGGAAAATTTTCAGTGATACTCTTTGCCTTTCATCAAGTTTATCAAAACCTAAACTACAATTAAATTAAGAAGTAGGTACAGAACTCTGACTTTGAGAGCTTATATTTTTGGGGACATCAACGGTCAGGACTGGTTTCTTGTAATACCCTTTGCTTCAACCGGAGATATAAAAATTAAGTCAAGTAAATAAAAGGCTAAAACTACAATTAAATTAAAAAGTAGGTACAGAACTCTGAAAGCTTATATTTCTGGGGCTAAGTATTTTGGACTTCAACGTCAAAGACTGATCAGTTTTAAAATTCCTGTTTAGCAGGCCGTCGCGTCGTGGTGCTATCTGCATGTCTCAAATCTAGGAAATAAAAACCGCGGAAAAAAGCCTCAAAAAAGCCGACGGAAAAAAAAACCTCGGAAAAAGCCGCGGAAAAAAAAGCTTCCGGAAAAAACCTGGATATAAAAAAACTGCCAAAAAGACGTGATATAAAAGCTAGTGTGTAAAAGCTGCAGTAAAAAATCTATGAAAAAAGAAAACCGGTGAATGAATCATTTACCGTTCTTACCTTATTTATATTTTCTTTTGCCATTAGACTATGAAGTATTTTAGAAAGATTAGTGATTGTAAATACAATTTTATTACAATAGACGACATAATTTTTCTATGTAACTAGTCATATTTTATAATCTGACACAACACACTTTTCACAGAATAACTAAAAACTACTTGCAAGTTATAAAATACATTTCTAATATTGGATTTGGAAATGCACTTTGAAAATTAAATTATTTACATTCTAAACTAAAGTGTATAATAGTTGTTATGGTATAAGTACTAAAGTAAAATATTTTATTTTGTATGACAAAAAGTCAATTACAAATGTGAACAAAACAAAAAATCTTTTGACACAAAGTACCGATCAACGCATTGAGTTTATAAAATATCGTTTACGGTTCACCATCATAATAAATACATCGAAGAAGATGGTTACCGATTAAGCAACACGTGGAAACTCTTCACAAAAACAAAAAAAAACAAACATCACCACAAAAATTAGTGAACACCAAACATAAGATCAACCAACCATCGAAAACCAACCACCCGTCACTGATCGACATCAACCAACCGTAGCGGAACATAGGTATATAACGAGGAGCAGAAGACAACAACATCAATCTTTAGAGTAACTTCTGAAGAAGCTAACAGCATGGTTAGCAGAAACGTCAAGCAGAGAACTTAGGAAGGAAGGACGAACACCGCTCAACCCGGAAGATAATAATCTTAGTGACAACAGCCGCGAAAGCTTACATTCATACAATTCCTTATTGTTGTACAATCTGGAGGCCATACTATAATCTTCATAATGATAATCTTGAGAAACTACAGCAAACGTTTTTTAACACAACTGATCACTTGATGCGTTATTTTTCTCCAGGTTTTATTCGAATTTTTTTCCGTCAGCTTTTTTTTTCATCGGCTTTTTTTCTGCCGGCTTTTTTTGCGGCTTTTCTTTCCGTCAGCTTTTTTTTCCGTGGCTTTTTTTTCTACGGCTTTTTATTCTCACTACTCGCTTTCTGTCTCTCCTTACATAATTTTAATTATTCAGTAAGTAATTATTACAATTTTTTTGTACAAAGAAGGATAAGTATAAACATATAGACAGAATGAACAAATTTTTGAGTTTAGTTGAACACCCGCAGCGGAAATTATACATCATTTTAATGTTGATCAATGCTACATGTAAAAAGTAAACAAAAATTTTATTTCGAGACGCAAGGACGAATATAAGTAACAATTGTTTATGTAACATTAAACACATATGCATTAATTTACATTAACAGGATTTTGTCTCAAATTTTTGATGAATAAAGAAGGAAGAATTAAAAATTTAAGTCATGAGTGACCAAGCTTTTACTGCACGGTTGTTGCCAGAAGTAGGAAAGAAAAGATATTGCGTGGTTTGTTATTGTTTACAATACAATCATATTTGCATTTATAATTTGCAGAATAAATTTTGCATTAAGAGTGTTATTGTAGAAATTAGCAATTCATTTACGAGCATCCAATCGAACAACGAGGTCATGTTTATGTTATTAAGACATTAAACTACAATCTGACAATGTATGCACTTCATTCTTGTATTTTATGTACGTTTTCATCCAGTTAAATACGCCAACATGCCATTTCGACATAGTAATCTCTTAATTATTTTGAGCATGTTTCTATACAATGTCTCATAACGTGGTTACATAAATTTAAGAGCTTTATGTCATTCTTAAGGTTATTAAATCATCTTTCTTAACTTCAACTTGACCACAAAACGCATTGTAATTTAACAGAAACGCGTTATTACTTCTTAACTAAAATTAGTTTTCTTTGTTCTTTAATATTTGCATGTCATAACTGGTATCATTTATCTTATAAAATAGAAAATTTCAATGCTTTATTTTTTATTAAATATTAGATAGAATGCAGCTATTGTTTGGGGGTAGCTGATATATTATTGTCATCATACACGAAGGGCAATAATGTCTTCTACAATCTCACCGACAGCTAATATTGTACAGAAGATTAATTTAATACAAAGAATTTGATGTAAGCATGAATACTGCCATTGAAATTCTAGATTAATATTCTGGACGTTCAGATATTTTTACCAGCCTCTTCGTACGCGTCGGCGATTTAACATTATTAATATTGTTTCGTATTTTTTTTTAGTTAAATGTGACCACTTCGAGATGCTGAACGCTTCAATACAATCTAACGAAAATCGCTCGTCTCGTTATTAACAATCAACAAGTTTACATTTCACTTAGAACAAGTGTGAGAAAAGAAGTGTGCTAACCAAACAAGCACAGTAAATACTTCTTAGTGCTACAAGATTCTTTTTTCTAACCAGAAGCTGTTAAACTTAATGTAAACGTTCGTAAAGTATAATTTTTTTAGAAACCCATCAGAAATGATCAAGTTGTTTTTAGTGTTTAATATAAAATGACCTAATTAACAACATCCAAATTTTAATTTTCAAATATCATTTGAGTTTTTAAAGTTTACAGAATTTGGTAAGCTTCCTTCAAATTAATTAATTAATTTTAAAGTCAGATAGTAACATTATGATAATAAGAAAAATATTACTGTTAGCAAATTTTTAATTTCATTTTAATTCTAATATTCATAGCTCCAATTTTCCTTTAAATAAAATTAATTTAATGTCCATAATGTAGATAAATTTAATTCTGAATTAAATGTATCAATAGATGCTTCGGTGTTTTATTTTTCTACAGATAAATATTAAAGCATTGTTGTTAATTTTGAGTTTTTATTATGCACATTAACATAAAACTAACAGCATTCAATTTACCATTAGAATATACGGAGTTTTGGTTTTGTGTTCCATATGACATTTATGTGTAGAAAAGCAAAATTCTCTACGATTTAATGAAAATTTTAATACGGAATTAAAATTATGTAAGTACATATTAAAAATTCAGTTAATTTTAATGTAAGAATTAAATTTATATAAGCAATAGGAATTAAAATCATTTTTACGTTACATATTAATTCTTAAATAAATAATATTTAGAGCATTAAACATTTTTTTGTTTTTAATTTAACATGATTAAATACTAAAACGGCGTAAGATTTGTAAGTAGGTACACACTTTTCAAGAATTTAATTAAATAATTCCTACACTTAGTAGAAATATTAACTGATGTACATTCTTAACTTTTCGTTATAAATTTTTTTTATTTATTTATTTATTATTTTTATTAATTATTATTAATGTCATTATAATAGAAGATTTAACTTCTTTTTAATTCTGATACTCACAGTCCCAGTTTTCCTTTAAACGTCAAATGTTAACTCTAAAATCTTCCGTTTTTGTTTAAAATAAAAATAAATAGATTTTCCTTAAGTACATAATTTAAATATTAAATATAATTGCGTTGAATATTTAATGTGTACATAATTCTTCAATTAAAGTGAATCGAATTTCGATTATGTATAAAATGTTAATTCCTTAAAATAATTAATTAAATTTACATTATAAAAAATTTTAAACATTAAATAAAAATACTGCCAAATACATATTAATTACCTACATTATTGCAATTTTGAATTTAATTATCACTATAATCTTGGGAGTTTTCCTTTCTACAAAAGAATACGTAAGCGTTAAAATTGTGTGCAAGTATAGTAGAGCCGCATTTAATTAACACTTTACTAAGTACATAATTTTAATTCTTAATTACTAAAAATTAGGGACTTTTAGTTTTGTATGCACATAACGGTGATCTATAATATATTTATGTGTGTCTAAAGAAGCAAAATTCTCAGTGATAAATTTTATTTAGAATTAAATTTACATTACGTATTGGAATTTCAATTAATTTTTGTTTAAGGAATTGAAATTGTCTACACAAGATAAACTATATTAATTTTAATGTAAAAATTAAATTTATCTATTTAATAGAAATTCAAATCATTTTTATAAATGTGTTTAATATAATACATTATGTACCTACATAATTTTAATTCTTTAACTAAAATTAATTCAATTTCTGTTTTGTACAAAATATTAATTCCTAAAATAATTAAGTAAATTTCTATAATTATTTGAAATAATAAAACGTGATATATTCATTACGCACATTATTTTAATTTCAAATTAATTTAATTCATCATTTGATTCTGAGGAGTTTTATTTTTCACATTAATGTTAAATCATTGTTGTAATTTTTTTTTACTTACAAGAATTGTATGCAAGTACATTTGAGTGCATTTATTAAGAAATTTTTATTATCCACATAATTTAATATAATCTAAAGATTTTTAGATTTATGTGCCCATAACAATGATCCAAAAGATTTGGATGTAATTTTCTACAATCTAGTGACATATTTTATGCAAAATTAAAGTTATGTGCCTATCGGAAATTCAATTAATGCAAGAATTAAACTATAAGTTTTGCGACATCTAGTGTCGACTCGTGTTAGCGATCACGTACGTGAATGGTTCGCATTAAATTTATGTAGACAGTAGAAATTTAACAAAATTTCTTGTTATTTATGACATTATGTGGTATGGTATAGTACTCGTACGAATTTGTGAGAGAGTTGATACACACTTTTCAAAGATTTAATGAATAATTGATCGTAAAATCTTAACCAGTTGCAATAAACCCGCATTATTAAACACAGTTCCGACGGCAAACAGTTGGTATGAGCAGTATACTCTACTTTAAGATAATTCTATACTATTATGATATCTTGCTATTTTCGCAACTTAGAACTGTAAGAATTGTTAAAAATTATACTAAAACTTATTAGCCATCAAAATTCTAGTGAAAATAATAACATTTATTAGAACTACTCAAGAACTGCTATTAAATGTTACAACAAATGCGAGAAATTATCACCATGGTATCTTTTCAAGAAATACTAAAATTTAAAATTATTACCATCGGAACTATATTTAAAAATGATTATACTACTTAGAACTAGATAGATAGATAGATTACTGCAAAGAAGTTTTCTTAAAAATGCAAAGTGCTCTACTAATGTCAAAAATTTTTAAAAATATTTTAGAACCAGCAGCCACCAGAACTCGTTCACAAAACCTTTATTTTTTTTCTCTTAGGAATAATCTTACCCTTACTTGTATTTTTTGGTTAATCGGTATGGATGCAAAATATCAAACTTTGTACGTATTTACTGTTTTTCTCAAAGTCTGGCTAATATTTGAGCTTTGTTTTGACCAAAATATGAAACCTAATTCTGACAATTCATGATACGAGTAATGAAAACCCATTATCAATGACAAATGAGCACTATTCTCCATGGTTTGAAAGCTTCGTTGATAGAGAGCTTAGTTCCCATCTTTAAGTTCCTCGTATTTCAAAAATTCTTCCAAATTTTCTTCTGAGACTCAATCGCTTCCTTTCAATTTAACAGATAGAATTAATCCCCGGTTTAATTTTATTATCTGCAGCAACCTCCGCACAGATAAATATAATTTCCAAACTTTTGACAGTCTTTTCACATGTTCGAATGAGCACTTTGCCATATGACTTCGGTACAAAAAAAAACAAAACTCTAGAGATGAAAATCAGATCAGTTGTCTAAATCCACCCCATTTGTAAAACACTACTGCCAAAAATGACCGCAGAAGCCATCAGTAAAATGTTTTAATAGAAAATGTCTTGTCTGATTGTAGATATCACGACTATTCCACCATTGTCCATTTTTTCAGAATCTTTTTTTTTGTTCAGAGTACCATTGACCACGACTCTATAATCCGTAAACTTAAAAAAACGATCTAAATTCTATTTCTTTAATTATTCAACGGCACAAATTGTATGGGACAAAACTACTAATTCAAATAATAGAAAAAAACACAGACACTTCCTAATATTGAAATTATGTGTAAATTGAGTCAGATGACGTAATTGAAGAGCTGGGTGAGTAACAGAGATCAGTAGTAAAGTAGGTCGGTCATCTGGTATCGAATCAGGTCTAGCGTCAATGTGGCTTGTAATAGTTTGAAGAACCAAATGTGATAATTGAAAAATTTCGCGCGGAAACTAAACAGAACATTCATTTCTTTTCGTTTGACTTCTTGGTTTCGCAAAATATTTCAATACAATTTAGTTATAATGAGATTCAAGTATGCAATTTTTTAGCAAGGTTAAACTCTGGGAAGTATCGAAATCACCAACGTGTACAAGTCTCCAAACAGTATATGTTGTATGTTCATGACCTTAACAGTCATCATGAGATATTAAGGAGATCTTCAACTAAACTCTCGCACCAAATAATAAAAGTAAATCTCTGTTTAAGAATTACCAACAAATGCACAAAAGATGATACTGCTAATTAACATCTCCAGACCATGGATCAATGTCTGTATAAAAGATGGTGTCGAAAAAACAACATTCTAGCCGCAAAACATTGAAAACGCTGCGTAGGCTGGAAGCAAGTGTAGCAGAGAAGCATTAAATTAAACATTAGATGCCTTGATAAAGGCTAGGCTAATGCAATCGAAACGTTGACTGACTACAAGTTATAGGGTTTGCCTGAAATCCCTCTTGCACTCCTCTAGAATTCTCAACACAGTTGCCAAAAAGGAGTTTTCAATTAATTGAGAAGAATTACAAAACACTCAAATTATTCAACAACTTTTTCAGTGACATCAAGGTTTGCTGGTATTGATGATGTGCATCTAAAATGTATAAAAAACATTGGCACCGACACAAACGACTACTACAGTTTTTATCAACGTCTCTGGCACTAGATCATTACCAAAAATATGAGACCACTTTAACCCACTACTAAGCCAGAAAAAAAACAGATCTTACTTATCTCTCTATTGTGCATCCCTTCAAATACTGAAGATAGACTTAGTGGTCCTTATAGAGACGGACAGAGTTTAGGGCTCGAAGAGATTTCTCGGAGTGTGCGCTTGCTTTAACCAGCACCATTGAGACTGGATTCAGTTAGGAAAAATTTTGAAATTAAATCTTCCTGTGCTTCCCTTTTATATTTTTTGTTTCCATTTTGCACAGAATGTAAAGTGCTTACTCTAAACCTACCAACCAGTTCTCTTTTCTATTAGATATATCTATTGAGAAGTAAATTAAATGTTTCTTAAATACAAAGTTTTTTTTACCAATTATCAGAGATTTTCTCTTTTGTTATACTATTCTGAAATAATATTGTAATCGCCTCCGTAAGATTATGATTATTTTAGTCATTGTTTTCTGTTATCTCTTCATTTTAACTTCTTCTATTCGGTGATATCATCCGTCTGGTTCTTCAAATAAGTTATTGAGCTAATTTTGGTAACTAGCGTTTCCTGATTTATTAATTTTTTCCTGTGTCTTTTCTAGCCGACATTGGAGTATTTTTCTTTAATGAGTTCTTCTACAGCTTATACGCTCCTTTGTAGCAGCTACGCCTCCCTATATATTAAAAAGTTTGGCCTTACACTTCCACACTGGCCAGACAAGTTGAAAGTGGCTGTGATTGTAACGATTACAAAAGGTGTTAGTATGGTAACCGGGACCGACGGCTTAACGTGTCCTCCGAAGCACCATGGGAACACTTTAGTAAATTGCTCGAGAAAATCTCTCGCCAGTCACTATTAGAAGCGAACCAGCGCGCCAACGGTAGCCAGTTTACTAAACGGCCGCTTATACCACTAGGCTATGCTCCCATAAATTTTTTTGCCCACGGTTAATACTTAAATTTAAAGAAGTCGTACCATGCAGTAAGTTGTTGCACCTTTCAGATCATACCTTCGCATTAAATCATTTACTGTAGGAGTATCGAAAGCCAAAATAATTTCATTCAATGTCAAGTCGCCCATCTCTCTAGATCTGGAGAGAGTATGATCCTCTGTAGGATAAGCTTTGTTGACTAGAGTTGAATACCAATTTTAAGAAGTGAATTTGAATCAATTTATTTGGTTTGTTTTATATTAATAACTAATAGTATTGGCCAATAATAAAAGTGATTTCAAGAATATAACAATTTTACTTAATTTATATTAATCAATTTTACAATTTTTAAAATAACAAAATAAATAGAAAACCAAACAAAAATTCTCTCAATTTTTTCTTCATTCTATCTTTACTGTCTACTTTGTCTTTTTCATTTTTTCCAATCCACTTTCCTCATCCACCCTATTACCCCATCCTTCTTTCTCTCCCAGCAACACTATCTCATTCTTTCCTTTGCGCTTATTTTTTGCACTCTAGCATCAAATACATTTTATTTTCCCCACCCCTCCCCACACATTCTAAACCTCCTATGTTCTGTCCTTCCACAAGTACCTGTTCTCATTTTTCTCTTCCTACTTTGAATCTTGCGATTAACTTTTTATCATTCTTCCGGTGGTAGTGTTCTTCGGTTTTCCTGCTATTAACTCTTCATACTTCATGTTGTAGTTTCTTTCTCTTAATTTTTACTCTTCTTTCTTGTGAATGTGTGTGCATATCCCTTTGCACTATATCTCTTTCATCTTTTATCTTCTTTTTACTTCCTCTCTCTTGCCATATCCTCCTTTCTTTTCATATTATCTTTCTTCTCCCCATCTTTACTATATTTTTTCTTTGCGCCTCTATCTCCTTCCAACATTCAAACCATATTCTAATTTTTTTCTTAACCTTATGCCCTTTTTCAAGTCTACAACCTTTTTTTTCCAGTTTCAGTTCCACTTCCACTATACATCATAGTCTTTCCATCTCTAATCTTAGTGTCCTCATCCAATATTTTTCTTATATATTCTTCAATTTCTCCAACTCTCTCCATCCCCACACCTTCGCTCCGTACATCACACACTTTTCACTGTTCTTTCAAATATCCACCATCTTTTCTTTCCAAATTTCTTTCTCATATACCCCATACCTCCCTCATTACATTACTTTCTTTCTGCTGTAATTCCTTCATGTGTTTTCATCCATACCTTACCGTATATCCACGATCTCTATTTCTTCCTATTTCCCTTCCATTTCACTTCCATTCCTTCCTTTATCTTCCTAAACTCCATAATTTTGTCTTTTCTACGTTTACTTCTAATTTTTACTTCTAAATATCTGTATCATTTCTTTCATATCCTTCTTTGTTTTTACCAAGATCACAATATTATCTGCATAGACTAGAACCCACACTTTTCTTCTTCCCACCACTATTCCTCTTAACTCTTATTCGTCGAAGGTCAATAGAAAAGAAATTTTAATATTTTCAAGCTCCTGAAAATATATTAGTTATCAGTAACTACACAATTATTAAGAATGGTAAAAACGTAACAGAGCGAAACAAATAGAAAGAAAAAGTGGAAAATCTATAGACAAACTGTTTCAATCAAACAACTACTTAAGAACATTGATTGCATATAACAACGCAGCATTTTAATATGTTGTAGTACGAAAAGCGGTTTTGCAAAGCTAATTTCCTGGCAGGAGCACGAGGGACAATCGCGTCATTAATCTTTGTGCGACATCAATGCAGTGTTTTGTTGGATTCTCATTTTAAACATACATACTACGAAAAACAACCGGTGACAAGTGACAAGTAATAGATTGGTTCTTTTTTAGATTGAGTTTAATGATTAGCAAACCTTTTTGTCATCCTTCTTTAGTACAGTTAGTTATTGACATTGAACAAAAAATTGTGTGTGCATAGAAACCATTGAAATGCGGATGCAACCCTAAATTGATCGAAAACCATCAGGTGAATAAAATGTTAAATTTTTTAAACAAGTAACTTTAACAATATCTAATTAATAATTTATTTTTAAACCACAACATTTTTGCAATATCTATGAACATAGTTCGAAACGCCATTTGCGTTAATTAGTTAATTAAATTTAATAATCCTTTTAATTAGCTCGGTTCTGTGATAGCAGGTCTACATTTTTGACAAATTTTAAACACTAAAAATGAGAGACACTAATTCGCGCAAACAATTTATGTTTTCTTGATTATTACTACAATGTGTTCAGAAATGATTGATTCACTTTTGAATTTGACGCGTTGTCATTCTAGTAGCTTTGATTTGTATTTTATATGGTAAAATTTTCCTGTATCGATGATACTGACAATCAAAAGATCTGCAATTAATTACAAGATTCACGATGATTTCTTAACTTTCTTCAAAACTTAGGAAAATGAAATCCTTGCGTTTTTTGAAATTTTCTTGATAATATTTAAAATTTTAGAATTAGGTTTTGTAGGTTAAATAATATAGCTTTTGATATGATTAATATTGCTTTTTTAATATTCGGAAACTGATAATAGTAGTAGTTGAGATTTTTTCAAATCTACCTTTTTACGTGAGTCCTTGCAGAGTTAACAATTTTTTCAAAAAAATCTGTTTTTTTCGTAGATTTCTGCATAGAACTAAAAATTAGAAATTTAAAGATTTTGAAGAACAAAAATGTTTAGGATCTGCTCTCTCCTCGTAGTAGAAGTAGACGTCGTGCTACGAAATTGAAATTTTTAGTTATAGTAGAAATACAAAAGTTTAAGTTCGTTTATTTCTCTCAAAATCTGGTCCGAAATTCAAAAATAAGCATTAGTTTTTTCTTTATAATTAATTTAAAAATTCGGATGAAAGTTTCAGAACTAGATTAACTAGATTAATTTCTATAATTGATCGTATTTTCTATACATAAAAGTGCTATGGAGACTGAAATGGTGTTACAAAAAAACTAAAACCATAATTGATTTTAGTACAAATAAATTTCTTGAATCTTCAATTTTTTTCAAATATATCTTGACAATTCTTCGTACACTCTTTGATAAAAGTGCTGCAAAGAACTAAGCATGACGATACAAAAATTAATTTTTGCGGTATTACTACAAAATTTAGAACATAGAAATGTTTCAACTTTTTGTATCTTTTGGTGCCTGTTTTGATCGAAGACATATTATCTACCAGACATCTTTCTACAAAATTCAAAATTTTGCAACCTTATTTTAAGAATAAAATTAAGTGACGTGTGGATCATAGTCAGGTTAGACTTTTGTACCTTAATATTTTTTGTATCAATTTTATTGTCAAAAGATATTGACTCACTACCATCTTACTACGAAATTTAGTAGACGTGGTTTTTTTCTAGAATTCTAATATTTTTTCATATTAACAAACAAAAATTCGGTTAAGATATTAAAATCAACTAAAATATCTCTTTGAAAATAACAGTAAATTAAGTGAATAAATCTAGTTTAGTAGTACGTAGTGCTACAGAAAAAAAATTACAACTGTAAAGTATGGTAGACATACACACATAAATTTAAGTTAACAATAAAAAAACCAGTGCGTTACTCTCATTTTGATAATTTTTCAAGGCCGACGCTACGATAACTAAATTTTTTGGCATTAGACAACATTACATTTTAGTATCCTTTAACTTTTTTGAATCTTAATATCTGTTTTCATCAAGCACATTATCTATCAAAACTTTACTACCAAATTGAAAACTTTAAAACTTTTTTTTGCAAGCAGTATTTAGTTAACCAAACCAAAATTTGGTAGACGTATAGATGATAGTCAGGTCTATATATCTAACACTTTGCTACGAAATTAAAAACTTTGAAACTTTTTTTGGTAAGTAGAATCAAGTTAACGAAATCAAAATTTTGTAGACGTATAGATCATAGTCAGGTGTATGAATCTATCACTTTGCTACAAAATTGAAAACTTTGCAACCATCTATATATGCATAAAACCGTTGGCGGAATAAAAATCGTGGAAAAAGCTGGAGAATAAAAGCCAGGAAAAGGCTACGGAAACCGGCGGAAAAATGCAAAAAACCGACGGAAAACCGTAAAAAGGCCGGCGGAAAAAAAGGCCGGCGGAAAAAGCGACGAAAAACAGCTGACAAAAAATCCAAAACCGGAAGAAAAATAACGCATCAAGTGATCAGTTGTGTTAAACAACTTTCGCTGTAGTTTCTCAAGATTATCATTATGAAGATTATAGTATAGCCTCCAGATTGTACAACAATAAAGAATTCTTCGATGTATTAATTAATGATGGTGACCAAACGATATTTTATAAACTCAATGCGTTGATCGCAAAATAAAATATTTTACTTTAGCACTTATACCATAACTATTATACACTTTTGTTTAGAATGTAAATAATTTAATTTTTAAAGTGCACTTCCAAATCCAAATTTAGAAATTAATTATAACTTGCAAGTAGTTTTCAAAATGCATTTGCAATTCGTCTATTGTAATAAAATTGAATTTACAACCACCAATATTTCTAAAATACTACATAGTTTAATAGCACAAGAAAATATAAATAAGGTAAGAACGGTAAATGATTCACTCACCGGTTTTCTTTTTTTGTAGATTTTTTTACCGCAGCATTTTACACACCAGCTTTTATATCACGACTTTTCTCGGCAGCTTTTTTATATCCAGGTTTTTTCCGGAGGCTTTTTTACCGCGGTTTTTTTCCAAGATTTTTTTTCCGGAGGTTTATTTTTCCGCAATTTTTTTTCTGAGGCTTTTTTCCGTCGGTTTTTTTCTGGAGCCTTTTTTTTCGCGGCTTTTTATACCCCGGTTTTTAATTCCTCAGCTTTTTTTCCTAGATTCGAGAAGTGCAAATAGCACCACGACGGCCTGATAACGGGTATTCTTAAAACTGATCAGTCTTTGACGTTGAAGTCCAAAAATGTTTAACCCAGAAATATTAGCTTTCAGAGTTCTGTACCTACTTTTAATTAATTGTAGTTTTAGTCTTTCATTTATTTGACTTAATTTTTATATCTCCGGTTGAAGCAAAAGATATTACTTTCCAAGAAACCAGGTCTCCTACCAATCGCTTCCACGTCGTCCTGGTTCTCTCCCTGTAACTCCGACGATTCCAGTCCTCTTCTATTTCACCTACACTTAGTCTCCAATCTGTGACTTATCAATTCCGGACCACAGCTAGTCATTAAATAATGTTCGTATTCAACACCATCCATAATCTAGTTCCTCAACAAACATGTCCCGGCCGTTGATGTCCCCAGAAATATAAGCTCTCAAAGTCAAAGTTCTGTACCGGACTTCTTAATTTAATTGTAGTTTCAGGCCTTGATAGAACTTGATAAAAAGCAAAGAGTATCAATTGAAAAATTTCCTTTCCAAGAAAACCAGCACAAACCGCTTCCTTACGTTGTCATTGGTTCTTTCCTGAAACTCCTAAGGTATAAGTTTCCTATCTATTTCACATTACACGCATTTTTAATTTGTGATTTCGTAGTTTTTAAAATCCATTTACAATTCAAAAGAGCACAAATCCTTATTCTATGAAAAGTGTACTGTGTTAGATTATGAAACATGACTAGAAAATGACTCAGTTTACATAGAAAAAATATGTTGTCTATTGTAATAAAATTCTCATTTACAAACACTATCTCTTTCTAAAAATACTTCACAGTTTAATGGCACAAGAAAATATAACATAAGGTAAGAACGGTAAATTAATTCATTCACCTGTTTTCTTTTTTCGTAGATTTTTTTACCAGCGTCCTTTTTCGGAAGCTGTTTCATATTCAGGTTTTTTCGAAGGCTTTTTTCTGGAGTCAAATTTTGGTAAGTTGTCATTGATCTATAGTCAGCTCTCTAAGCATCTAATACTTTGTTACGAAATTCACCTTTTTTGCAAGCAAAATTAACTATAATTGGAAATCATAATAAGATCTAAGTATCAAAGTTTTGCTATTAAAATTGAAATTTACATAGCTTTTTTCAAAGATAAAATTGGTTTAACAAATTAAAATTGGAAATTAATATTATAACCTTGTATATAATAATACATAAAACAAGTCATAAATTAATGTTTTTGTATCAAAATGAAGCTTAAAGCTAGTCCCGTGTATTGCTAGTTAGGCATTAGTATAAAATAATGTCTAAACAATCAACATTCCTCATTGCTTTTTGACAATAAGGCTGAAAGGAAAGTCATTAATAAGCAATAAAAAGCTTTATTCTTAAAAAACAATTCTGAATGATATTAGAACTAAATTAAATAGGAAGGTAATAATAAATAAACATCAAAAATTACTAATTTTTATTGCTGACATTTTCAAAATACCTGTAGTTCAGCTGATTTCTGATAGCTGAGCGCTATGCCCAATAATTTTAGTTGCGTTTTGATACCAAACCATTTTCGTCACTTCTCTGAAAGAGCGAGCAAGAATTCTGAAAAAACAGTTCACAATAAGCTAAATCCCTATGACCCGTTTTAAAAGCACCACCGTGTATATAATTTTGTAAAATCTGTTTTCCAAAATTTTAGGTATTATTACTACGAAATTCTAGTATACGTCGATTAATTTTCTTAAATTCTAATATTTTTGTATTGCTTTTGGTTGATAAGATATTAATAAAGGCAATGATTTATCTGGCACATTAAAATGATATTAAGTTATGAATACATTTCGTAGTACGTATTACGTAGAGCTACTTAAAATAAAAACTATATTAGTGAAGTATGGCAAACCTATAAATTTTAAATCATTTATTTATGCAACATAAATTTGAGTTAACAACACAAAATTGGTGCGTTACTTCATATTTAGTATAATTTTTCGATGTCAGACGTTTAGCGAAAATTAAATTTTTTACAATTGCAGGTACAAATTTTAGATTTGAGTACTTTTAACGTTTATGTATGCTAAATAGTTTGTTTACATGTATCTATCAAATACTCTAAGCTACGAATCTTGATAATTTTATAACAAGTTTTTTTGCAAACAAACTAAAATTTGATAAACGTTAAAATTTTATAAGCTTTTTTCTGAAGAAAATTATATAATTCTTATTTAAAACACTATTATTTTCTTATTATTCATATTTTTTATGCAATCTGTTTTCCAAAATTGAATATTACTATACATGAATTTAGTAGACCTGATTTAATTTTATTGAATTCTATAGTTTTCGTATAGCTGTTCGATGAAGAGGTTATCTGCTACGAAATTTTCAAACCTTTTTTTAAACTGAGAATAACTTAACGAAATCAAAATTGGTAGACGCATAGATGATATTCTATGTATCTAACACTTTAGCTATGAAATCCTTGAAATCGATCGAATTAAGATCCTGTTTTCGATGGATAAAAAATCATCAAAGCTTTTTTTAAAGGTAGAATTGAAGTTAACAAATATTAAAAATTAGTGTACCAATAAATATATCGATGTACTAATAGAATATTTAGTATCGCGCGTTCTTCTACGTAGAAATTAAATTTAAAAATAAATAAGTTAAAATATTTTGATAATTTTTATCGTATCTTTTTCGAAAATTAAATTACGCTGAATCTGTAGTTCAATTCATTTCTTGTATCAAACATATTACGTACCAAAAGAGTAGAATAAAATGAATTTTTAAGCTTACCAAAATGTTGTCGAAAGTAAACTTGGAAAAGTTAAGCTGCATTTATTGTGACAACCATATATGCGGCTTATTGACTTAGTATAAACTGTTTCTTTTAATTTTTGTACCATAAAGGATAACACAAGAATCTGTACATTTGCTATTTATTGTACGATAGAAATTCTATGCTAGCATTTGTTTGAAAGCTTTCTTCAAAACTTTACAACACACTATAAAACGACCGTGACGTTTACAACTGAGGGTTGACATTTTAAACCGTTTTCTATTCTAATAAATAATTTTTATTATCCAAAGAAGATTTAATTTTTGGAAATTGGTTAAATTCTGACTCGCCCAAGTGCGGTAGCTTTTAATTAACAACAAAACAACGCACTCACTCCAAAATAGATTTTTGACTTTTTATACGCACATTGGGAGCCAAACGAAGTTCTTTCTAAATGCCGAAAAAAAGAACATACAATACCTTTAAAATTGGCAAAAATCGCTAGATCAGAATGCACTAATCTACGCTCGCGGTGATTAAAATTCGACGAGATTAAAGAAGGTAATTACATTACGCAATATGAATGACAGATTATTTCGATGTGAAAAGAAGAAGAGATCTTTTTCAATTTCGAACACTGACCTTTGGGAAGTAGCCATAATAAACATCTTTATAGCTACAATTGAAGTTTAGACATTATCTCTATGTTGAAAAGTGCAGTAATCTTCTTCTAATAAAATTTGCCGACAAAATCACAATGGACTTTTCGTGTAGTAGTTTCAAAAATCTTTGGTCCATTCTTCTCAAAATTGCTTTTGTTGAATTTTAACCTTTCATAAATTTACAAATATGTTAATATTCGGTTTAAATTGATTTTTGTCACAAATACAACTTTAAAATATATGGCGCCAATACACTTTGGTACCTACTTACAGTTATAAATAAAACTTTCTAAAGGACGTATTTATAACGCTTTGCTTAATTTACCTGAGCTTTTTATTACTTAAACGAAGTGATTTTTTTTTGTAAAATTTTCGAAACGAACTTGGTTTGGTTAATTAATGTAGGTTGAGTTATGAAGCCCATTGCTTTTACGAACTTGTTTTAGCTTTCTTGGCTCGTTAATTAATGCAATGTTGAGGTCGACGCCTATATTCTATACCAATTAACTCGAGCACGACCGTACTTTTTTTAAAACAAAATAGCGTCTCTTCTATTTTTTACAACAATCTTTTTCTTTGCATCAGTAAATTTCAAAAACTATAGTTGTAGATCCCATCTGACTACTGCGTTGTAAGGCAGGTAAGGTTCAAATATAATTTCTACTACTGTGATGTAATTGCAAACCTTGCTTTGTATAATGGCTTGTGTAATGTACTCATTTACCGAACAATAACTTCATAATTAGAAAATGGCACGCCGTTCAGCTCGCCGTCGCTAATTACGGGGGCGGTAATTAAGTAATCTGTTTTACTTTTAACCGCAAAAGCTGAAGTTCTTCATTTAATTTACCACCCATTTATTCACTTACGTATCTGTAATTTTACACATCATACCATACAAGTTCGGTTTTGCGGAATTACAAGTCATTATCGACCCAATTTAAAAAAAAGCAGCTGCTAATGGTAATCTTTCCTAGATTTTGAATGCGTCTTCTATATTGATTGATAAGTGAGACGAATTGCCAAACAACTTCTAAAGTTTGTGTTCTATTCAATAGCCTAACCTTTTGGAAATATACTCTACTACACGCTTTTATGTTTATATATTAAATAATGCAATTTGCGCTTTGTGTATTTCCCTAACACAAATTGAAGACGTTTGTATGGTTCGAAAGTAATTTTTAAAGTACAGTTAGTTCAACATAACGGTAACTTAAAATGAATCTGCACGCCAATTTTCACCTACTTTCATATTTTAGCTTGAAAAAAAAAGCGTTTTAATACGTATTTTTATTACTATTGATATTCAAAATTTTTATATAGGATTTTATAAAATAATTAAAAGAAATTTTCGAGGACTTTCCATTGTATTTGATGCTGATTATATTTAACATAAAATTGGCCTACCCTTGTATTTACCCACCTCATACTAAAGCCAAACATTTTCTTTATTAGATACGTTATTTTATAGTGAATTTTCTATAATAATACGAAATTATGAAATAGAAAGATATGACATGTTAGATACTTTCACATTGATTTTCGAAGGACAATTCACTAGTGACATAAAAAATGGTAGTTTCCATTTGAAAAAATGAGTTTACAGGTATTTGTGATGCCAAAGTTTCAACCAAAATTTGCGTACACTCTGTACAATATTTTCGGGCATCGAGAATGGTTATTATTAGAGCCGTGCACAGACCTCATAAAATAATTTTATCTCTATATAAAACTTCCCGGTACCTAATTCCTTTGATACCGTACATTAAATTAAAAATTTTGAAAGAATGCCAATAATTTCAAAACCGCTGAAGCTAGGGATACGAATTATCCGTCAAATGTACGTAAAATTTCAGTAATTATTCGACGGTTCAAAAATATACAGGGTATTCTATTTAAAAACAATCAACTTTGGTTGACTACGTTTTTGTTAATCATCATCCTATATACACGGTGAATCACCACCAACGGGAGAAACAATACAATAAAGTTTTACAAGTTTTGACATCTTAGTAGTTTGCAGATTGATAAATTTTACATTTTAAAATTATTTTGGAATATACAGTTGTATTTTTCTTATGGAACCTCTATTTTATTGCATTTTTGATTGCCCGTAAAAATTAAGATATACTTTTATAAAAATTCCTTATACCTAAATACAGAGCGTTCTGAGTTCTTAAAATATGGAGTATTAAAAAAATTCAATATCTTCTAATCCAACAAATCATAACAAATTTATTCTTACGTCTAAATAGTTGTATATTAGATTAATGTATTCTATGATTAAATATTAAACATTTTTACAGGTTATTATTAGATCATTTAATATGTAATATGAGTCTTATTTGAAATAAAACACCCTGTATTTTATTAATTAATAACATTAACAAAAAGTCCTCTTTCGGATGTCCTATGCGTTACTTACAGTTTGGCGCAATTTAAAATTTTCTTTAAATTAATGGTAGCGAGAGATTTTAAAACAAAAAATGACATTATGACATTACAGTCTGCTAATAATTGTCTAAAGTCCATAAACAAAAATTTAAACGTTTATCATAATCGTTTAGTGTCAAATGCTGGTGTAGTCGATCTGTGATACGGATGATAATAGTTTTTCTTAAGCATTTTTCCCAACACTCGTTTGACTGTTCCCTAAATTATCCAAACATCTTTTTGTTCTTTTATTAGGGTTTTCCGTGACAGATGTCACACTTTTCATAATCAAATTAACTGTCAAAATGGTCTACTTTTATTAACTAGTTACGAAAATTAAATTTTTCGTCACTTGTGAGTTTGTTTCGACATTTGTTTTAAATATCTTAACCATGGTAACATCGGTCACTCCGATTAGAATTTGTATTCGAATAGGTTTAATTCCTTTTATTTTTTTAAATGTTGCATGTAACATGTAACGAAATATAATTTTTTGTAACTTGTTATGTGATTATTAGACTGTAATGTCTTAAAATGTTATTAACTAATTTAATTACGTATGCATTTTTGTTTAAAAGAAGAAAATTGTAAATTGCGCAAAACCTGTAACATTAAGGCATAGGATACCCTTATACCATTCGAAAGAGGATTTTTTTATTGACGTTATGAATTAATAAAATACAGGGTGTTTTATTTATAATAAGGCTCATGTTACATATTTAATGATCAAATAATTAACATCTAATATCCAACTATTTAGACGTAAGAGTAAATTTATTATGCTTTGTTAGATTAGAAGATATTGATTTATTTTAACACTCCATATTTTAAGAAAAGTCGTCGTAACTCAGAACACTCTGTGTTTAGGTATAAGAAACCTTTTTATAAAATTATACCTTATTTTTTAAGGACAATAAAAAAAACAATAAGATCCTTTTGAGACATACCGTATATATCAAAATAATTTTAAAATGTAAAATTTATCAATTTGCAGTTATTAAAATGACAAAACTTGTAAAACTTTTACTGTTTCGCTATAAATCTCCGTCACTTGGTGGTGATTCATCCTGTACACGTGTGAATGGTATTAACTAAGAAAAAATGCCAACAGTTAACTGTAACGACATGTTTTTAAGTCCAAAGCGCTATCTAAGCGATAGCTTTAATTCTTAAATACACGTTGTCAATAAAGTTAGTATAACTTGTACAGAAGCACACACGCAACGAAAGAACACCTGATGCAGCATTTCGCTCTTATTGTGAGCTCATCAGAGGTATATCCTTAAGTGCGGTATACGACTGTACAAGACGGCGGTTGGTCTTTTTGCCTCGTTGGAGCAATGAACATAAGTAAAATGTGTTGTATTGTGACATCTCGTGTAAACATTGACACGTGTGAATAGTATAAACTAAGAAAAGTGCCAACAGTTAACTGTAAACGACATGTGTGTGTTAAAGTGCAAAGCGCTATCTAGCGATAGCTTTAATGCTATAGTATAAGTTTGAGAAAGCAAATTTTTATTTTGGAAACGTCATTCTTTATATAAAAATTCAATATGAAGTTTACAACTAACATTATTTCAATTTTTATTTCTAGAACTATGGCTATGGAAATAATAATGATAATAACAATTTATTAACGAAATCTCCATTTTCAAAAAAAATTATAAACAAAAATAATATTTAAATAAGGAAATAAATACAACATACATACATTTTAATTATTTTTAAAATATTTTAAATATAAAATTTGGTTTCTTTTCCAGGTAGGTAAAATTATTTTGATAACATTTTTGTATTTATGGAGGCCGTCATTCATTTGTACAGGTATTGTTCTGTTTGTTGTATATAACAAGTTCCGCAATATTTGCATTTATTTTGTGTATTAATTCTAATATAGTTTTATCTTTACTATCAATTTATTTTAAGTGATGTTTACTGATATTGTGGTAGGCGATGCTTCTACGAGGTAGTGACTAAGCTGTCAATGATGATTATTGCTATTGCCCAAAATTAATTTTTGTCTATTGTTTTTGAACATTTTTTTGTAATAGTTGTAGTACTTAGAAAGTATTTTGCGGTATAGAGCCAATTTACAAGGATTGGTTTAACGTACGGAATAACCGTAATTACTCATAAACATCGTTTCTCCAAGTACCCCAGTCAATAGAGCAAATAATAAGTAAATTTTTGACAAAAATAATAGTAGGATACCGCCTGAGCCATGTAATTGTAAATAGTATAAAGTACCTTGTATTCATGTTTTATACCAAAAATGAATTGTCTTCATATAGTTAATTAACATTTATATGCAAAGAAACGAGTTTTTTCTCTACTTTTTTCCCTGAGTGAAAAGTAATAAACCAATGTTAACGTACGTGTAAAAGAAAAGTTTAGAAGATAAAATATGAATATAATGAGCACCAATCGGACTCAATCAGGTAATAACTTTCCAAGAAAATCGAAAAAAAGTAAAATATTTGGGTTTTTCTTTTTAAAGTTTGTAGAAACGTTATTTTTGAGACGTAGGATAAATCTTTCAAAAAATAGGAGATAATGGTACGTACTTAGTGTGTGCAAAACTCTGCAATTGTTGGCCAATTAGTTTATGCACAATTGCGATTTAAATTTTTTAAAGCAACATATTCAATCGAGGCTAAATGATCGTGTGATCATCCAATTGTAAGAAATAAAGAAACAAAACATATATTCTCATTTTCGATAAATTGATATTTAACACCCAAAAAATGCAATCAAAAATGACTGAAAATTACCGAGTGTGAGTAGTAGAGGTATTTTACTTTTCCTGATTTTCTCAAAAGTTATTACCTGATCAAGTAGAATTGATGCTCATTTCTTCGTATGCTTATCTTCTACAACTTTCTTTTTACACCATTAACATTGGTTCATTACTTTTCACTCAGGAAGAAAAAGTTGAGAATAAAACACGTTTCTTTGCATATAAATGTTAATTAACTATATTCATTTTCGGTATAAAACATGAATACAAGGTACTTTATACTATTTACAATTACATGGCGTAGGTGGTATCCTACTATCCTTTTATCAAAAATATATCTCTATTTACTGCACTAAAGAACATTGAAGGTCGTCTTCTCCAAAATCATAGAGGAATTCATCTATAGGTCACATTATATTTTGATAGTAATGACTACCACGATATACGGTATGCTAACTTGTCAGACGAGTCTCGGAATTCCGTATATGTATTTTTATTGTAAGTGTAACATTTTTTTCTTCCATAATTTTTTCTGTGTTTTATCTGCTTGTAAGAATTTAATTTTTAAGTAATTCGGCAATTTCATTAAGAAAATTAATTTTATATTGTTCATTTTGTGATATATTTTGTTTTTATTTGTTTTCTTATAATTTGTTCATATTGTACCTGATATTGACTTCTAATTATAACTTACTGCCAGATTCTGTGTTCCAGTTAACTCGATTAGCCTTTTTCGATTCCATTTTGGCTTGAAATTTTATGGCACAACAACAGAAGAAGAAGTAGAAGGAATTGCACTGACATACATTTTGATTAATTGAAAACAATAACTAATTTAAGGGGTTGTTTCCATAGTTTCAATGTAACCTAACCTAACTAACCTAACCCCCGACAATATAACCTAACCTAACCTATGTAGGTCTCATCGTGTGGGCCAAACTGAACACGAGCTGCAAAAATTTTCAATTTATGAAAAAAATTAATCGAAAAGAAATTTTGCAATAACATTTTTGTATACAAAAAAAAATTACTCAGATCGATGTACGTAAATCTTCTAGCTCATTTAATTGTGATTGAGAAAAACTGTTCGAAATAATCGATTTGTAATACGAAAGTTGATTAGCAAATACGAGTATCATTTTTTGACGTCTTAATTTGTCAAAAAATGATACTAATATAGTTGCTAATCAACTTCGGGAAATAATTTCAAGCATTATGTAATTCGGTAAGGCTATTTCATAAAAACATCAAAGAAAAATTTATCTACTTATTAACATAAATATTAGTACAATTAAATACACAATTATTGAAAGTGGTTGACTCTTGGTCATCAAATAACTACCATTCTTGCAAACGTAGTAGTTGTAGTTGTTCTCAACACGATGCGTTCATGATGTTCATCAAAGTGCTAAACTGGATACAGCTGTTACTCTACTAAAGTGATTTGTGATTTTTGTGTTTGCAGAAACTTTCATCCATTTCGAAAGTTATTTTTTGCGATATCACAATTCTTATACCACCCAATACTATCATTTTGATTCCAAAAATTATTAACTGTGAGAAAAAGTCGATTGTTTTTGTGTTACTAGTTATTCTACTAATCAGTTTTCAAACAATATAACCTGACAATTTGCTAAAGGCCAATTCTGATCCTTTGCCTTTCATGATTACTACACTCTTTTTTAAAATAATGAGGTAGGCAACTAGACGCCACCTCCCTCCATGTCAATTCAACAGAAGCTATTAAGAAAAATATTTTCTGTAAACCTTCCGGCGTATCCTCGTTCCAGATGACTACTAACGGTTACATTCTTTTTCTTAAGAGCTAACTAACTTGTTTCTCTTTTCTTAAACTTTGCACTTGAAAATGGACCGATGTCTTCTAAAGGCTGCATATTTTTCTTGAGACAATTTCCCCGGACTAGTTGCTGCGGTATCAACGAGAGATTTTCATAAATTGTTTCAGACTGAGATTTCTGATTTTCAGCATTCGAGCAACTATGTTGAAAAATTATGTAATTATTCTATTACAACTACAACTTAATGCGTAAATCCAATTTTCAATTCGGAAAAAATATAGAAAAATATTATTATATTTCTTCCATTCAAAATAAACTAAAAGGTCCAGCTTATTTCTAAATCTATTTTTTTTATTAGAGAAAAACAAGTAGGACATGTTGCACTTATCTGCAATTATGTGACTTATTATTATTGCTCCTTTACAAGAAAGCTTCACTGCTAAGGAAGGCCTTCTTGTTAAAGGAACTCCAATCAAGTTATCTGCAATCTTCTGATTGTATACATGTTATAATTGATCGAATTATTCAAACATACAGAGACATTTTTACTCTGAACACACTCTACACTATATGATTCCATTACGCATATTGCGCTGTTTTTTAATTTAGAATATAGGAAACAAGTGTGGGCATGTTCAAAGTTAAAAAATGTCTCTGTCCCAATACATATCAGAAAAATAAACTTTTCTACGTTTATACGATCACGTTAAATACTGAAGATGAATGTTGTATGAACGTAATTTAAAGCTTTGAATTCGAATATCCGCAGTGTGAAATAAAAAAATTAAACATATAGCTAAAGTAGTAAAATTTTAAACAAATTTTAGACCATTTCGATGAAATACAAAAATTAACTTCAAAAACAACATTAAAAAGTCAAACCTCAAAAATTAAAATCAATTGCATTCCACTGTAAAAATTCCATCTCTGACCCTTATTTTAAAGACATTACCCAAGTAGAAACTTAATTATTTAGAAAAATTGAAACAGTTTTAAAAAGAACTTCAGTTTCAACGTATGGTGCTACAATTTGAAATTAATTCAAATTTTTTAAGACAGATAATATATTAGGGCGTTTTTTAAATTCAAAGTTTAAAGTTTTAGACATTTGTATATTTAATTGAAATTTCCATTTTGTATGCATCACTATTATATCATTTCAATTATGGATACAATTTTAATTCTAATTTCAATTATTTACATAATTTTAATTCTTAAATGAAACAAATTCAATATCAATTATGTGAATAACTTTAATTTTGAAATAAAAGTATCTCTAGATTCTAACAATAAAATTAATTACTTCATTTAATGCAAAATTAAGATTATCTAGTATTGGAAATTATATAATAATAGAAATTTAATTAATTTGTTTAATGAAAATTTTTATTTGAAATCACTTCAAAACATAACAGTAAAAATAAATGTAAATTAATCGTGTGTCACTAACAAACTTGAAATTAATTTTTTTTGGAGATTCAGGCGATACGGAAAGAAATGAAAATGTTTTAATTCTTAAACCTAAACAAGTATAATTTCTATTGTTTGCAAAATTTTAATTTCTTAAACAAAATGAATTAAATTTCCCTTGCGCCCTACGATTCTGATATAAATTCTATGGACTTATTAATTAAAATTATCTACATATTGAAAATTCATTTAAGAATTTAAAGTGTGTTAAAGTGAATTTAAAAATTAATATTATGTTCATAATGAAAATTGGTTGGTTTAAATTCAGTTCAAATTTGCAAAATGACTTAATTTGTAATAAAGAAAATTCCTGTCTGCAAAAATAATTACATTTTTGACTTATAAATAATACTGAATGAGAATTAAAATTGATTTTTTGACATACAAAGAAGATATGGAGAGAATTAAAAATATATAAGAGAATATGTAATTTAGTCTGTATTGTCTAACACTTTTTTAAAAAGTAAATTATGGATTAGTGTCGGTATTAATTGAATCCAAAGAAGTACATATTGAATTTTGATTAATTTTAAAGAAAGGTTGAATTTTTTGGATATTCTGAAGCACTACCTATGTGAAGACTTTTATTATTTTAACAAAGTAACATGTTTGAAATGGCGGATGAGTGAAATGTTTCTTCACAGTTTTCTTCACAAACACACATTTGCTAAAAAAGTCTCATCCAATTGACTACTGACATTTGAGTAGTGTTGAAAGATTAAAATGTATAATAGAATAGACTATTCTGTGATAAAGCTGATGCTATATTGGTGCGGCATTCTGAGAATTTTTTTTTTATCTCTAGAGCTAGAAAGTAATATATTTAAATAGCACATGACTGGAGGTGTGTCAGAATATTTTTAATCCCAAGAATGAGAATGTTAGAATTTTGTATTTAAGATTGATTTCAGTATTGCAAAATTCTATATTGATCGTAAAGAAAATATATTAAGATTGTTTACCCAAAACATAATACGTAGATCATCTACATTAAATATAACATATATAATCAAAAAATTTCCACTATCGTGTTATACAAGGGCTATTTTTTTAAAGGTCCGATTGATCGCTAATAGAAAGCTTCGAGGAAAATCTGCTAGATCTGTGAGCAGACGTCATGCACGGTGTCTCTAATTGGCTTGTAGAACGCGTTGATTCGCAGTTGTAATTTTTAAGTACGTAGGTGCTTAAAAAATAGAGCTTTTGTACAGCGTGACTCGTCTTGGAAGTGCAAAAGAAGAAAAAGTTTGTCGTCAGGTATTGTCCTTCTTCATGGTAGTGTACGGCCGTATACTACAGTTGCGAACTCTATAAAGTCACTCAATCAAACCGAATTTTCATCCTAACTTTCCTAGCTGAATGTGGTGACGCATCAAAAAAAAAAGAATGCAACAATCTTTCAACTCGTTTGAACAACGAATGTTTAAAGGAATTTTGATTGCAAAAATCAGTACTAAGAATTAGACTCAACAGAATGATCAAATCAATATCTTCTCCGATTATGACTCTGGAACTTTTACAATTAGTCAGTCAAAGACCACAATATCTTGTATATCTGATATTTTAAAAAACGGTGAATTTATTTTTTCTTTAAGAAAACTTATTTATGTAGATTCAGACAAATTAAGAACAAGGGTGTAAATGGAAAATAATCGCTCAAAAGGAAAATAACTACATAGGTTCGTTGGGGGAAGAAAAGGGTTCTGGCTGAAAATAAAGTTTTCAAGATCCGGAACCCACCCACATTCGCAAAAATGCTTAAATCGTTTTGATGGACTATAACTCGCAATACCGTGCGTTTATTTAAATTTTCATTTATGGTGTATGCTTAACAATATTTAAAAAGAAAGGCTTCAAATAGTCATGTTTAAAATTAAATTAATATTATACTTTCCAATATTATGTGGAATAAACGAATACTCATTACCTAAGTTTAATTAAAATTATATCTATACCAAATTAATTATTAAGAGAATACTAATGACTCTAACAATATACCGACTAATAGAGCATTATTTACAATCAAAAGTTAAAAAAAGTATTTTAATAAGAAAAATTCATCATGAATATTCATCTAGCATCTCTGTAATTATAATTAAACTTAAAATAAAAAAATAAAAAATATAGAGCATCAGTTTTTTAAAATTTTTATAGAACAAAACCAAATTTCTACGATAGCAATAAGCAAAACAAAATTTTTAATTTTAAAATATAAATACATGTGCATATCTTACTTACCAGTGGTTTTTTCGGTTATTGACATTCTGAAACAAAACAAAGTTAATTAATTACAATGAAACATCAAAATTATTTATATTTCAGCAGATATAATGAATTTACAAATAAAATGGATTGTTTCTACAGCCGTCAAAAAATGTTAACATTTTTGATCACTATGCGTTTGAAACATTTTGAGGACTAGGTACATAAATAACTATTTTGTTCAATTCTACTTTATATCTTGTTCGATGAAAAAAGTAAGTAGCTTTCACTTTGTACATGTTATTGTTTCATTTCAATTATCTACAAATTAGGTGTTCAAATAAAAAACTGAGATGGCTAGGCCTTGGAATTTTCTTTGAGATTAGGTGATTTTTTTTAGAAAGTAATCAGCTCATATTGACTGTAGGTTAGAATTCAAAGTATCTAAGAAAACATTCATTTCTGTCAATTTTTAGGTTATATTTATATCATGATTTAATGCAGAGTTCCACGCCACCACACTTTTTACTTGTATTTAGTGTACTGTAAAAATAATTAAATGAATTCAATTCCACAGTCTGCCCAGTCCACTTTTTAAAACTCAAATATGAACTTAATTTTTATATAATGTTATATGCGCCACATACAGAGTTGTTCCTCAATATAATTAAACATAACTTTTGTGTCGCATTGAATGTCATTTTGACTAGGTAGGTATATATTCTCCATTCAATTTTACAAACAAAGGTACTCTTAGTGTTTGTCGCAAAAGCAGCCGTTTTGGATAAAACGGATTTAAAAAGCTAAAACTGTGTTGAATTTTTTAAGTTGGGTCATTTCCTAGTTTTTGAAAAATAAGAGAAAAACGTATTTTTCTTGATTATATTATTAGGTAACAAACTTGGATCATTTAAAAGACTAAGACTAAACCAGTTAATAACATTCACAATAATTGCTAAAAATGAAAAAAAAGTTTTTTTCGAACGCCTTGTATCTCAGTAAGCAGTAAACTTTTTATCTTAAAATTCACTCTTTTGTACAAGTATTTATTAACATTCTGTATAAAATAAATTGAATTTCAATTATTTACATATTTACAAATCTTAAACAAAACGCGATGAACTTTTTATTAGGTCATAATTTTAATTCCAAATTAAACTTATCACTAAATTTTAGGGAATTTTAGGTACCTCAATGAAATTTAATTTTAGTTTAGTTTAAGAATTAAATGTATATACATCAATTATTTTTTATCTAAATAATTAAAGTTATTAATTTCATAAGAAAGCTACTCATTTTAGTCAAGATTTAAAATTATTAACCCTAAACTTGACAGCATATCTCTCCAGATACATAGTTTAGAAAATTCCATTTGTCAATGAGGCATAATGTAACTGGTTTATCTTGGCAACGTGCATTGTAGGATAAATTCAACACTATATGCAAGCCACTGGCGCATCGATCGGTTGAAATTCCCCGCCAGTTTTCACAGAAGTATTTCGGTATTCAGTGAAACTTAGGTTATGAAGTGCACATGACAGAAAGGCTATCAGGTAAGTTTGTTGATAATAAGATATTTTTCAGTTGTTTTTCACAATAATCTATACACATAAAATCGTGACCCGGTTTGTCTGTCTGTGTGTCTGTCTTCTCCTCCAAAACGGCTGAACCGATTTCGGAGATCGATAATTCAAATTGTTCAGCAGGTCCAGGCGCTGATCTTAGGCGGGATCACAAGTTGACCTGACCTTTGACCTCTGATCTGGAGCGGTGACATAGGCATGTTATATATCAAAGTGTTCAGGATGTCAAGGGGGAATGTCCTGATCGTTGACCTCTGACCTGGAGCAGTGACCTCAGTCTTTAATTTCAAGTTTGTCAACATTAGACCTATTTTCAAAAGGGTTTGGTTACTAGTTGATTGTATCAGTGAAGGAGAAGGTTAGCTCACTTTAGTAAAGACATTACGATAATAAGTAACATTTTTCTATATGAAAACCCGTGTGCAAAAATATGTATCTCTCCAGATACATTGCCAAGTTTGATGTGACGCCAGTGACGAAAGTATCTGGAGATATACATTGCCAAGTAAAGGTATTAAAGACAATTTTATTTCCAGTGTAGGTGAAATGAAGCGAATTGACAGAATATTTTCTCTTTTGCCTCCAGTGGGACCAGAAAGCGATCCAGAGTGTGAAAATAAAGACGACTTGCAGATACCATTATTGCCTAAAATAGATGATTTAACTGATATTTATACACATAAAATCGTGACTCGGTTTGTCTGTCTGTCTGTATGTTCGTCTTCTCCTCCGAAACGGCTGAACTGATTTCGGAGATCGTTACGTCCAAATTGTTCAGGAGGTCCAGGCGCTAATCTTAGGCAGAAGTCGCAAGTTGACCTAACTTTGACCCCCTGACCTGGAGAGTGACCTCATATTAAATCCAGAGAAACCTAGGCATGTTATATATCAAAGTGTTCAGGATGTCAAGGAGATGTTTTAAGATAGGTCCCAAGTTGACCTGACCTTTGACTTCTGACCTGGAGCAATGACCTCACGTCTTTAATTTCAGGTTTGTCTAGATTAAGCCCATTTTCAAATGGGTTTTGGTTACTAGTAGTAAATAATGAACAACAAGAACAAGCTCTCAGAAGATGAAGTCGTTCTAGCAGAATTGTTACCTATACCTGCTAAAGATCCAGACAATACTAGTAAAATCCAGGAAGCGGAAAATAGTTACTGCACCTGCCGTCAGAAGCGGGATCCTAAAATGAAAAAACAAACAGCTAAACCCACGAAAATTTTTTCATGAGCAAATGATGACTTTCATTACGAAGTGGAGATAGGGGAAGATACGTTCACTAAACCTGAACACCTAAAAAGCCATTTACAGTATTTCAAAACTTTTCTGATTGATGATATCGTCCAACTAATGGTGGAACAAACCAATCTGTATTCCACACAACAAAGTGTTGATACAAATTTCCAAGAAATGCAAGACGTTTTGGGCATAGAACTCATGATGGGTGTTGTGCATATGCCAGCATATACGGATTATTGGGCCCTGAAACTCGTTATGCCCCTATTGCTGATATTATGCCCTGAAAAGTATCGGCTCTTCGTCGTAGCCTCCATTTTGTAGACAATGAGGACATGAACACGGATCGTTACTTCAAGGTGCGGCCTATATCTAGAACATGTAAGGAGAAACTGTCTCAGAATTGAGCCAGAAGTGCGAAATTCTGTCGATGAAATGATGGTGCCATATAAAGGAACAAAAGCTGGTTCGAGAAGGCAATACATAAAAAATAAACCAAAGAAGTGGGGTTTCAAAATGTTTGTGAGGTGCGGCATCTCTGGAATGGTTTATGATTTTTTCCCGTACGCTGGAGAAGACACATTTCGAAACATCGAGTTTTCAGGCGATGAAGAGAACCTAGGTTTTGGCGCCAAGGTCGTCCTAGCTTTATGTAAAACCATTCAGAACAAGCCTCTGTCAGTGGTTTATTTTGACAACTTTTTTACTAGCTTGGAGCTTGTTTCTTATCTTCGGAACGAGTTCGGTATTTTGAGTCTAGGAACAGTTAGATCTAATCGTTTGAGAGGCTGTTCCATGAAAACAGATAAAGAATTGAAATCAGAAGGTAGAGGATCATTTGATCAAAAAGTTGACAACTCAAGTCGGATTGCAATTATCAAGTGGTTTGACAACAAAGCTGTTATTTTGAGCAGTTCGTATGTTTCGACAAATCCTGTTGAAACGATTCAAAGATTTTCTAAGGCAGGTGGCGGTAAGGTTCAAATTGTATGTCCTCAGATAGTGAAAGAATATAACCGCCACATGGGCGGGGTCGACCTGGCCGATATGTTTGTTGCCTTGTATAGAACCGGCATGAAGACACATAGATGGTACATGGGGCTGTTTTCACAGATGCTCGATATAATGCCTCAATAATGCTTGGTATACTATACAGGCGTGAAGCAAAACTGCTGGAAGAAGATCCCAAGTCAGTGATATTGCTAAAAAAATTTCGCATCAGTGTGTCGAAGAGTCTGTTCCAGACTAAAAAGGTAAGGGTGTGACGACCTAGTAACCGACAAGCACCACTGCCTTCGAAGAAAATCCAGAGGCCAGTTGATCCAAGACCTCAACATGACTCACGGTTTGATAAGACTGGACATTTCCCAGTGTTTCAAACAAAAGGGCGATGTAAGAACTGTAAAACAGGACAAACCCAAGTATTTTGTGGTAAATGTAATATGAGATTGTGCCTCTTACCGAATAGAAATTGTTTTGTAGACTTTCATTTCAAAAAGTAAACTATGTGAGTTCACTGTTTTTGTTTTTGCTTTTTATGAAATAGTAGATTAGGGTACCTATTTGACAAATTATTCAACTTATTCTTCCTACTTCTCAAAATTTTCTTATCTTGGCAATGTATCTTTAGAACACAACTCAAAATAGTATAAAGTGCCTGTATGTTGGCAATGTATCCTCAAAGGTACAATTTTGACTTGTACATAAAACAAAGTAATTATTTGATGTTATACATCATATTTGGGGGTTTTCTTGTTTGTTCACCAGAAGCAATAATTTTATGCCAAAATGAGTGTTTGCCAAGTTTAGAGTTAATCAAAATAAAATTAAAGAATTCCAATTATGTATCTACATAATAAAAATTTGTTCATTTAAATTCACCTTAAATTTAGTTTTAACAAAGAATCATAATCATCACTCTAAAGAAAGGCATCATGGGATTGTCAAAGATCATTGTTGAAAATTTTCTGAAATAGTTCTCGTGGATAGTAAGATTAATGTGTCAATCAAGCATGTCGAGAACGTAAAGAAGTGGATGCTATTACTGTTGTGACAGATATTTTCTGACTCGTCCAACTCAAACACCGGAGGAAGATCAAAATGGTCCTAGAGTTTCGAATAAGAAACATGTAGACCCGCCAATGTGTCAAAAGAACAAAAATGAAAAACTGATACAACATGATTGTTTTTATAAATCAAAGCGACCCTACTATTCTATAAAATTATCCATTTTCGTAGATAGCTTTTAATTAAAGTTTGATTTTATGAACTGTGTCTCCATCTTGTTGGAAACAACCTGCCGTTTGCATTTTAAAAATGGAACAATTATCTTAGGCCTTGACATTCCCAACAATTCTCTAATTTTTTTGGGAAGAAAGCAAAAAAACATGAGCTTTGACTCATAAGAGTTTGTTTGAAAAATACGTATAAAAATAAAATAATAAGTTTATTTTACAATTATTCACGTATTTTCAATATAGTCCCCTTCAAAGTACTGCCTTTAAGAAAAGATCTACTTTTGTCAACGACGTTTCCAATGTTGATAGAATGCTGAAAATCTTCAGTTGTAAGGCTCTTCAGTTGCCGTGTTGTTGCGGCCTTAAGTCTTTCACATCCCCAAGTGCCGTCCCCAAACCATTACAACAGAAATAAGTCGGAAAGCTTAAATTAGGTGAAAAATGCGGGTGTTCTGCCACGGTGATCGAGAATTGGGCAAAAAACTCACGCATAACGAGCAATGTGTGAACGGGCGCACTGTTCTTGCCCTAATATTGTTAACAATATGCCATAGTCGTCAGGAATTCTTTTGCTCTTGTCTCCTTTTTTAGAAAGTGTTATCCATAATATCTGGAAACGTTAGTTTTCCCAAATGATATGACAAGAAGGCGAGAAACAGTTTTTTTCCCAACCAAAGAAATTAAATGACCAAACATCCTCTTCATCTATAAATTACACCAACCGTTGTGAAAATTCATCCATGCAATAATAAATCTATTAAATTTACTTATTTGTTCAATTCCATCACAAAAGATGAAAGGAAAAAAAATAAGTGCAGCAATATGAATATACGAAAGTAGATGATGATTTCTGTATGAATGATTTTGCATCATTCACACTAACGTGTACTATTATTATTTGTAAATGGTTATTTGAGGGGATACATCCGGTAGTAGTATTTACGTAAATTTTTCGTTAATGTAAGTATTTTTTTATTTCAATCACTTTGCGTACAACAAACGTAATCAGCTTATACACGCACTAATCGAGTTTTATAAAAGGGTTTGAATAAAACAAAGTAAACCGCAAGATTTAGATTTTATCAATCCTTATCAGAAGAAATAAGTTTACAGAATAGCCCTCACAAATTACTTTAGTGTGTCAATACAATCGCAACCCCATCGTTCGATCGCACATTTAACTTTCATTGTTAGAATACAATAATGAGTGTTTGCCAACCAACGCTGCACATCTGGTCTTAATATAGGATAGTTATGGGTTTTCGCCCCTTATGAAAGAGAATCTATGAGTCAATAAATGTTGAATTACATAAATACCGTATGTCGACGACAAATCGGTCGTGAATCGATAGATTCTGGTAATAGATAACATTTCACACACTCTTGAATTTAACCGACAAGATTTGCTTTGTACCCCAGCTATTTCACAGAGGGTTATTAATTAAGTTTCCCACTTATTTGGTTTAAGCTATAGAAAAGTGTGAGAAAACATCCGATTTATACTACATTACGCGTTTGTTTTTGTAATGTAATCTACATACATCGGCGTATAAGAGAAAAAACACGACAAAAATAATTGAAAATTCACCGTTGACTATCGGAAGACAATGGCGGCCACATGGAGTGCCTGTGATTGCTACCGTGTGCTTCTCAGCATCATACCAAACACGTGCAAATGTTACTATGATTTAGCATTTTTATAGCTGCCCGTTTTAATAGTTCATTGTTCATTCTATTGTGCTTTTTATTTTATATGTTTATATTGTATGATTTGTGGATAACTTTTAGGATCAAATTCCGTTCGTTATTTTAATATTTTTGATTTATTCCGAGGAGCTGTTATTAATATTAATTAATAAATATAGTTTTCCGTCTATAGACAAGGAAATATCTGAGAAGGAAGCTTTTCAATCAGAAAATGATAACATTTTCTAATATACAACCAAATAAGTAATTAATTCTTTTTAATAAAAGTCCGCAGTACTGTATACAGCAAAGTGTTTAACTCCAGGATCTGGGTAGTAACCAGATTCCAAATCAATTCTAAGGCTTTCATAACTAAATATGAAGAACTGGGTATCTGAATAGAAATTACTTACAAATTTCCGGATTGTAATTGAAGAAGGAGAGCATGATTTCATCCATCTGTTTACCATTTCCAATTTTATGTTTTGTGTTCAGAAACCATTATTAAAAAAATTTTAGAACCAAACTACTTACATCCACCAACAGAAGACAATTGAAAGCAGAAGAGGTTTCTAAACAATAGTTTAAGAAAATCGATTAGCATCCAAGATCCTGATTGTCCGATTGCAGCATACAAGGATTTTTCTCGATAAAAGACCGCTAAAGGTCCTAGAACCTTTCTAATAAGTTTTTGGATGTGTCGATAGAATTATTTGAGATCACAGTATGTAACCATTAGAAGCACTAAAAACCCTTCGGTGATACAACATATGCAAGAAAAAATAAGTTGACAATTCCAGGTACGAATGTGGTGAACAGTGGTTTTCGTGATAGTGATTAAAAATCACCCACAGCTATTGCTTTACCATTTCTTAATGTATAAAAGAACTTCAACTATAAACTCCTTTCCAGAATAACAAAAATGGTACACTCATGAAATTTAAAACTTGGACACCACAATTTCTGTAAACAAAAGTTTGCACATTGTGAAGCGGGCTTAAGGGTATCATTTACAATTCTAACAGCAGGTAGTCTCAGCAGGGGTTATCTTATAGAAGGACTGTAGAATGAATCATTACACTAAGCACGTTTTAGAAAATAGGTAATTTACGTTGCTTACTTAATTTTTTCTTTAAAGAATATATTTGAAGGTATCGCTAATTAAACACCATAGCTCGATTAATTATCGAATCAAAATTTTGTTTAGGAAATGTTTACAAAATAAAATTAGAAATAATTTTGATTTAAAAACGTCTACAAGCAATAACTTTTAAATTAAATCAAAAACTAAACATGGTTATTTGGGTTGACTGATTATTACTTATTTTTAAATAAATCTAACCTACTAATTATTGTAAGTTATTAAAAAAATCATTAAACTCTCTATTCATAATATTTAGTCCTTACAAAATGTATATTTTATGACGTTTCATTTTTTCTGTAGTTAATATAAAAGTGAAAATAAAAACTAAGGCAATTCTTATTGTCAACGTATATATTTAGTTTTTGACAAGAATTTATTACATAATTATAATTAAGATACCAAGTTATAGTTTAAAATTAAATGAAAACTTTTTTTTTAAAATAAAGGTATTACTATATAAATAAATATAAGAAATCAATAATGGGTGTGACCTCCATTATTATTGATACATTCTTGGAGGCGTCTGCTCATTGACGCTATCAAGGTATCAATATAATTAATATTAATCGTTTCCCATGCGGTATCAATGGCTGCAATTAGTGCATTACGGTTTACTGGTATAAAATTTGGCCCTTGTTGTCTTCGGATAACAGCAAGTATTCGAGCCCAAACATTTTCGATAATGTTAAAATCTGGGCATTTTGCTGACCAGGGTAACCGTTCTCTATTTTCACTTTTATATTAACTACGAAAAAAATGAAACGTCATAAAATATACATTTTGTAAGGACTAAATATTATGAATAGAGAGTTTAATGATTTTTTTAATAACTTACAATAATTAGTAGGTTAGATTTATTTAAAAATAAGTAATAATCAGTCAACCCAAATAACCATGTTTAGTTTTTGATTTAATTTAAAAGTTATTGCTTGTAGACGTTTTTAAATCAAAATTATTTCTAATTTTATTTTGTAAACATTTCCTAAACAAAATTTTGATTCGATAATTAATCGAGCTATGGTGTTTAATTAGCGATACCTTCAAATATATTCTTTAAAGAAAAAAATTAAGTAAGCAACGTAAATTACCTATTTTCTAAAACGTGCTTAGTGTAATGATTCATTCTACAGTCCTTCTATAAGATAACCCCTGCTGAGACTACCTGCTGTTAGAATTGTAAATGATACCCTTAAGCCCGCTTCACAATGTGCAAACTTTTGTTTACAGAAATTGTGGTGTCCAAGTTTTAAATTTCATGAGTGTACTTGAAGAACAACAGTAGAGTCAGGTACCCGCTTACAAACAATAAGGCTCAATAACTACGACCGTTGAAATGAGAAATAAGTTTATTATGATTTTGATGGAAGTTCTTTTAAGTGGAATTAGGAGAGACTGAGAGAGCGTATTACCAGTTAAAGTACAATATTTGTATAATGTACCATACGAATACATAAATAAACCAGTTAATTAAAGCGTTGAGCATAAAATTACTTAACACTAAACAATACCACTTAATTTCTGACTTATCTTCTATGATATTCTACAATAATGTACTTTGGGTAATTCATCACCGGACTTCGGAACTTCTTCTTCGGAACAAGTACAGAATAAACCTTTTCCTACCAAATAGTAAAAACCTTTTTGAATCCTGATTGTTCTCATCTCCAAAGCATCATTCTATGTAAATGGTTTTCAAAGAAGTCCCTAAAGTTATATTGTATCCGGTCCAGTACTTTTCAAAGTCATTTTACTGACTTTGATAGTCCATGGATCAAAAACAACAAAACTTTAACACTCTTGCTTTGGAACAGATACAAATTGAACATTTTTATCAAATGGTAAAAACCGTTTTTGAACCCTGTTTTTATCCATCTCCAAAGATGGTGACTGTTCGGTAGACCAGATAGCACGTATAATTGTCAAAATGGCTAGACTTTGCAACCAATATCTTCGAAACCAAATTAGATAGCAATTAGCAGTTATTACCATTCAATAGACGTAGATCCCTTCAAAACAGATTTCAAAGGAAATATGTCGTTTCCAGTGCATTAATTTTCAAATTCAAAGATCGTGAAATTTTCACCTTCGACTTTATCAATATTTAGACAGGAGACTACAAGACTTCTTAAACTTTTTCTTTGGAACAGGTACAGAATGAACTTGTTTCTATCAAATGGTAAAATCGGTTTATGAACCGCTATTTGTTCCCATCTCTAAAGAGATTTTACGGTGGACCAGATCGTATATGTAAGTCTCCAAATTCATAAACTCTTCCTTTGGGATCAATATGTTTGGAACCAGATTAGATGGAAACTTGCGATTTTCATTCTTTGGTAGAAGCAGATTCATTCTAAATACATTTTGAAGAAGAAATCCGAAAGTCATGTCCTGTTTAGTCCATTAATTTTCAAATTCAAAGATCGTAAACTTTTATAATCCATGAACCGAAAATCACAAAACTTCAAAACTTCTTTTTTGGAACAGGTATAGAATAAAACCTTTCGGTATGAAATGGTAAAAACCATTTTTTAAACTGTTGGGTTCCATTTCAAAAATGGATAGATCAGATGCGTACACTCTTGTTTTTGCAACCCGATATATTCGGAACCGGACAAGATAAAGATATGCATTTCCACTATCCGATAGAAAAGGTTCATTTTAAGAGTTTTCCAAGAAGTTTCAAATCCAATAATTTTCAAAGTTGATTGACTTTGATAATCCATGGGTCGGAAATCACAAGACTTGGAAGCTTCTTTGGAACATGAACCTTTCTCTATAGTGTAATAAAAACTGTTTTTGAACCCTGTTCATTTTGATCTCCAAAAATGGTGATTGTACGGTAGATCTTCGATAACTTGAAAAAGGTTGCACATACTAGCAACCAAAACTTCGGATAAAAAACAATTAATCAATATCAAACGAAACATTCCTTAATGAAGGCCTAAAAAACTATAAATTAAGGAGGAACAGTTTTCAAACAAATATTTATCTTCTTCTCTTTTTCGATTTGTTTACCCTACATGGTTTAACGTTTTTCTTTTCCATAACTATCGTGATTCCAATCTGATTTTTTAATCGACTTTCTTCGATAGATATTTTAATATATATGTTTCCCATATTAAAACTCGTCTATCTCTTCCGCTCATTCCTTGAGAAACCACTGAGTTATTCTCTCTTCGGCCATCTATTTTTGGCATTCGTCTGGCATGTCCATAACATTGGAGGCTCTGCTTTCGCTATTAAACATGTAACATTCATCCTCCAAATTTCTTCAGTTCATGTGTCTTGCTACTTCTAAATATCTTCTCATCAAAATACTTATCAAACGACTTAAACATAAACGTATACAAATCATAGAAACTACAATTTAATATTTGATAATAATTTCCAGCTATTAGTGAACTGTGCGTTAATTAAAGCAATATATGACTTTCTTTTTACCTAAGGAATAAAAAATAGTTACGATATACAACCCAAAATAACAATATTATCAGAATCAGATAAATGTTTCAATGCACAATTATTTTCAATGACTGCAATTGCCGAAAAAATTAGCTGACTCAAAGCCTCGACTTCACCACGGCTTTGAAACTACCAACCACGTCAATACCATCAGTTTTAGTGCCTAATTAAACTATAACTATTTTATACAATGCAGCTAATGTCGCTTTGAATTGAATCAACTTTTAGGCAGATCATTGCCAAATAACTGGTGGTTAATAAAGTTTTTATGAACGATAGACTGTAACTTTTTTAATCTAGGTTGGAGGTCACCGTAAACTCAAAGACACTATGTAAAAAACGCTGCTAGAACTATCACTATAATCGGGTAGGCGTTTGGGTATAGACGACAAGATGGCCAGATCTTCTATGGAAAATCGGCCACTGGTACATTACCTCAGGAGTCCTTACCATGCAGGAAACCCATAACTGATGGCACCTGGAATACCAAAGAACTCTGGAAAATTACATATTGTAGAAAGAAAGCTAAAAACATGTGGAGTCGATATAGTTGAAAACATGTTGAGTTGATATAGCTGGAATATCAGATACGCACTGGAGAGAAAAAGCTCACTTTAACACGCAAATCGGAAATACGTTTATCTTCTCTGGTACAATCGACATGGCAGAAATGAAGTTGCATTGATATTATTACCAAAAATAGGAAAATACCTAACGGGATACAACACAGTCAACGACAGAATAATATCCATTATATTGAATGATAAGCCAATGCCAATAAACATTATACAGGTTATCTTCCTACAAGTGATAGTATCGATCAAGAAATAGAAAACATGTATGGAAATATAGAAGATGTGATACAAAATATACCAGACAGAGATATAGTGATTCCCATGGGGATTTCAATGCTAAAGTGAGAAACATGAAACAGGAAGACCATTTGAATAATGTGGTAGGATGAGAAAAAATCACAATTGCCAACACCAACATTAGAAGATTGGGACCTCCCCTGACAAAAAAACAAAAAATCAGATAGGTTACATATTGATCAAAACCAGGTGAAGAGCTTCTATAAAGAAGGCAAAGACACTCCCTGGAGCAGAATGTGGAAGCCACCACTGTCTTCTGATAATCAACTTCAAATTAAAACTCAAAGTGGCCAGCAAAAGAATCATGCCATACATGATAATAGTAAAGGATAATACTATATTCCAAGAAAAATTAAATCCGTTCGTTAAAACCAGTCAACTAAAAGTAGATAGTACACTAAATTTAATGTAGACCAACATAAAAAAATAATAAAAGGCACGATAGAAGCACTTCAAAAAAAAGGAAAACAAGAAAAAAGACAACACTGGATGACAGATGAATCTCTAAAGTTAATAGAAGAAAGAGAAAACCTAAACAAACAGAGTAGATGATAATGAAAAACATTATAGACAAAACAGATAAATAAAGAAATCCAAAAACGATGTCGAGTGGATAAAAATAACTATATAGGCCAGATATATGAGGCATAAATAGGAAATTGCACTAAGCAACTGAAATACGGAAATGCTGGAAGTATAGAGAAAGTAAGAAACTATTTAATGACAGTGGAAGAGGGGATAACATAAAAAAAGAAGAAGAAGAACCGACAATCTTAAAGATGAAGTATGGAATGCCATTAAAAAATTAAAATCCTAATAAATCCTTGCATTGATGGCATCACTGCAGGGGCAATCAAAGAGATGGGAGAAACAGAAACCGATCTATTTTAGAAACTCTCAGCTGATATGGAGTACTGGAAGGTGGCCCAAAGAATGGATTCACTCAGTATTGGTGTCTGTACATAACCCCACAAAAAGATATGATAACTATCGACATATAGTATCACTATTCCATGCAAGCAAGATTTTCTCACAATCATAAATAAAAAGAATCAAATTATATCGCCCATGACAAATACCAGCCGAACAAGCGGGTTTTGTCAAAAGAAGAGGAACACGGGAACAAATATTAAACTTAAGGTGGTAAATTTTTGAATAGTCAAGAGAAGTATGTAAACCCGTCTACCTATGCTTTATAGATTACAGAAGAGCCTCAAATAGGATACAGTATAAAAATTCTAAATGAAATGGGAGTACCACAACATCTTAAGTTCCTTATTAAAAAACTATAAATATTCTGCAATGCCTCTGTAGTGTAGATTAGATGATTAACTGTCAAAAAACTTAAAATTAAAGAAAGGTGTCAGACAGGGATTCATACTATCGCCAATACTCATTTAACATCTACGGAAAACAAATCATGAGAGACTATGAACTAGAAATCAATCAAGATAAAACAAAAGTAATAATCACTGATAGAGAAAACAATAACAGACCAGATATACATCAAATTAAGCGGTGCCAGATCATTAATCAATACATCTACGTGGCTGTGCTAATAATGAACACGGGCGGATGCTCAGAAGAAATTAAGAGAAAAAGCGAAAATAGGCAACGAGCAACAAAGGATCTACAAAAAACATAGAAGCTATGTTACTATCGATTCATGTTATGTTAATGTTATGACATTAAACTCAAAGAAACAAATAATAAAAACGCTCATATTCCCCATAATCCTATATGCGGCAGATAAGAAGAAGATAGACGCTTCAGAAATGTGTTGCTAGAGAAGGATGCTGCGAATTCTTTGGACTGCTAAGAGGACAAACACATCAGTCTTGGAAGAAACTCAGCGCCAAAATGGTCAACAGCAGAATATTTAAATATTTTGACCACCTACATGACAACATGGAAAGACTATATATAAGAATATAATAACCTTTAAATTAGAATTAAAAAAACTGTATTCTTCAAATTTATCGTTAGTTTATGTTAGGCAACATTAATTATTTAATCGTTTCTGTGATAATAATAGCTATTTATGTAATCAATGACGAAAAGCATGATTTTTGTAACATAATTGCCGGACGAGCGAAGCGAGATCCGCAATATCACATGAGTTAAAAACATCATGTTTCGTTACGTGTTACATACAAGAATTTTTTCTAATTTTGACAAAAACAGAGTAAACGTACTTAATTTAATATCATATTAACATATTCCCATTGTATATATTGTATATATAAATTTAAAAAGCTAAACGGATGTTATCCATATAACCTCAAACAGTAAACATGGTTTGAAAAGTACCAACTGATTTTCTACTTTTCCTAACTAGTTACGAAAAGTAGATGGTTTCAACACTTACTTTGATTTCAAAAAATGTCACTTTACATGTCAAAATTAGAAAAAATGTATATTGTATTGTAACATATTAGAACTGTTAATATAACGAGAATATTATGCGAATTTATAAAATCAAGCGATGTCTCAATCACCTGACAACGTTCGAGATTGGTTAAATCGCTAATCAATTAATTTTATATTGACGTACAATTTTGACGTTTATTTCTTGTTTTGTTTTTTTATTGATTATATTATATCGAATTTTAGGCAAGGAAAAGTGTATGAATAAATTGTTAGATTTACTAGAAAATCAATGCAATTACCGGTTGGAATTCAGTTTGCCCACACGATGAGACCTATGTATTTAGAAAACCCATAACCTGGAAGCACGAATACGCAAGAATTTTGAAAAAGTTGCGGACCAGTCATTTGTTTCTTGCAATTACGGCAATTTTAAACATGGGCAATAAATAGACTTCTAATTGCATACAACTTACTGCCAGATTCCGCGTTCCAGTTAACTCGATGAGCCTTTTAGATTTCATTTTGGCTTGAAATTCATGGCACAACAACAGAAGAAGAAGTAGAAGAAATTGCACTGTCACACATTTTGATTAATTGAAAACAATGACTAATTTGAGGGGTTGTTTCCATAGTTTCCAATATAACCTAACCTAACCTAACGTAACCTAACCTAACCCCCGACAATATAACCTAACCTAACCTAACATAACCTAACATAACCTAACTAAAAAAAAGCGAGTGACGGGCCTTTCTTGAACAACGTGCGAAACCTAACCCCGATTGTGCACGGCGGCTTTTTATTGAAAAATTAATGAAAAATTTTTTATAAAATTATTTTTTTTTCACCATGTTCCGCAACTTTTTTTTCAAAACTTCTTGCATATTCATTACTTCTCAGTCATGGGATTTCTAAATATATAGGTCTCATCGTGTGGACAAACTGAACTCGAGCCAAAGTTTGTACGTTTATAAGATAAAGCAGAAAGAATGGAAGATTTCGAGATTAAAATAGATATTCATGTTGAAAGAAAATAAATTTGTATTGTTGTGTGGTTAATATATTATGAATTTGTATCAAACGTATTATGTTTTATCTAACGAATTATGACTTGGTATCTAATGCATTATGAGTAACCAAAAATCTTCTACTATTATGGCCCCTTAATTATCACCGAAATGTAGCATTAACTGCAGTTAATAGAAGATGATACGATGAATTTATACATTTCATTTTTTATATGCATATCAATTATCTCAGTTCGTTTATATAGTTCTAGTAACTAAAAGAAGTTATCTATTATATAATATTATAATATAAATTTATTATATAATGTTATATGTACATTATAAATATTACCTTCATATGCAAATAATTTTCATTATGTGCATGACTAAATTTTGATGAGATTCATGGCAATCACAAATTCTGTTAATTACATTTTTCCTCAATGTGAAAAGTATATTTAACAACTAGTGTCGATGTTGCACGAAAATGCAACATTTTGAAACCATGGAAAAATAACATTTACCACTAAAAATAATTTTCCATATAAAGGTAAATATTAAATTTAAATTGCGATTTAGAATTATGAACAAAAATGACACAAGGGGGTTAAATAAGGCATACATTCTAATAAAAAAACGTAATAAAAAAGAAATAAGTAAAAATTTCATTAAAATATAAAAATTTAGATAAGATAATCTCAAAATTATAAAAAGTGTGAAAATTTAGTTTAGAATTTAATACAGTAAAACCTCTATTTTGGCACCTCTTAAAAGCAGCCAGGCCAAGTTTCCAAGTCAAAAACCAATTATACGGAAATATCCATATTAATGACCCTCCTAATAGCGACCACCTCTAGATAACGGCCCGGCCACTTATTTGTAAACTTTCTTGAAAAAATACATGTAATTCTACCTCCCATTTCCGGCCATTTTTAAGTAAGGTCATTAGTAGACAACAGCTTAGCGTTCAAGTTGCATAATATATAATTGTTTCATTGTGTGAGGCTTAAGTAATTACCGGTATTTAAGAACGGATTTAAAGAATTTGTTTGATTTACAATAGACAGTCATTACAGAGAAAGTGCAATTAAAAGGCTCATTAAGCTCACCCCAAAAATCGTATTTTGCGTACATAGTTTGAGTTAGTATGTTCAACAGTGCTGTTACATATAGACGTACAGAAAAATTACAATGTCGCTAAAAAGAAAACGTTTGTCTCTTAAAGAGAAAATTGATATAATTGTGGAAAGTGAAAAGTTCAATACCAGTGCTAGAAAGTTGGCTGAAAAATTTAGTGTTGGAAGAACACAAGTTAACGATATTTTAAAAAACAAATGTGATTTAAAAAAGCTATTTGAAGAAGGTTCCAATACAGAGCAGAAGAGAAAATTTCCTAGAACTGAAGGTTTAGAAATTGACCGAGTAGTTTACAATTGGTTTTGTAAAGCTAGGAATAAAATATCCCTATATCTGGACCTTTAATAAAAGAGAAAGCATTGGAAGTTGCGGAAAATTTAAAAATGACGGATTTTAAAGCTTCAAATGGGTGGCTTGAGAAATTTTGTCAAAGACATAACATAACCTTTAAAACAATTTGCGGGGAGTCAGCTGATATTAACCTGACACTGTTGAAGCTTGGAAAGCAAAGCTGTCAGTAATATTGAAGGAGTATTCACCCAAAAATGTGTACAATGCTGACGAGACCGGACTTTTTTACCTTGCGATGCCAAACAAAACGTTCTCTTTAAAAAACGATAAATGTAGTGGTAAAAAGCTGCAAAACAAAGATTGACAATTTTATTTTGTACAAATATGGAAGGTGATAAGGAAAATCCGTTAATCATTGGAAAAAGTAAACACCCAAGATGCTTTAAAGGCTCTCATATCAACAAATTGCCCTTAGAATGGGTATCTAATAAAAGCTTGGATGACGGTAGAGATTATGACTTCCTGGCTAAAAAAATTTAATGAAAAAATGAAAAAAGAAAATAAAAAAGTCTTATTATTTCTGGATAATGCCACGTCTCATCCCAAAGTGACTCTTGAAAATGTGAACATTGTTTTTCTACCCCAAACACCACATCCCATTGCCAGCCACTGGATCTAGAAATTATCCAAAACTTTAAGATGCGGAAAAAAGTATCAATTTAACCATCGCTTTAGTTTTAGATATCAGTAGCCTGGAGAAACGTTTCGCCTATTACAATTGCTAAATGTTTTGCGAAAGCAGGATTCTCGGAAAAGGTCCTGCAAGAAGATTTCGATGAAGAAGACTAAATTCCACTAGCTCAGCTTTTTCTTGTATTACTAGAAGGTAATCAACGTGTAAGCCTTAAAATGTTTATGCATCTATTGATTGTGATATTTTGACCGAAAGCCCCAATTTAAGGTATTCAAGATATAATCAGTGAATTAGACTATAGTGAAGGCTGTGATTCGAACAATGAAAGTGGTGCAGAAGAATCAGAAGTTTTACGTCAAACATTAAAGATATGGGTGAAGTGTGTGAAAACTAAGAGATGTGCAAAGTTTTCTATTTTCTAATGATAAGAGTGAGCTAGTGGTAAGTACTTTAAATTTTATCAAAATGTGAATCTTCTATTTTACAAACTAAACTTAATAATGTAAAACAAACCTCAATACAAAAATATTTCACAAAATGTAATTTAATGGTATGTATATGTATGTAATTAATTATTGTAATATGTATAACAAGCAATTAGAAAATAGGATACATATTATGTAAATGTATGTACCATCAGATTTGATAATCAATAAACCTTTCAAAGTTATTTATAAAAATCTGTATAAAAATGAATACTTACTACTTGATCTCCGGATTCTTGCAAATCCATTCTGCAACAAAAGAAGATTTAATTAGTACAGTTATTAAATTATGCAAACATTGTTTAAATTGTTGGGTATATAAATTAAAATATGACCGGTTAGTATCAAATGTACTTCCAGATTTTTCCACTTGATGCCAACTAATGGAGAAGTCAATACACTTTATGATTAATTTACCGATTACGCGTAATAAAATATTTACAATTAAACACTTCAACAAACCCGAATATACTACAATAAACCGTAAAACTGCGGTAATTTCTTAATTTTTTGGAAACAAGGTTACACGTACGCACAAAAATTGCGGTGGCCGGAGAAATATTGTCAAAGCACACTTCGTTTAAAATGTTGGATAAATTACATACATACGAGTATTGTGCAATTCCTGATGTTCTCGATTTTTCCATAAGCATGTGATATACGACATTATTGTTTAAAATTGCAATCAATTTAAAGTTAACAATCGAAATGCTATTTTAAATAAGGGAAACTAAGGAATTTATTTTGTTTATAACCTTGTAAAACGTTTATAATTGGTGTTTTGTTCCTGTTGGCTGTTTATGAAGATGTTAGATTTGAAATCAAAATTAATTGCTGACTTTGTCTTCTTTTTGGAGATCCATTAAGAATTTCGTTAGGAATAAAGTTGTTAGTCGTGAGATTCTTAAGATTTCTGTAAAACTTAATTTTTCAATTCACAAATATTTCACTTTGCAAGGTACTCCTCTTACTCAACTATTTAAAATGTACCATACGTTTAAATAAATAAATAAACCAACTATCTGCTACGATTCTTTTAGTAAAAAATCAAAATAAATTATTTAAGCTGTTAACCTTCTACGTGGAGGTGGGTTTGAAAATAACGATCTCAAACTACATTAAAGGCCGACGTTTCGCTCAAACCTGAATAAAGCGCTTACAATTTGGGCGAAACGTCGGTCTATTATGTAGTTTGAGACGTTCATTTTCAACCCCACCTCCACCTAGAAAGTTAACAACTTTAAATTATAAACTTAATTGGAGAAAAAAATACTCTCAACTGTAAATCAAAATAAATTTAAATAAGACAATATTAATAGCAGCTTGAAATGTTTACCCTTAAAAATTACAAACAAGTAATTTTTTGTAAAAGTGTGAAATTATTATTGAAAACAACTGAGAAACTGTTTTGTCCAAATTAAAAATCCTAATAATTATAAAAGAATTTAATTGTTATTTTCTAAAGTCTTGAAATTTTTATTTATTTTACATGATAAATTGTCAGAAAATGTTAATAACAAACTGAAATCGGCTATTGCCTTAAACTGGTTATACGGTCCATTAGAAACTGTTGGTAAAAGTCTAAAATGATCCAGTATCGGAAACAACTGTTTGAAACTTTTTCTCCAAATTGCGTAGATTTTAATAATTACAAAAATTAAATACTAAAAGTTTTTCAATTTGATTATTATTCCTTCGTTTACATGAGATAGATTTAGAATATAGTGGAATTTATAAAATAGACCAGCAACAATAAGTTACATTTTGGTTTAAAATCAAATGCATTTGAATTTAAAAATATAATTGTACCCCCGCAGATTTTTTATATGTTGGTTCCCCTTCATCACAACTCACAACACAAAAGCACCCCAAAATGTTGACAAGGTGGTATCAATTTTTTTAAATGCAAATGGAGCAAAATCATTAAACAATTGAAAAATTGGAATTGTACTCTCGCAGACTTTGTTTAGGAATTGTAGTACACTCCTTATAACACTCAGGTCGTCAAAGAAGGGCAATTTTTTTTTGTTAATGTATAATTCCGGAAGAAAACATTGAACAAAGGTACAATTAGGATTGTACCCCCGCAGAATTTGTGTATGTCAGTTATTGTAGTGCTGTCCTTATAACCCTTGCGACAAATTACTCTACATCACGACAGGAAACAACAATTTTGTACTAAATGTTAAAAATATTAATTAATTGAAAAATTTGTACTGTACCCCCGCAGATTCTTTATATGTCAGTAATTGTAGCTCACAACTCTCGCAACAAATTTACCCAAATGGTCTCCAGTCGACGACAATTCGTTTCTAAGTGGAAAATTTAACAAAAACGTTACACAATTGCAAAATTGGGATTATACCCCGCAGATATATCATATGTCAGTAATTGTAAGACATCTTTTATAAATCCTTGCAACAAATTACCTCAAAGTGTTTTCAGGGATGATATTTTTTTCTAAGTATAAAATTCAGAAAAAACATTAAACAATTTGAAAGATTACCTTATTGTACTTTAGTGTATATTTTTCCGCATATAACCTGGGAACAATTTATTGTCAGTAAGCAGTGCTCTACACAACTCAGTCCACAACATTAACCTAAAGTGCCGCCAGGCTTTACGTCAATTCTTTTCTCAGTGAAACATTCAGCAGAAACGTTAAACAATTGCAAAATTGGGATTAAATCCCCGCGGGGTACAATCCTAATTACAATCGGACAATTAGGATTGTACCCCCGCATATATTTCGTATGTTAGTAATTGTAGTGCAGTTCTTTTAACTTTTACGACAATTACCTTAAACGCCGCCAAGAAGCCCAAATTTTAATACATCTCTTACAACTCTTGTAACAAATTAACCTAAAGAAGCGCCACAAAACAGCAATTCTTTTCTAAGTAACAAATTCAGAAAAAAGACATTAAACAACCGCAAAATTCGGGTTGTACCCCTGCAGATTTTTATATGTCAGAAACTGTACGGCAGTTTTTATAACTCTTGCAGTAGCGTCGTCAGGGGACTGCAAGTTTAAAATTAAAAAAAAACATTAAACAATTGCAAAATTTCGTTTGAACCTCAGCAGATTTTTTATATGTTAGTAATTGTATTACTATTCAGCAAAAACAATACACATTTGATAAATTGGGACTGTCCTCCGCACATTTTTTGTATGTCAGTAATTGCCAGTACAGTATCCTTACAACTAATTATCCCAAAGTGCCGTCAGGGGACGGGAATTTTTTTCGAAGTGCGAAATTGAGCAAAAACATCAAATAATCGCAAAATTAGGATTGTACCCGTACATTTGTCATATGTCAGTATTTGTAGTGCAATTTGTATAACCTTTACAACAAATGACTCCAATAGCGCTGTCAGAGAGCTGCAATTTTTTCTAAATGCAAAAATTCAGCAAAATTGGTATTATACCTCCGCAAATATATCATATAGAAGTACTTGTAGTACATCTTTTATAACCCCTGCAACAAATTACCTCAAAGTAACTTCTGAGACGGCAATTTTTTTCTTAGTGTAAAATTAAAAAAAACATTAAATAATTGGACAATTAGGATTGTACCCCCGCAGATTTCTTGCGTGTCGTCAATTGTAGTGCAGTTTTTATAATTCTTGCAACAAATTACCTTACAGCGCCATCTGGAAGTGGAATTTTTTTTGTAAATGGCAAATTCAGACAAAACATTAAACAATGGCTTCATTAGAATTGTACCCCCGCATATTTTTTGTATTTCAGTAATTGTAGTGCCGTCATTATAACCTTTAAAACAAATTACCCTAAGAACGCTGTCATAGAACGGCAATTTTTCTAAATGTAAAAATTCAGCAAAAACGTTAAGCAATTGCAAAATTGGTATTGTACCTCCGCAGATATATTATATGGAAGTACTTGTAGGTTGCATGTTTTATAACCCCTGCAACAAATTACTTCAAAATGCCTTCTGAGACGGCAATTTTTCTTCTTAGTGTAAAATTAAACAAAAACATTAAATAATTGCACAATTAGGATTGTACCCCCGCAGATTTCTTGCGTGTCGTCAATTGTAGTGCAGTTTTTATAATTCTTGCAACAAATTACCTTACAGCACGGTCCGGAAGTGGAATTTTTTTTTGTAATTGGCAAATTCAGAAAAAACATTAAACAATGGCTTCATTAGAATTGTACCCCCGTATATTTTTTGTATGTCAGTAATTGTAGTGTCGTCATTATAACCTTTAAAGCAAATTACCCTAAGAACGCTGTCATAGAACGGCAATTTTTTCTAAATGTAAAAATCCAGCAACTACGTTAAGCAATTGCATAATTGGTATTGTACCCCTGAAAATATATTATATGGAAGTACTTGTAGGTTGCATGTTTTGTTACCCCTGCAACAAATTACCTCAAAGTGCCTTCTGAGACGGTAATTTTATTTCTTAGTGTAAAATTCAGAAAAAAACATTAATTAATCGCACAATTAGGATTGTACCCCCACAGATTTTTTGCATGTCGGCCATTGTAGTGCAGTCCTTATAACCCTTGCAACAAATTACCTAACAGCACCGTCAGGAAGTGGAAATTTTTTTGTAAATCGCAAATTCAGAAAAAACATAAAACAATCACGTCATTAGAATTGTATCCCCCCCTCCCTTATTGTTTGTATGTCAGTAATTGTAGTGTAGTCATTATAACCCTTAAAGCAAATTACCCTAATAGAGCTATCAGAGAGCGGCAATTTTTCTAAATGCAAAAATTCAGCAAAATTGGTATTGTACCTTCGCAAATATATCATATGGAACTACTTGTAGTACATGTTTTATAACCCCTGTAACAAATTACCTCAAAGTGCCTTCTGAGACGGCAATTTTTTTCTGAGTGTAAAATTTAGTAAAAATTACATTAAACAGTCGCACAATTAAGATTGTACCCCCGCAGATTTTTGCGTGTCGGCAATTGTAGTGCAGTTTTTATAATTCTTGCAACAAATTACCTTACGGCATCGTCCGGAAGTGGAATTTTTTTTGTAAATGGCAAATTCAGAAAAAACATTAAACAATGGCTTCATTAGAATTGTACCCCTGCATATTTTTTGTATGTCAGTAATTGTAGTGTCGTCATTATAACCTTTAAAGCAAATTATCCTAAGAACGCTGTCATAGAACGGCAATTTTTTCTAAATGTAAAAATTCAATTCAAAAACGTTAAGCAATTGCAAAATTGGTACTGTACCCCTGCAGATATATTATATGGAAGTACTTGCAGGTTGCATGTTTTATAACCCCTGCAACAAATTACCTCAAAGTGCTTTCTGAGACGATAATTTTATTTCTTAGTGTAAAATTCAGAAAAAAACATTAAATAATCGCACAATTAGGATTGTACCCCCGCAGATTTTTTGCGTGTCTGCAATTGTAGTGTAGTTCTTATAACTTTTGCAACATATTACCTTACATCACCGTCAGGAAGTGGAAACTTTTTGTAAATCGCAAATTCAGAAAAACATTAAACAATCGCGTCATTAGAATTGTATCACCACCCTTATTGTTTGTATGTCAGTAATTGTAGTGTAGTCATTATAACTCTTAAAGCAAATTACCCTAATAGCGCTATTATTTTTATGAATGCCAAAATTCAGAAAAATCATTAAACAATCGTGTCATTAGAATTGTACCCTTGCATATTTTTTGTATGTTAGTAATTGTAGTGCAATCATTATAACCCTTAAAGCAATTTTTTCTAAATGCAAAAATTCAGGAAAACAGTAAGCAATTGCAAAATTGGGATTGTACCCCGCAGATTTTTATATGT
>JALBCR010002802.1:0-131288 GCA_030710515.1 Abscondita cerata | reverse complement strand
ACACTCTCCAGGTTGACTTAATCGTAAAGTTTAGTTTGCATTTGTAAACAGATAAAAGTAGTTTGCATTTTTGGTACGCTTCAAATATGACAATTCAAGTGAATTAATCGCTGGGACAAGTTCTTCACGATGGTATTGTATAGTACATTATTAGTAAGCGTTATATTTTCAATTTATTTATTTAGTTCAATTCGAAAGTCTTTACCATTGGATTCTAGAGGAAATATCCAATTAGATCGGTGAGTTTTTTTATCAACATAGAATTATTTTTTCGTGTAAAATTTGTAAAAAAGTGCATATGAATGTTCTTAACAATTTTGCTCTAGTTTAACCGAGGAACAAAAATGGCCTTATTTGAAGATTGGTCAGATGATGAGCAGGACGTTTTTCTAAACACTAATGACGATAGTGACTGGCTACCACCTCATGCTGAAGAGTCTGACATTAAAGATTTGATTGATATTGCAGAAATGGAACGTGCAGTTGAAGTAAACGTAGACTACGAAGGTGAAATAAGCGGGTCTGAAGATGATGTAAGTGAAGAAAACTGTCCTTCTCAACAAAATAATAATGCTCCAGACATGTTTGTATCTCGTGATAAAACAGTATGGAAAACAATTGCGTTACCAACAGCACAAACACCTAGTTTCAACATAATTCGAGAATTAGGTAAACACATTTTTAGCAGGGATTTTCTATTCATGAATGCAATGGAAAACTTAAATGTTTATATACAGGTGGTCCATACTCCAGTTCTAAACTCCTTTAGATATATTTCGTCTAATATTTACAGATGAAATGAGACATTTTATTATAAGAGAAACTAATCGAAAGGCTAGAAGATATTGTTTCGAAACACAACCTCTGTTATCTAGAGAAGAAACAATGTTGGTCAGATCTAACATTAGACGAACTAAACGCATTTTTGGGAATTCTAATAGTTGCCGGAGTTCACCATTCTAATTCGGAACATGTGACTGAGTTATGGAAATGCGATGCTTTGCCTATATACAAAGCGAGTCTTAGTCCGAAGCGATTTCAAAATATATTGAGATTTATCAGATTTGATAACTGTCACACCCGAAATGAACGACAGGCTAGTGACAAAGCGGCTCCTATAAGAGATTTGTGGCTTATGCTAAATCATAATTTGCGTAGTCATTTCAAACCATATGAAAATATGACTGTAGACGAACAACTTTTTCCATACCGAGGTAGAACTAAATTTACTCAATACATTCCATCAAAACCCGCGAAGTATGGGATAAAAGTATTCTGGTTAGCTGATTCAAAAACTGGTTATCCTTTGCAGGGCATTATTTATACAGGCAATTATTGGTTTTTATGCTACACGACATAGTTTTATTTATTCCTATAGGAAAAGAACTGGGAGAACAATGTCAAGTAAACATTGGTGAAAAAGTTGTTATCAATCTGTGCAACCATTACAAGGGTAGCAGAAGAAATATTACAACAGATAATTTTTTTACTGTTTTGTCTCTGGCGGAAGATCTAAAATCCAAAAACCTCACAACAGTAGGCACACTTAGAAAAAATAAGGCTTTCATTCCATCTGAAATGCAAGCTTCAAAATCTCGAGAAGTATATTCAACAGTTTTTGGATTTTCAGAATGCGGGACTCTCTGTTCCTATGTGCCGAAAAAAATAAAGCCGTCATATTGCTTTCTACAATGCATAGAACTGCAACTGTCAGCACCACAGAACAGAAAAAGCCTGAAATAATTCTCCATTATAATGCGACAAAAGCAGGTGTAGACCAAATGGATCAAATGGTTTCAAAGTACACAACCAAAAGAAGAACAAACCGCTGGCCATTAGCCTTTTTTTATAACATTTTAGACATAGCTGGTTTAGCGGCCTACATAATTTTTACAGAACATAACCCTCAAGTTGTTCATAAAACGGATTCCCGTCGACTTTTTTTGAAAAATTTAGGGCGAGATCTATGTACACCGTTCATAGCAAAGAGAAGTGAGGAATCATTGACAACACGTTTTTATTTTGTAAAAATTACTATGGAAAGTGGAGTAAAATTGAGCCCAGTAGAAAACGTCGCAGTAACTCCCACTCAAGAGCGCGATAAAACGGGACGCCTAAAAGTTACTGGTTATTGCCAAATTTGTAAAAATGAAAGGCGAAGAAAAACCCGTAAAAGTTGCAGCAGATGCAAGAATCCTGTGTGTAACCAGCACACTATCCCAGCTCCTATAATTTGCAGTATTTGTCAATAAATTTTCAAATGTATGGTTTTTTTTATTCTTATATTTTTTAACTAGTTTTCAATTTCTATTTTGTGTTATTGTTAGATTCACACGTTTTTCCAATAAAAATGTTCTAAAAAATCTATTCATTTACTTCGAGGCTAATAGTGAGTACCCTGGTACTCGCACGGTAGACAACGCATGTACAATATAAAAATTCAATTATAACAATAACAATCAACATTATGACAACCAAAAAAACGTTTCTATGTATTAAACAAACTTTCTAGAGATGTCCAAAAACCACAAATGAATAGCTCTAACGGGAAAAGGACAATATGAATTTAAAATTAAAATAGTACCCGGGTACTCGATATGGTATCATAAAGATTAAGAAAATGGTTCTACCACTACAGCACTTTTATGTACAGTAACTGATAAAGATAGCCATGCTGGTCGCCAACATCCAGAATCGATAGGCAGCACTAGAAGAAAATGGAATTGTACTAGTCAGTTACGCTGTGCTAATTAATTACCAAATAACGGTGTGAGAATTTACTGGCAATTCAATAACTTAGATTATAATAAATTGTTATTATGGATGATTATTCTATCATTTTCGTATACTGGGTTGTAAATTTTTTGATACAAATTACAAAACGAGCTGTGAACAAAAATTCAAATCTTTATTAGTCGCTGACGTCCTTGCTTATTTATAAGAATCAATATACTCATTTTACACCGATGAAACTGTTTTCCGCACTAAATAGATACTATAGGTGGTCGATGCAGAATAGAACGAAATTGTTTAAATTTAAGTCCTTAAATTATATCTAACAAAAACCAGAGGGCATAAACGGATTAAAGTTTATTAACCTCTTCGACGATAATAACACCGCCCTCAAGATTAACAACGCACTTTACTCTTTTGTTACACAATATGGCTGACCGGGAAATAATGATTACTTACAACCCGTAAAATATGGATTGGAAATATTAACGGTTCTAGTGAGCTTACGTAATGTACCAATATCAATCCATTTTTAAATTTTCGGTAAATAGATTTATATAAATCATTGCCATAACACCCATTAAAAATACGATAAAATTAGAAAAGTCCATAAACTCTTATTGAACTGGTGGCCCGATCAGACATAAAACGTATTTATTACGAACTAAAAGTGTATTATGCCCTAGAAGAATTTGGGAATCCTCGAATGTACTCAGCCGTTCTTAGAGCATAAACGATTCCTTTGAGTTCCTAATAAATAAATTTATTATTAATTATAAGATAATTCCGATATCGGATTAACTCTTGTATTTAAGCACAGCAGTCGAACAGTGAAGGTTCTAGTTTACCACCTGCAGGATTATACACAATCCGTCTTTGTCATGACTAAGAACGACATGTTGCTGCTCGACCGTTGAGCTTGAATACAAACTCTAATCTGATATCGAAATTCTCTTACTTTAATTATTTAAACGCGTTATAATTTTTTTTTCAAATGCTCCATAGTTAATCTTAGGATTCACTGATTCAATTTTAATAAATCTTAGCGAGTTTATATTATTGACATGCTTTGTCAGTTCATCAAATTTCAAATTTGGTTTTGACAATACATATTGCTATATCTTATATGGCGATTAAATGGGAAACGTTTTACATAATAATTAGTGCACTAAAATGCCATTTTCAAACCACTGCAATAGTTTTCAAAAAAGGTTGTAAAAAACTGGAAATCGTCTGTTTCAATTTTTGGGTAGATCTCTTATATTTGAATAGATGCAAAAAGTGCAATTTATTTTATTATATCTTTTAAAATTTATTTAAATAAATAAATAAAATAAATTAATAAATTTGAAAAGATATAATAAGATAAATTGCACTTTGCCACCAACGTTTTATTTTATAGGAACCATCATGCACGTATTCAGCAATTGTGTTCTACTACCAAATTTTATTGAAACAATACAGCAAATAAGTTGCTTATGTTATTATTTATGCTAAAATAAAATAATTCCTTTGAATTCTACACTACAGTTTTTATACAGTAAAACTCCTCTAAAACGACCAGCATCGGTTCCATATGAAAGTGGTCACTTGGAGGAGTGGTCGTGTTATAGGAGTTTTGTTCTTTGAAGGATACAATACATACATATAAATCAAAATGCGTTTTAAACAATATACAAATGCATAATAATAATTGCATGCATTTAGAATATGTTTATTAAAATATACGTTTAGGTTCATAGTAGGCATTTACAAAGTTATGTAATCTAATATAGATGTTTGTGTTACATGTTTTGTTCGTCTTGTTAAAATTTCTTTCTCGAACAGTTGTTCTATGTCACATAACATATCGTTTAACTTATTGTTTCCTAATTCACGTGCAAACATTTTTAACGAATTTACAGAATTTAAACTTTGATTTAATGGTGTAGGTGTAATTTCACATTCACTGACAGTTGCTGAAGATTCGTCTTCTTTTAGATCTTCATTAGTGTTTGCCGTATCTTCCATAATTTCGTTTACCAGTTCGCTCTCCCAATCTTCAGAAGTATCACACGTTTCTAGATTTTCGGAAAAGCCTGTGTCAACTTGTATGGAAACTTGTTGTCCAAGACTCTCAAGTTCGTTCATGAGGTTGCATTCGTTCTCCTCTAAATTAGAATTTGTTTCAATTCCACATGCACTAAAACACTTGGAAATTGTTCCTTGCTGTACATTTTCCCACGCTGCGATTATCCACTTTACGGAGTCGTACAGATCAACTTTTTTAACCAGTTCTTGAACGTTGGTTGCTTCATCCATTTTAGCTACAAGGGATGACAGAATTCGTCGTCGGTAGTAAAGTTTGAATGATTGAATAATTCCCTGATCCAATGGCTGTAACTTGCTTGACGTATTGGCGGGTAAAAATTCAATTTTTACATTTGTTAACTCTACATCACTGGGATGACAAGGTGCATTATCCAACAATAACAACACATTTCGTTTCTCCTTTCTTTTCTTTTCGTCGAATCTTCTCAACCACTCAGTAAAGATTTCACGCGTCATCCACGATTTTTTATTTGCAAACCAGTGCACGCCTAATTTTCCCATATCCACATTTTTAAAACATCGAGGTCGTAACGACTTGTTTATAATAAGAGGCATTTCTTTTTCCCCAGTTGCGCTAGCACATAACAAAACCGTTATACTCTCTTTTGGTTTTTGCCTCCACTGCAATCTTTTGATTTTACAGTGAGGGTTTTATCTGGAATTGCCCAAAAACAGACCAGTTTCATCCGCGTTGAAGATGTCCTCGGGTGCGTAATTATCAGTGATGTCAGGTAGTCTTGTAATCCAATCTGTTAGGTCATCGTCTTTCACACTTGCCTTTTCTCCGCAAATTGCACGGAAAACAATATTGTTTCTAGTACAGAAACTGCGCAGCCATCCATTGCTTCCGCAAAAGTTATCAATTTTTAACAAATTTGCATACATTCTAGCTTTTTCTTGTAGAATAGGACCACTGATCGGTAAACCTCTGGATCGAGCACCATCAAACCATCTCATAGTCAAATCATTCACCTCTTTATACGTTTGATGTGAATCACGTTGTAAATTTCTGTTGCCGTTATTTCTCCACTTTTGTTTAAACTCATTTTTGTTTTTAGAATAGCATGGATTTGTGTTTTCCACAAGCGTATTTTTAGCTATTTCCCTCTGAGACATCCCGCTTTCACTATCTTTAATTACTCTAATTTTTATTTCAAGCGATAAAGCTTTTTGCTTATAACCGCGTGTTGCCATATCAAAATGTAATAGATGCACTTTCTACAAAATTTGCAAATAAACTAAACTCAGGGTCAAGAATAACGGTTAATGGTCGTTTTCACACGGTCGTGGTCGCGTTGTAGGGGTGGTCGTTTTACAGGAGTCTAGTTGCACAGTAAAAATAGGTAAATTCAATGGTTCTTAAAACATCTGGTCGTTTAATGGAGTGGTCGTGTTACGGGAGTGGTCGCTTTGGGGATTTTTACTGTATTTGTACACAGTATTATTAGAATAGCTTACTTACACTTAAAATACAATACTTAATTTTATTGTCTGCTGCTGTCTTTACAGTTTGAAATAAGAATATCCATATACTTTCTTTAATATTTACCCAACACATGCTAAAAAACACAATCAAATTTGATGTTGATTCTTCCAAAAAGAAACTAAAGTAATATTTTTGCAGTTGGATACAATAAAATGTAAGAAGGTGTAACAAGTTAAAAGCTCAACACTATTTAATTTTGTCAGCGTAGTGATTTTTTGCTGAAAATTCACTTCGCGATGACGTTTTGATTTCGGTCTAGTAGGCGACTGACATGGTAGCTGATTTTTTTGAGAAAATAACTTTAAAAAAAACCTGTCTTTTTAGAAAGATCGTAGTAAAACAATAACAATTTGCATATTGGATTTGTGGAACTCCGAGCGATACTTTGTCGGGTGGTTGTGTATCACTGGTTGTTTTATAAGGGATCTAAGTAGATTTTTTTATGTTTCATTAAAAATAAGGACAATTTGTTCCAGTTGAAGAAATTGCCGAAATTGTCAATTTTCTGGGCATTCGGACCTAACCTTTATTTTTTATTTCCTTGAGAGATATACATTCAAATATACACGGTGGCCAGAAAAATACGGACAAACGCCAGGTAGAACGATTCTTTGTTCAATTCTGAGGCAATAATCTTAATCCAAAAAAGTTATGCGATCCTTCCTTAAGGCGCACGAGACCATTATTTTACAAAGAATTCAAGAAGAGCCGAACTTTTTATTGCATAATCTTCGGAGCGACGAATGCTTGTTTACGAGAGATGGCGTCTTTAATAGCCATAATTTTTATTTTTGGGCGGACGAAAATCCCAAGGCAGTAAGGGAAATTGGACATCAGAGAAAATTTTCGGTAAATGTTTGGCTGGGGATTTTAAATCTCGAGTTGTTGGACCAATATTTCTTCCAAATCGTCTAAACGGAATTGAGTACGTTAACGTTTTAGAAGAAGTACTGGATAATATTCCACTGAATTTGAGACCCAACAGAATTAAACAAAGATTAATCGATTAGTTACATCGATGTATTTGAGATAATTCCATTTCTAAATTTCACCACAATGATTTTACATAGATAAATTTGACGAATTTTGATAAATTTTAGCCGTACATTTTAAGGTTTGATGGTCTCGTACACCTTAAGGAAGGATCGCATAACTTTTTGGATTAAGATTATCGCCTCAGAATTGAACAAAGAATCGTTCTACCTGGCGTTTGTCCGTATTTTTCTGGCCACCGTGTATATTGTATTTAAAGTTTGATTAGAGACACCGATATTCTGCGATTGATGTCATTTATTCAGTGAATACTAACCTGAATTTAATTACTCTCATTGAGTGAGGAAGGAGTACACTGTGGTGGAGTGGACCTTGCAGCATTTTTTATTTGGATTGCTGTGTTTCAAGATTCTTTTGTTGGCGCGCTTGTGCATACCGAGACATTGGTTTTTAATTAATTAATTAAGCAACATTTAGTTTGTTAAATCTTTTGACAGCCTTCAGTTACAAAAGTATTGCTATATAAAAAAAAGACTTAACTTTAGAAAAGTAATGGCTTGGTATACCTATCAAGTGGTTTAAAAAAAGGACTTTTTGTTGTTTTCTTAGTTATTTTAGGATGTGCTATTTGCAAATGTCATGCTACAACGGATTGGCATAATATATATTTATTCGGGGTAACTAGGTATACCAGCTATATTTAAAAAAAAATATTTTGCAATTACCTGTTATTTTGTATGTACTTGTTGAGTTAAATTTTGTCGGTTGTGATTTTATTAAACTTAATTGTTCTAACCTGTTCCTTATACTGATCATGGTTGTAGTGAGTATACACTCTTACTTTTTGTCGAGATTGCAACACTGTGGTCCCTAGTGTGCACAATTTCTATTTGGACGGGACCTGGCGCCCTAATTTATTCTTTTATCTTTTATACTAGCTACCGACATACGCTACCACGCCTCCGAACTGTCCATAGTCGCATAAGTTGCAACCTTTTGTAATCCTAAGGTTTTTAGGATGTTACAAAGGTTTGAAAAAAAAGCTTTGGTATGAAAACGGAATACTATTAGGAAATGTATCATGTTATCTTATACACATTTTTTTAGTTAAACATAAATCAGTAATAAATTAAATTAATTACCTAGCTCTATTTTCAAACTTATTGAAAACAAATTAAATTTGAAAATTTTAGAAACGACCAAATGAATTGACAAAAGATTTTTTTCAGCATTCACTTGAACGCACCGATAAAGCTGTTATCTTAACAAAATAGAAAAACTTTATTTAAATGTTAAACTAAATAATCTTTACTTATTACGTAAGAAGTATGAAGTTTTTAACCCATACTAAATCTTATCGTTTTCAGTTTTACGTTCGTGTAATGTAAGTTAAAAATTTATGATGCATTACAATTAAAATGGACGCTTTAAACCGTAATTTATGTAAAAAGTTTTAAAAGTTGCTGTTGTTGTTTGTTGGAGAATATATTGTAGTGGCATGTACAAAATATCGTTTAAAAAGGACAGCTGAAAAAAAAGCGTGGAGAAGATTCATTAAAACATCTACACCACTCATTGTACATTGTAATACAAATAATAATTGAAGTGTTTTATGAATATCAAGCTATGTATTGAAAGTTCTAGGGTAAATTTCTGTGCTTGTTTTAGTGCTTATACGAATTTTGTAAATCCATTTACGGGCATTAATTTCAATTTTGTGTACAAAGGACAAGGGAAGCTAACGAATTTATGTACCTTTGGTCCGAACTACTTGATTATTATTCAAACATTTCATCGTTTGTTTTCTCTGTCACAAAATCCGTTGGTATAACTATATTCAGAATCTGTTCATTTAACTGAATACAAATTTTCAGTAATTTTGCCATATTAAAATTTGAAACATTCTTCAAAGCTTAAATTGATTGTATTAATAAACGTGCTAATTAAAACATAATTGTCACAACGAATAAGATGTATAGGTATAATACGCCTGAGTAAAAACAAAAATTAAATCATATTTTTTAATTTCCGAGTATTCCTGATTTCAATTGCATTTGATCAAAAAACATAAAAATCTGCTTCGTTCACGATCCATAATTTAATACTTATCAATTTTCGGTTCGTATAAAAAATTCTTTTTGGCAGAAATTTGATAAATTGCTAATTCAACAAATCAAAAGACATACATAAATAAGCATTGAAGTGGTGTGTATTATAACTAGCTTGTAACAGCTAATAAGGTTAAATGTAAACAATCTTCAATTTTCAACTTAAATTGATTAAAACAAATTTACGATAAAAAGAGTTTGTTTTTGAACACCCTACTTAAGATTAATCCCTCTTAATACGGATAACACGTCGGGCGCTACTCGGATCAGGGTCCGGACGCTACTCAAACATGCATTACAGGCTTAAAATTTTTGGGACGCTACTCGGTATCACCGATTTTGGCTACATTTACAGATTCGCAAATTGCGGATATGTGAGGTATGTACACTCTGAAATTTAAAACTTGGACACCACAATTTCTGTAAACAAAAGTTTGCACATTGTGAAGCGGGCTTAAGAGTACCATTTACATTTCTATAGTCTGTATACTATTGGCGCGGAGTAATAAATCATAATTGCTTGAAATAATTCCTTATTTTCTTGTGAAAGCGGTACTTCTACGGTTAAGTAAAAACCAATAAATTCTAACCAAAATACGATCATTGTGCCGCTCTTGCAGCATATCGCCCATCTAGGGTCTGAGAACAATAGTTTAATCTGTGCAAACACGTTGCCATCAGCCCAGGTACTGACGAAACGAGAATCATAGCCGTAGATGTGGGTATTATATCAAGATACAAAAATAATGGTATATAATACTTAAGAAGTAAAATTTGTAATGTGATCTACTATACAAATAAAATAAATAACATATAACCACATAATAATTCATATCAAGGTAGATTTTACTATTATAATATATTTACCTACTAAAAATATGATTTTCCAAACGTATCAGGTACCTACGCCACTGCAATACGGGAGATTCGATAATTCTGACAGGTTTATTACTCCGCGCCAATAGTATACTGAGTATAACAGCAGGTAGTCTCAGCAGGGGTTATCTTATAGAAGGACTGTAGAATGAATCATTACACTAAGCACGTTTTAGAAAATAGGTAATTTACGTTGCTTACTTAATTTTTTCTTTAAAGAATATATTTGAAGGTATCGCTAATTAAACACCATAGCTCGATTAATTATCGAATCAAAATTTTGTTTAGGAAATGTTTACAAAATAAAATTAGAAATAATTTTGATTTAAAAACGTCTACAAGCAATAACTTTTAAATTAAATCAAAAACTAAACATGGTTATTTGGGTTGACTGATTATTACTTATTTTTAAATAAATCTAACCTACTAATTATTGTAAGTTATTAAAAAAATCATTAAACTCTCTATTCATAATATTTAGTCCTTACAAAATGTATATTTTATGACGTTTCATTTTTTTCTGTAGTTAATATAAAAAGTGAAAATAAAAACTAAGGCAATTCTTATTGTCAACGTATATATTTAGTTTTTTGACAAGAATTTATTACATAATTATAATTAAGATACCAAGTTATAGTTTAAAATTAAATGAAAATGTTTTTTTAAATAAAGGTATTACTATATAAATAAATATAAGAAATCAATAATGGGTGTGACCTCCATTATTATTGATACATTCTTGAAGGCGTCTGCTCATTGACGCTATCAAGGTATCAATATAATTAATATTAATCGTTTCCCATGCGGTATCAATGGCTGCAATTAGTGCATTACGGTTTACTGGTATAAAATTTGGCCCTTGTTGTCTTCGGATAACAGCAAGTATTCGAGCCCAAACATTTTCGATAATGTTAAAATCTGGGCTTTTGCTGGCCAGGGTAACAGCTCCAAGTTATTTGCTTGTATCCAGTTGCGCACAACCTGCGAAGTATGAATAGGGGCGTTGTCCTTAACAACAAAATACATTATGAAAATGTTAATTCAACACATTCCAAACTATTTTTGGAGAAAGTATAGTGAAATTAGAATACTTACTTGTTGGAAAATAAAATCTTCGTCTGGATAAACCACTTCGACTGATGGTTTCATAATAGTTTCCAAAATATCTAAATACGCAGCAGAATCAAGACGTCCATTGAAAGCCCAACAAACTCCTGGACCCCGCGCGCTAACCCAACCCCACACATTCACAGAAAAATAACCACTTCGTTTTTTAGGACATGTGTGATTATTTTCGTAATAAGTTCCTTCCATTCTAAAAACTTTTAGTGGTCCAACGTTGCGGCTATTGAACGTTTTTTCGTCGCTAAAAATCACTCGATTCCAAAATTCCAAAGGTTCGTTCACATATCGCCTTGCAAATTCCAGACGACGTCTCATATTTTCGTCACTGAGAACTTCTTTCGCAGCAGCATTATACTTCTTTATTCCCATCTCCTTTAATCTTTGGGTTAGCGCGCGGGGTCCAGGAGTTTGTTAGGCTATCGATGGACGTCTTGATTCTGCTGCGTATTTAGATATTTTGGAAACTATTATGAAACCATCAGTCGAAGTGGTTTATCCAGACGAAGATTATATTTTCCAACAAGTAAGTATTCTTATTTCACTATACTTTCTCCAAAAAATAGTTCGGGATCTGTTGAATTAACATCTTCATAATGTATTTTTGTTGTTAATGGACAACGCCCCTATTCATACTTCGCGAGTTGTGCGCAATTGATACGAGAAAATAACTTGAGCTATTACCCTGGCCAGCAAAAGCCCAGATTTTAACATTATCGAAAATGTTTGGGCTCGAATACTTGCTGTTATCCGAAGACAACAAGGGCCAAATTTTATACCAGTAAACCGTAATGCACTAATTGCAGCCATTGATACCGCATGGGAAACGATTAATATTAATTATATTGATACCTTGATAGCGTCAATGAGCAGACGCCTCCAAGAATGTATCAATAATAATGGAGGTCACACCCATTATTGATTTCTTATATTTATTTATATAGTAATACCTTTATTTAAAAAAATGTTTTCATTTAATTTTAAATTATAACTTGGTATCTTAATTATAATTATGTAATAAATTCTTGTCAAAAACTAAATATATACGTTGACAATAAGAATTGCCTTAGTTTTTATTTTCACTTTTATATTAACTACAGAAAAAATGAAATGTCATAAAATATACATTTTGTAAGGACTAAATATTATGAATAGAAAGTTTAATGATTTTTTTTAATAACTTACAATAATTAGTAGGTTAGATTTATTTAAAAATAAGTAATAATTAGTCAACCCAAATAACCATGTTTAGTTTTTTGATTTAATTTAAAAGTTATTGCTTGTAGACGTTTTTTAAATCAAAATTATTTCTAATTTTATTTTGTAAACATTTCCTAAACAAAATTTTAATTCGATAATTAATCGAGCTATGGTGTTTAATTAGAGATACCTTCAAATATATTCTTTAAAGAAAAAATTAAGTAAGCAACGTAAATTACCTATTTTCTAAAACGTGCTTAGTGTAATGATTCATTCTACAGTCCTTCTATAAGATAACCCCTGCTGAGACTACCTGCTGTTAGAAATGTAAATGATACTCTTAAGCCTGCTTCACAATGTGCAAACTTTTGTTTACAGAAATTGTGGTGTCCAAGTTTTAAATTTCATGAGTGTACATTTATTCAAAAAAAAAAAAAACAAGTAATAATAAATAAACAATTTCACAACACAACAAACTTGAATATGCGTTACGGAAATATTTATTTCATTTTAGTATAATTTTTTTTAATTTGAAAATTTATTTATATTCAGAGAACTTTATCTCAGGTAGTACATAATTTGTGTAAGGTTTTCCTTTTTGTTTTGGTATACTACTACTTATTCCATTCTTTTTTAATTTCATGTTCGATAAATAATATTTAAGTCTGATGCCATATTTGAGCAACCTGATCGTCATCTAGATTATATAAGTTCACTTTTTATCCGCTTGAGGAATACTAGGGTCAATAACATTGAAGTTCTAGTTGACAGAAAGTTGGTACGATACGCAACGCATATGATTAAAATGTTATTATTATGCAACTGACGTAACATACTTACGCTCGGTTGCACCCCAACTTATAGTAAAAACAGTCGATCAAATAATTGATGATCGACTGATTAATCAATAATACTGCAATTTTTTTAAACTATGGTTGCACTAGAAAAAATTGATTTTTGAATCGACCGTTTTTTTTAATAAAATAAAGTTAGTAGTTTTAGAAAAATTGAATGAAATCCTAAACTTGATATAAATTGTCACATACAGTCCACAAGAATTTTGTAAATGATTTTTCTTATTGAATGCAATATTTTCATCTTCTTCATCTTCATATTCATCAAATCAAATTAGTTTTGCTTATTAGTTCTTTTATTTTAAATAATTCCTTTATGTTTTAAAATCAACACGTCTCTTTGTTTTCTTTCTGTAAAACTGTGATTTTCCATTGTAAATTAAATATTTTTTTTTGCATATACGTATGTGATATTGATGCTTACGAACAGCATGGCCTAAGCTGTTCTAAATGTGGAGGACGCTACTTTCGACACCAAGAGATTAAATTAATTCCATTTTTGCCCCTGTTCTTTGCGCAGCAAACATTCCTAGTTGATTAGAACATTTTGGTCTCTGCAGGGATGATGGGAAAAGAGTAGATGAAATGATCTTCATCCTCTGGAAAAAAGACAATGTCTAACTCGGGATATAACGGATTCACACACTTTAGCCCCTGTAGTTCTAAATTTGTAGCAGAATCTGCTCATAGAAATGTTCGGAAATAAACAAAAATGTCTTATTTTTACAGTTTCTGTGGAAACTTTTAGCCCTTGATGCATTGATGCTTTAGATTTTGTTAACATTCTTGGAAAACTGTTAGTCCTTCATCAAGGTGAACCTATAGGTCTAAGTGCTTTCTCATACAATAGACCGGCGACCTTTTCATCGTGAAAATGCTGTGTCTATTACGGAAACTTTACCATTGATAAATTATTTTCAGAAATTTTCTATATTCTCAATCAGTTAATTGTTCTTTTTCTTATTCAATATCATTTCACTATACCAGAAATTTTTTTTGAAAGAAATAACTGCAATCATAATTTTCAAAGGAAATAACTTTAGTTGCGTTCTTTTATACGCGAACTTCAAATTGTTCTGTTCTGGATACGCTCTTTTAGACAACTCACTTAAAAATGAAGTCTCCTTTTCCTGCTTGCACTAAGTCGACCTCAAGCCTGACAGAACTACAAAACCTACAAAAAACAGTCGATTAATTTTATAGGTACACAAGGTCGATTAACCGACAGTTTAGGAATGGAGCAAAAGTAAGGTTTCGATTTACGGTCGATCAGCATCACAGTAATTTAAATTTAAATCGACGGTAGAATCATATGGGGACAATTTTTTTGGTACATTTTATTTATAAGCGTTGCGTTTCCTTCCAAATTATTCAATCAACGATTATACCTCTTTAGTAGTAAGCCATAAAATTATATTAACATTTTATTATGAATTGCAATTCTATATACTATTTATTTATTAAGGTTTTAATGAATTTGGTTTTATATTGTTTCAAATCTGTATGTGTTTCAAAACCACTGGCAAATAAAATAAGTGTTTATTATCTGGTAAGCCATAAGCTAAGTGCATCTATTTCGGCGGTCATTGTGTGAAGTTATTAAGGAATTTTTAAATAAAATGAGTACCTACATTAAACACTATTCCTAAAACAAATCACATGGGTAAAAGGCATGTTAGATCCCATTCCAAAAATGTGCTCGCTCGGTATATTGAAACCGTAGGCAGAAAAGTAGCGCAAGAAAAAAGCGCGAAAATAATCTACGTAAAATCAGAAATAAAAAACTACTGTAAAAATCCGTATGAAGAAACCTATAAATAAAATTTTAAATTTTTGTACAGTCTGTCAAAAGTCAAGATGTTACTGAAACATTTCGATTCTTGGAACAGATACACAGGGATATTGTTTAAGTCGGCTAAACGTTTTCTAGTAGTGTAAACTATTTGTGGAAAGTTGTGACGTCCATACAATTTTGATTTGAAAACAACAAATGATTGAAAAAGTACGTGATTTTGTTACCATTGAAAGTACAGTAAAACCTCTAAATAGCGGTCACTAAAATTTGCTCAAAACTGACCGGTATATGGAGGTGGCCGTTATTGGGAGGAAAAAATTTTTCTTTCTATGTGTTGTTTATTAAAATCTTTTAAGTATGGAACATAATATGGTTCGCTATAGGGAACTATATATCTGCATTAAAAATAACTATAAATGTGCGGATGCAATATTAAATAATTAGACGATATAATAATGGAAGAGTTATACATATTGAATACATAATACATACATTTACATAATATGTACATATTTTCTAATTGCTCGTTATACCTATTACAATAATTAATTACATACATATACATACCATTAAATTAAATTTTTGTAAGATATTTTTGTATTGAGGTTTGTTTTACATTTTTAAGTTTAGTTTGTAAACCAGAAGATTCACATTTTGATAAAATTTGAAGTACTTCTACCGCTAGCTTACTCTTATCATTAGAAAATAGAAAAATTTGCACATCTCTTAGTTTTTCACACACTTCACCCATATCTTTAACCTTTAATGTTCGAATCACAGCCTTCACTATAGTCTAATTCACTGATTATATCTTGAATACTTAAATTGGGGCTTTCGGTCAAAAATCACAATCAATAGATGCATAATTTTCAAGGCTTACACGTTGATTACCTTCTAGTAATACAGGAAAAAGCTAATGGAATTTCGTCTTCTTCATCAAAATCTTCTTGCAGGACCTTTTTCAAAACATTTTGCAAAACATTTAGCAATTGTAATAGGCAAAACGTTTCTCCAGGCTACTGATATCCAAACTAAAGCGCTGGTTAAATTGATATTTTTTTTCGCATCTTCAAAAGGACGTTGGGTATTTGTGGATGTTAGCAGTCTTTTGATTAAAAACTTCCTGTAGGCCATCTTAAAGTTTTGGATAATTCCTAGATTCAGTGGCTGGCAATGAGATGTGGTGTTTGGGGATAGAAAAACAATGTTCACATTTTCAAGAGTCACTTTGGGATGAGACGTGGCATTATCCAGAAATAATAAGACTTTTCTATTTTCTTTTTTCATTTTTTCATCAAATTTTTATAGCCAGGAAGTCATAATCTCTACCGTCATCCAAGCTTTTTTATTAGATACCCATTCTAAGGGCAATTTGTTGATATGAGAGCTTTTAAAGCATCTTGGGTGTTTACTTTTTCCAATGATTAACGGATTTTCCTTATCACCTTCCATATTTGTACAAAATAAAATTGTCAATCTTTGTTTTGCAGCTTTTTTACCACTACATTTATCGTTTTTTAAAGAGAACGTTTTGTTTGGCATCGCAAAGTAAAACAGTCCGGTCTCGTCAGCATTGTACACATTTTTGGGTGAATACTCCTTCAATATTACTGTCAGCTTTGCTTTCCAAGCTTCAACAGTGTCCAGATTAATATCAGCTGACTTCCCTCAAATTGTTATAAAGGTTATGTTATGTCTTTGACAAAATTGCTCAAGCCACCCATTTGAAGCTTTAAAATCCGTCATTTTTAAATTTTCCGCAACTTCCAATGCTTTCTCTTTTATTAAAGGTCCACATATAGGAATATATTTATTCCTAGCTTAACAAAACCAATTGTAAACTACTCGGTCAATTTGTAAACCTTCAGTTCTAGGAAATTTTCTCTTCTGTTCTGTATTGGAACCTTCTTCAAATAGCTTTTTTAAATCACATTTGTTTTTTAAAATATCGTTAACTTGTGTTCTTCCAACACTAAATTTTTCAGCCAACTTCTAGCACTGGTATTGAACTTTTCACTTTCCACAATTATATCAATTTTCTCTTTAAGAGACAAACGTTTTCTTTTTAGCGACATTGTAATTTTTCTGTACGTCTATATGTAACAGCACTGTTGAACATACTAACTCAAATTATGTACGCAAAATACGATTTTTGGGGTGAGCTTAATGAGCCTTTTAATTGCACTTTCTCTGTAATGACTGTCTATTGTAAATCAAACAAATTCTTTAAATCCGTTCTTAAATACCGGTAATGACTTAAGCCACAATAAAACAATTATATATTATGCAACAACCTTACTTAAGAATGGCCGGAAATGGGAGGTAGAATCACATGCATTTTTCCAAGAGTTTACAAATAAGTGGCCGCGGCCGTTATCGTGGTCGCTATTAGGAGAGTCATTAATATGAATATTTCCGTATAATTGGTTTTTTGACTTGGAAAACTTAGCCGGTTTTAGAGGTGACCGCTTTTAAGAGGTGGCTGAAAATAGAGGTTTTACTGTATAATGTTTTATTTAAAACAATAGAAGGAAAGATGTCATTGAAGTCTCTTTTTAGTCCAAAATGGAGTATTCACCAGATTTGGTCCTATACAATTTTATAATTATCATTGAAATTGAAAAGATGTCATTTTAAAGACATTTTAACCTTTGAAAGAGGTTTTGTACGAGCACTTCTTGCAATACAAATACGTACAAAATGGGCTATAATTTTTAAAACAATTGCATTTTAAATGGAGAAGAGTAAATTATGATTAATAAAGACAAAAAACATTCAAATATTTTCTTTCAATCACGTTTAAAACCATCAGCTTTAATAATCGTTTGTCGCACTTTGTACGTAAATAAACATTTTGTATAACACCAATATGTGCACAATAAATTGTCATTTAAATAATAAATTACCTAGTGGAGATTGTCACGATAGAAACACCGTCATAATTAACTAAGAATGAGAACTATAATGGTATACTATGGGAATCTATAATTTTCATAAAAAATTAATTCTAGTGGTAAATAAGGTGCCCTAAACACAAATGATCCCGTCAGAAACCACCGCACCACCCTAATTGCTAACTGAAACACTTGGTTTGAGCATTGTTATTACGAAAACTAAATTTAAAAAAGAGAAGTTTGTAAATATCAAGATATTACCAATATAAATACCAAACAGTCAGTGTGTAGGTGTTAATTGATTTCTTAGTGAACTTTTGGATTTTTAAGCTGTTTGTCAATACACTTTCATGACGTCAGTAATAGATATTAATGAAAGATCGTTACAAGCAATCGGTGTTTTCACGTCACGCTTACGTCCACATTGACGTCCATCAAAACTTAGCGTGTCGTTCGTTGACTATATAAATAATAGTATTTTAATTAAAAATTATTTAGGTACTTAATATTATACTTATGTAAACAATGTTTCATTTGTCTAGATATGTCCCATTATCAAAATTAAATTATAATATACACAATTACAATGCTGCGTGTTTGGGACCAAACTGTTATTACTCTTAAACTTTTTTAGATTGTGAAACCAAATTTATATCCTTTTTGCTTCTTGGAGCTCATTTTTTCTGTTAATGAACTCTTCCCCAAAACGGCAATGACGGATAACACGAAAAATTTGCGTTAAGTGCATAATCAATTAGGAAACTGAGTTCTGTAATAAAATTTATAGAAAATGTTACAATTATTAAAAACCATTTTGTCAAAAGTTTTGCATGAGTTGATTACTATTTAAAAATTAAAAAATAAAATAATTGTTCTCTTTTATTTTGCGAATTAGAGACAGCCTCTCCAAAGAGCTGATCTCAGAGTCAATTTCCATTAGAGTATAAAGAACTATCCAAAATTCGTTTACCCGAATTTCAATATGTAAAGTACAGATAAAGTGGCAGTAAAAAAACTCGTATTAGAGTATTACCTGTCAACTGTTGAATTGTCGATGGAATGCACAGCGATAACTCGAGGATGGAAACCTCGCTGGCTTGAACGTCCCCTGTTCATCTTATCACCCACCGAATTATTTGATGGTGTGAAGAGCTATGTGTTTGTACCTCAAATTGTTTTTGTTTTAAATGATTTATGTGGAACTTTTTTAATCATTAATATAAACGTAAAAAAGTCTAATTAAAAGTTGTAGAAAAATTATTTCTAAAAAAAACTTATATCTTGTGTAATCAATATAATTGAAGGTATTGTTAAACTTATACAACGTGATTATTTATACCAGTGGTGGTTTTCTATTAAAAGTTACTAGGCGCGCCCTTGCCTGAATTTAAAGAATATAAAAAATTAAAATAAATAATTTCTCTCCTTAATTATGTATTTAAGAAACTGAAAAAAAAAGACAACCATTCAAAAACATCGGTTCAAGAAAGTACAGTACCGCAATAAAAGTTTGCGGCTTTCTTGCTATGACAACGTTACGGTTAACGCCCGAACCGCTTGTCGTGTCTTCGAAAAAAGCGTTGTCTTGTGCCGCAAAAATAACGCGGCATATTCTATGGGTTTGAGACAATGGTGGCAGGTTTACCGAGTAGGTCACTCTACCACCCTAGATAAATTGTACTACATTCTACGGTTCTACCGATTTACGTAAAAATTCTGCCTAAAAAGAAACGAGCTACGTCTACGTTATTTTGATACTTGTTTAAAGAAATTAAATTACTTTCACTGCCCTATAAACGAATATCAACTTTAATATAAGCATTGTAAGTTTTGTTTACATTTAAAGAACGTAGACCCTAATTACTTATGCTTGGGTTTTGTTTTGAATATAGTGTTGTCATCAAGAATTCTTTTATGCGAAGAAACGCATCCGTTTACCATTTTGATTGATATTATACAGAAAATAACGTATCAGAAACCTTTTCTGAAACGGTAAAATTGCTAAATATAATCTTAACAACTTCGATGACAAGAGCAGAATCGGGGCGTCGCTTTTAGGCCCTAAAACGGATTAAAAAATGTTTAAGGCATACGATGGATGACGGCCGCTCATAAACGTGTTAGCAATATGATGTCCATCAAAAATACTCGTAATTTAGTGCAGGATGTTGACGATTTGGACAATAAAGTGCTAGAACGTTTCGTTTCTAGACCGTAGAGCCCATTTTAATTTTAAGAAGTAAGACTATGTAATAGTGGATTACCATCCCGTAAAAAACTCACGACCCGCCACTGATTTATACAGAAAAAACTTAAGCACGTACTGAGAGTAGTACTTGTTTGAAATAAGAGCGGAACGGAATTCAATAATTTTTACGATCACTGGTACCATATCGGTACATAAAATGCAAACTTACCTGAGACATGCATAATAACTTGTACTAATCATTTCCAAAAAAAATTTGGTTTGGTGGTTATCGAGAGAAAATCACGTACCTATAGATAATGTAAAACCTAAAGCTCCACATATTAAAAATACCGAAATCACTTAGACAACATGTGGCTGCTTACTGGAGTTACAGGGTGTTTTATTTATAAATTTAAAATCCTATTTGACGTATCATTGTCATATGTGACAGAAAGTGTAGGAACTGAATATCTTACTAAAGTATGTTGAATAAAAGTTTTTGGGTACTGTCAGGTGGGTACAAGAGGCAAGTAATTCTTTGAGCCCTTTTTTTTTTTTTTTTTTCTAAAATCTACGCCACTAGCGGTATTACCATATTAGCACATTTTTTTTTTATTTGTAACGATAAAGTGATTATTTTTCGAGATATTTAAGCCTAAAGATATAGGTTTTTTTGGTGTTCGTTTTTTTTTTTTTGGAGAGAGTTTTTTTTTCTCTTTAGTTCGTTCCGTTTTTTTTTCGTTTCGTTTTTTTTTTTTTTTTTATTTTTTTTAATTTTTTTTTTTTTTTTTTTTTCTTTTAAATATTTTTTAAAAAAAATTGATATAAAAATTTTTTTTTAATTTTTTTAATAAAATTTATTTAAATTATTAATTAAAAAATAATAATTAAAAATTTTTTAAAATTTTTTTTTATTTATAAAAATTTCTTTACAATTATTAATAACTTTTAAAAAAAAAAAAAATTATTGGTTAAAAAATTTCCCTAAAGAAGTTCTTTATTCTTTAAAAACAAAAAAAAAGTTCCTCCCCTCCTTTTTATTTTACTACCCAACCTTTTTTTCCCCAAAAAAATGTTTAAATATTTTTTGTTAATAAAAAAAAAAATTTTAAAATTTTTAAAAAATTAAAATTAAGATTTTTTAAATTTTAATGATTAAAAATTTCTAAAATTAATTTTTTTAAAAATTTTTTTCTTTTTTTTTATAATTTTAATTTTTTTATTTTTAAAAAAAAAAATAAAAAAATTATATAATTTAAAATTTAATTAAATTAAAGGTTTTTTGGGTTTTTAATTTTAACCTTAAAAAAAAAAAAAAAATCATAGGATAATTATTAAAGTATTAAAAAAAAAAAAAAACCAAAATAAAAAAAAAAAATTTAAATTTTTTAAATATACTTTTTTTTTATAATATTATTTTTTAATAATTTTTCTTTTTTTCCTCAATTAATATTAAATTTTTAAATATATAATTTTATTTTTTAAAACTTCTTTTTACTCGTTTCTTTTCCTTTATTTTTGTAAAACGTTTGATTTTTTCTTTACTTTTTCCTTACACCCTCCTCCTCATTCTCATTCCCATTTCTCTTTAATTAAAAACATCATTCTAATTTTCCCCTTCTCCCCTTCCTCCCCAACCCCCTTTTCTTCCTCTTTCCTCTTTTTCCTAAATCCAAATTTCCATTTCAACCAAATAAAAAAAAAAAAAAACAACATATAAAAATTGTAAAAAAACATTAAAGGAGTTCTAAAATTTAATTTTCATTGTGTTTTTTTTTCTTCTCATCCTTTTAACAACGGTTCCCCCGTTTCAAACAAGAAGAATTTAACTAAAAATTATTATTATTTTTTATTATTTATTTTTTTTTTTTTATTTGTATTCCTCAACTTTTCCGTAATATAAAAAACACACATAGTAGTTATTTTGATTTTAATGTGTATTAATTATATCGGTGATTTGGTGTCATTGTGTTTTTGTTAATACACCTCATTGACGTTTCATTTGTGTATTGGAAGCGGTCATATGCCACCAAACTTCCGACATATATACATATTAGAGATAAGGTTGGAAGAGAGAGGGAAGAATGGGAAGAAAATATGCCAGAGGGGTTTGAGTGGGTAATACAAATATGCACTAAAATCATTTTCACGTAGTTTTATGTATGACTTTAAATATCTGAAAAAATAATGACTTTCCTGTTACGAAAGAAGAGCATTTTATTTTAAAATATAGTATTGGAGACTCAAAAAATGGTTCTATTGCCAATGTGGTAGATTTTGGGAGGGATAAAAGGATTACTTGCCCCTGTCTTACACTTCTGGAAGTAGCCGGAAACCTTTATTTAACATAATTTAGTAGTGTATTCTTTACTTCACTTTTTTTTTTTTTTATAAAAAATATATAAAAAAAAATTAAAAATTATAAATATTATTTTTTTTTTTTAATTAAATAAAAAAACAAAGTAAGTAATAAAATTTTTTTTTTATTTTTTTTATTTAAATTTTAAATTTTTAGTTTTAATTTTTTTATTTTAAAAATTTTTAATTATTTATGATACAACCCATAAAGTTAAACTTCTTGAAATCTGTTGACTTTTCAGAAAATATGAACCAGTTCTGAGCGAACCAGTTTTAAAAACTAAAATGGAGAAGAAAAATAAACATTATACAATATATACAATTTCTAGAAAGTAAAGTAAAATCTGAAGAAACCCAAATAATTTTCAATGATTTTTTACACAGTACCCCAGATATTTCCCTTAAAAAAAAATTAATGATATACGTAGTATATGTTGCAATTGAAGAAAATCGAGTGAGAACTATAGAAAAGTGTAATCCTAAAAAGTAATTAATAGCTTTCAACAGTTACATATGCTCATTTGTAAATATTAAATTATTAATTTGTTAATAAATCACGATCACGATCAATATTTTATTTCATTTAAGATTAAACAAAAGTTTATACTTTGGTTTTACTCGATTTTTTTCCACCATTTTGAGACAAATTGATGTGGCTTGCGACCACAGTAAAAACCTGAAACTACAATATAGAGTGTTGATAAAATTGAGTTACTTGGAGGAATTGCTTAAATTAACTGTGTTGAAATGTATGTCGCTACAAAATATCAAAACATTATACGAGTGTTGACATATTTTCTATCGAAAGTAAAAATCATGGAAAAGAACCTTCCCTCACTTGATGTACACAAAATTTTTTCCACCACTTAGGAATGTCAAGTGAGAATTTGTTTGGTTGGAAAAACTGTCAACTGATGGGTGTTTGCTATAGTACATCTTTTCTAGATAAATCAATCGACAATAAATGAAATTATAAAAATGAAGATTAAGGCTCTATTTCATAATTGTTTTCAAGAGGATTTTAAAGACAATGCTTTATTTAGAACGCAAGTGAAATAAAAGCCGTCTTTAAAAATAAATATATGTTCTTTTAAGTTGATTATGGTCCTGAGGGTCGGTTTATAAGAAATCGAATTAAATTTAATTCCAATTAAATAGTTAATTCGGAACTTTCAAATTCAAGCAATGAAATGCCGAACTAACTATTTAATTGCAATCAAGTTTAATTTAACTTTCCATGAACCCGCCTTAAATTAAACAAAATTAATTGAATACTAAATAAGTTATTTATAATTTTAATAACAAATTACAATTGTTTTACGATTTTTGGATATACTTAACGTTATAAATTTATTATTTATTCCTTTTTCTTTTCATTATTATCATTGTTATTATTATTATTACTATTATTATTTTACATGTATTACATTGACTTGGGTGCAACAAGTTTTACTTGCTTATTTTAATCTAACTGAAATTTTCCAAAAAAAGTAAAACCAGTTTTGTATCGCAACCAATGTTTCAGAAAATATACTTTTTGTACTCATAGCCTAAGATTACTGATTTCACGGTTATTCTCGATGCGCGGGAAGTTCCATTTCCCGCACCACGGTGTTTTTAGTTTCCGATGAAATAGGGAAAATTTTGTTAGTATTAGTTAGCAACGCAAAGCAAATTGTCAAGCAATCGGCGGGACAGTGCTACCAACTCAAATTTCTTGTAAACCCAAAAAACTAAGTACTTGTGAATTTACTTATTTATGAATTACTAGCTGTCCCGGCGCGCTTCACTACGCCAAATAAAAGAATTGTTAGCAGTTATCTGTTAGATCTGTTAGATATTCTATTGTTGACGATCAAGAATGCGAACTCAAATGTGCATCGATATGTCAATTGCCAAGTCGATCGATATGTCAAGTGATCACAATAAGAACCGTTGCGTACATACGTTTGCATTCGATCAACGTCTCATTCATCTGATTTTAACCCATTTTCTCCCAAAAAGAAGCGAAGAAGCATCACTGATTTTCAAAAAATCATATCTCCGAAAGTATGCGTCCAATCGCAATTATTTTTTTGTTGAAAGGTACATCTTTTGGACATTCGCTCCATACATTTCGACCTCCTCAGAAACATGCACACCCACTATGCGACAAAAAACGGCTAAAAAGTGGTAAATTTTGCGGTTTTTTGCGATTTCCGCGGAAACCGCGAGAGCAATCGCGAAAATGAAACGTTCGTGACCTATTCTGGATCGACCTGAAGAAGTGTGTAAAATTTCATTCCAATCGGACTAACGGTTTAGAGGAGTTCGAGGACAAACAAACACACATTCATTTTATATATTCGATTACTACAGTTACTCGTTACAAAGTAATATACCTAACTTTTTCGAGAAGAAATTTCCCGAACTCGTTAGGTAAACAACTATTACAGTAACTTTTATGTCATACCTTTTCCTGTACCTTTGAAGAATTTTTAAAGAAATGATACATAAATAGTTTTTAAAATGTTCAAATAAAACTTACGTAAAATTAAGAAACTATTTTATGAAAACAGCGCTTTTTTGGCTTGACCGATAATGCCTAAAATTCAATCAAATCTTAGGTGAACAGTTTAATAACTATAATTTGTATAGCAAAGTAAAAGTAAAACAAGAATTTAAAAATCACCGCATAACTTCCCATTGCTAAATAAAATATGTTGAATGTAATTGTATTGTACCAAGAATAATTTTTCTATTTAGAATAATAAAACCAATTCTTTCTATTTGAATACTATTAATTACTTAGGTTAGCTTTCTAGAAACAAAGCACTTACTTATTGAAACATTCAGAGTTTTTTTAGGTTTCAACATACATATTTACTTACCCAAAAACTTGAGTTAAACTCATTTATAAACTGAACGTTTTAATACAAAAGCTTGAACTTTTTCACTTAAAAAAAGTAATTGGTTTAAGACTGCTTAATATCCTAACGTTTGATTTTATTAAGAATCAACAAATTGTGAAATTGCTTTTACACTTTTAAAAACATATTGTCTGTTAAATTGCCTAGGTTGAGAAACAGATGGTCTTAAAGAGCTATAATTTCATGAGATTACAGATTACACAGAATCGGATCAGTGACAAAACGTTAAGGTGTCGCTGTCGGATCATGTAAATCTTATTATCCGCTACAATGGAATTATGTTTAAAGGTATATATTATAGTCAAATGTGTCCCATTGAAACTACAGTTTTTTTAAGTAAATTTCTATATTGTATGAGGACTATATAAAATAATTTAAAAATGCTTCTGTGATTTGTATATAGTCGTTATGTAATTTTTATTAAAATTCGACTGTACAATCACTGATAACATTTTTGTTTTATTTATCACGTCAGGTTAACAGAGTTGTAAGCCCTTAGTGAGTACTTTTCCCATCATTTTATTACATTTCTATAAAACTTTTAGTAATAAAGTAAAAAGTGCATCGATCATTACCTTACTTTTGGGGGTTTCAGTTTCAAAATATAAGTTTGTAAATAAAAGGCAAATGTTTTTTTTAACGTAGCATTGCAGCTGATGGGGTCGTATTTTTACACATTTTATAACTCCCATCTTCCAGTAGTTTGCATAAAATCAAGAATTTATATTATAAGGTGCGATAGTATATTACATGAGTGTCACGTCCGTTTTATAGTATTTCACCAATTTTATGTATTTTATTTTATTTTATTTCATTGAATATATTTTATAAAAATTTTGATATTTGATATTAAATTAGGCTTGCTATCGGTGTATGTACAATAATTTCCAGGCTTTTCTCAAAGCTACTATGTTTATAAAATTCCTGAGATATAGCTTAGTTGGCCACCCTGCACATAGATTAGCACTTCATCTTTTACCATAAGATGTAATTCACTAGAGAGTGAAATTAAACACTTCTCTAATTTCTTCTAGAATTTTTGAAACTAATTATAATTAATATTGTACATATGAATTATATGTATATCCTTCGCTAAAATTTTGATTGTTTCCTTCGCCCGTCAAATTTAATATTGTAACACCAATGACGACGTTGGAAATTGCTTTCTCATGTCCGATCAAAACAATATAAAGCTTCTATTTTGCACCAAGCTGAAGAGTGTTACTCGAACACAGAATTTTATGTCACCACTTACAATATATTAAAAAAAAAAGTAAAGATGGCGTCTAATAAAGACGATAATTCGGATCGCTCTGAATCAAACAAGGATTTTAACAGAAGTGATTCGTGTAAATTGTGCAGTTGCGGGCATATCGCTAAATCAGGTGTGCAGTGTTATGTGTGTAAAACCCTGTACCACAACGGGTTTCCCAACAGAACAAAAGTGCGCTGTAGTGTACACTCATGAAATTTAAAACTTGGACACCACAATTTCTGTAAACAAAAGTTTGCACATTGTGAAGCGGGCTTAACGGTATCATTTACAATTCTAACAGCAGGTAGTCTCAGCAAGGGTTATCTTATAGAAGGACTGTAGAATGAATCATTACACTAAGCACGTTTTAGAAAATAGGTAATTTACGTTGCTTACTTAATTTTTTCTTTAAAGAATATATTTGAAGGTATCGCTAATTAAACACCATAGCTCGATTAATTATCGAATCAAAATTTTGTTTAGGAAATGTTTACAAAATAAAATTAGAAATAATTTTGATTTAAAAACGTCTACAAGCAATAACTTTTAAATTAAATCAAAAACTAAACATGGTTATTTGGGTTGACTGATTATTACTTATTTTTAAATAAATCTAACCTACTAATTATTGTAAGTTATTAAAAAAAAATCATCTCTATTCATAATATTTAGTCCTTACAAAATGTATATTTTATGACGTTTCATTTTTTTCTGTAGTTAATATAAAAAGTGAAAATAAAAACTAAGGCAATTCTTATTGTCAACGTATATATTTAGTTTTTGACAAGAATTTATTACATAATTATAATTAAGATACCAAGTTATAGTTTAAAATTAAATGAAAACGTTTTTTTTTAAATAAAGGTATTACTATATAAATAAATATAAGAAATCAATAATGGGTGTGACCTCCATTATTATTGATACATTCTTGGAGGCGTCTGCTCATTGACGCTATCAAGGTATCAATATAATTAATATTAATCGTTTCCCATGCGGTATCAATGGCTGCAATTAGTGCATTACGGTTTACTGGTATAAAATTTGGCCCTTGTTGTCTTCGGATAACAGCAAGTATTCGAGCCCAAACATTTTCGATAATGTTAAAATCTGGGCTTTTGCTGGCCAGGGTAACAGCTCCAAGTTATTTGCTTGTATCCAGTTGCGCACAACCTGCGAAGTATAGGGTCATCATATCCCGATAGTTAATTATCGAATGTTCCAAGAAAATATGTGTAAATAGTAAATGGAATCTACTAACGTAACGTTAAGTCGTTAATTATAGTTACATAACTCTCCTTTCATAAGATATAGTTCATATTAATATGCTTATTGTAAAGCTTCGTACACACCTGAACAACAAACCGAGGAACAAACAGAACAACGAACCGAACGGCAATCGGAACATTAATTTGGACGGTGCTACGTACGAATTTTAGAACAGATTCGCAAGTCCTGATTGTTCCACGAACGGTTTGCGGCGTTCCCGCAACTTGTCGGTTTTTCTCCGACATCAAAGAAAATGCGCGCGAATGCGTTTGCAGGTTTGGACGAATCTAAACAAAACGGCGAACAAACTTATGCGGGAGAATTAAATTATTTATTTTTTGTCCTCCCTTTTGTGGGTTTGTTGTGTTTTAGGTAATATTATGGAGTTGACAGAAGAAAAATGTTTTAAATTAATCAGTGTTTAAGAATGCAAGAAAAAATGATGTCCCTATTAGCATCATTTGGGCGGGAAATTTCCAAATAAAAAAAAGCGAAGTAAATTATAATTTTTTACTCTTCTTTGTGCGTAAAAATTTGGTTGGCACTATCTTCTTGTTTTCCGCAATTTTCTCTTCTAATAATAAATATATATGAACTGAAAACTACTGAAAATAATTATGGGAACAGCACAAACGTTCCGTTTGTTGTTCGGATTGTGGAAATCATAAAAGATCGTTTGTCGTTCTGTTTGACTTTCGGTTCGTTGTTATGTTTGTTGCTCGGTTTGTTGTTCAGGTGTGTACGAAGCTTTACAACTTAAGCAACAATTTTTTGGCGAATAAAGATTAGTTTGTGATGTAATATTAGAAACACAAATTTATATCATATCAAATTTATGACAACTTAAAACCAAGAACGTGTATGTTATTGCTAAGAAATTATTAAGGAAAAACGCAATTGCAGTGTAAATATTTATAATTAGATATTTTCGAAAGTTTATAAGTCCTCTATTGTAATCTTAATACTTAAAAGAAAATCCTGTCCATTAGCATTATAAGGAAATGGCTTTTACTTTATGAATAAGTTTCAATAACAATAGAATATCCTTGCTTGTTTAATTTACTTCCTTTGAGTCATATTGCTCTAAGGGTTCTTACATTGGTCATTAGAAGTATGTAATAAATAAACAATTACCTACTGTTTGAGAAGGGGTAGTGTGAACCAATAAATAAAGTAAGAAATGTAAATTCCATTTTAGTTTAAAATTTGCTACATACTCCAGGGCTGTAGCAGATACACATTTTCCCGGGTGCCGTATAACTGCACAAAAAAGATTAAAGGAGATGGGAATAAAGAAGTATAATGGAATTCTCAGTGACGAAAATATGAGACGTCGTCTGGAATTTGCAAGGCGATATGTGAACGAACCTTTGGAATTTTGGAATCGAGTGATTTTTAGCGACGAAAAAAACGTTCAATAGCCGCAACGATGGACCACTAAAAGTTTTTAGAATGGAAGGAACTCGTTACGAAAATAATCACATATGTCCTAAAAAACGAAGTGGTTATTTTTCTGTGAATGTGTGGGGTTGGGTTAGCGCGCGGGGTCCAGGAGTTTGTTGGGCTATCGATGGACGTCTTGATTCTGCTGCGTATTTAGATATTTTGGAAACTATTATGAAACCTTCAGTCGAAGTGTTTTATCCAGACGAAGATTATATTTTCCAACAAGTAAGTATTCTTATTTCACTATACTTTCTCCAAAAAATAGTTCGGGATCTGTTGAATTAACATTTTCATAATGTATTTTTTTTGTTAAAGGACAACGCCCCTATTCATACTTCGCGGGTTGTGCGCAATTGGATACGAGAAAATAACTTGGAGCTGTTACCCTGGCCAGCAAAAAGCCCAGATTTTAACATTATCGAAAATGTTTGGGCTCGAATACTTGCTGTTATCCGAAGACAACAAGGGCCAAATTTTATACCAGTAAACCGTAATGCACTAATTGCAGCCATTGATACCGCATGGGAAACGATTAATATTAATAATATAATATATATAAATATATAAAAATAATAATAAAAAAACGATTTCATTTAATTTTAAACTATAACTAGGTATCTTAATTATAATTATGTAATAAATTTTTTGTCAAAAAACTAAATATATACGTTGACAATAAGAATTGCCTTAGTTTTTATTTTCACTTTTTATATTAACTACAGAAAAAATGAAACGTCATAAAATATACATTTTGTAAGGACTAAATATTATGAATAGAGAGTTTAATGATTTTTTTAATAACTTACAATAATTAGTAGGTTAGATTTATTTAAAAATAAGTAATAATCAGTCAACCCAACAAAGTAAATAGTTTGGGATCTCAAATGAGAAATATTCATACTCTACCTGAAATTACTGTCACCCATTCATATCAACTATTTAATTTTAAACCTGTAACTACGTCTGCTATTCGCGCAATAATAAATAAATTAAAAAATAGTAAGGCTAAAGATTTCTATGGTCTTACCCCAGACCTATTAAAATGTTGCAAAGAAGCGATTCTAGAGCCACTAACGAACGTTATAAACACGTGCATTTTGACTGAAACAGTACCAGATGCTATGAAAGTAGCTCTAGTTATACCAGCACATAAAATAGGTAACAAAACTTCCCCAGAAAACTATCGTCCAATTTCAATTATATGTGTATTTTCAAAAGTTCTGCAGGCAGTAATGCACAACCAAATAGTTGAACATTGTGAGTCTCACAAAATCATATCAAAGTGTCAATATGGCTTCAGGAAAAACTATCTACTTCTGATCCCATAATTTCTTTAATCAATAAAATAATTGACGCGTTTGAAAAAAAGGAGTTTGCTGCTGTCTCTAGATCTTTCTAGGGCATTTGACGTAGTTAACCATAAATTTCTTTTACAAAAGATACTCACATATGGATTTTTAGTCAACAGTTGCAAATACTATCAAATCTTACCTCTTATATCGCAAACGGTGTACCACAGGGGTCTATATTGGATCCTCTGTTGTTTCTTTTATTTATAAATGACTTACCTGACTATCTTTCAAGTGGTTTAATTGTTTTGTACGCAGATTACACTACTCTTTTCAGTGCAAGCAGTAACATTGATGAGTTGCTTCTAGACAACCAGAATGCCCAAGATCAAGCAGCGGCCTCGTGTTTAAATAAAAAACTTGCTTTAAATGTTGAAAAAACCAGAAACATGTTGTTTACATTAAAACCTGCGCCAGCGGCGATGACAAATACAACGGTGAAATTCTTAGTTGTCCATATGGATCACCAGCTACAATGACACATCCACGTTGACAACTTAGCCAACCGATTGTGTAAAAACATTTATCTTTTGCGTAATTTGTCTCATTCGGTATCTGCCAAATTACTCCTAACAACTTATTATGCAACTTGCCAATCGGCGCTGTGCTATTGTATATTAGCGTGGGGACATTCAGCTGGCAAGCATCGCCTATTTGGAGCGAGCAGTAGGTACGCATCATTGGCGGACTGAGGTACCGTGATGATTGTAGACCAGCATTTGCTAGGTTAGAAATACTTACATTACCAAGTCTCTACATTTATTTTTGTCTAATTTGTATAAAAAATAATTTATCACATTATCAAATAACAAGAAATTTTCACCACCATGATACCCGATCAGCGGATAATATTTATATAAATACATTTAGATTGTCAAATCGACGTATGGGCCAAACTACTGGGCACTAAAATTTTTTAATCACTTGCCGCCTATTGTAAGATGTCTGCCTCTAGTAAACTACAAGCGATACTTGAAATCATATCTCACACAAAAAGTGCTGTATGATTGGAGTGAGTTTCTCTCAGTTTCATCAGTCTTATAACTGATGATGGTTTCTAGTCTTAAGATTGTTTTTAATATTAATTGTGATTTTATTTTTTTTTTGATTTTTTACACTGTATGTATTTTAAATATTTTTTAATTATTATTTCAAGATTTTTTTCTTTGACTCGTGTAAGCAATTTTTAATTGTACTAACACAATAAATATTATTATTATTATTATTATTATTATGATTATTATTATTATTATTATTATTAATATTAACAATCCGAAAAAACAAACATCTAAAAGGCGTACAATACTTATTTGTGTAACTAGAGCAAAAAATATGCTTTTTTGCACAACATTTTTTCTACGACCAAAAAATAAAAAGTAAAAATAAAAAAAAACTACTTTTTACACTAGTGCAAAAATAATTTACTTTTTTGCAGTAATAAATTGAGTTTTGCAGACAATGAAGTTATGAGCGATACTTTAGGCCTTCTCTCTTAGTTTTAAAGATAATTTATTGAAATTTGGGACATCTCATATACATAATAAATGACACTTTTTGACTATAACATGTAGCAATGCTATTCAGAACCAACTCTTCTCTTTTTCGGTTCCGAAAACATTAATTCCTGCGTCGGAACACAAAATAGGGCAATCTCGTTGCGCTCATAGCCTTTAGTCTTGGACTTCACCTCACAGTTACATTTTAACCACAGAGCTGAACCTTTGGTCGATGGAGCTCTAGCTGAAGACAAATAATCCGTTTTTGAAAATTTCAAGGTACTAATTAACAATTGCAAGCGCTTGGGATTGAAAGTGAACGCCGAAGAATGTGAGCTCTTTTTTGGTGGAAAAAAGTCCGATCTTGTGGTCTCCAAGTTCGAAAAAATTTGCCCAGAAATCAGAGTGGTTGAAGAAGTTTTGAAACTTCTTGGGGCACCAATGCTTGCTTGTCACTCTTCTCATGTAACTGAAGAAAAAGCTTAACGTATTGACTATTTTATTTTCTCGCCTTGGGGAGTTGCACAGTCAAGTGGCCTACTTAATTTAAAAAATTGTTTTGGCATCCTAAAACTGACGTATTTACTGCGGACATTACTTACTTGGTCAAGTTTAAATGTAATAACACATATCTACAAAAAAAAATCAAACTACCAATAGCTTGTGGCGTACCAGGAATTCGTAAAGCAACAGCCATTGCGCCTCCTTTTTTTCTTGCTTCAGTGAATAATTTTACATACTTAGTGAACTTGATATTGACAACGGTTCTCAACCCAAGTGATTTTGTATTGTACGGTGAAGGATGTAACATCTGGGAGTCAAGGCAGGCATGCCTACCTACAAACCCTAAACAGCAAAAAAATTGGGATTTCATTTCGACTAATTCAATCGTAGAGTCAATCAATTTTTCATCACTCCACGAACAAGCTCTCTTCGACGCTAGACAGAAAAAGTAGAGCAGTACAAGGCTGAATGTCACCCCTTCCCGAACACTTGCAACTCTTCTTGACAACTCCACTTTTCGAATATCCGTGGCTCTGGGATGTGGCTCAAACGTGTGCATGTGCATCTCTCATCGCCGTAATTGTGGTGTAAGTTGATAAGTGTGGCTCTCACTGACTGCCATGTAAGAAGAGCTGGTCGTGCACACAGGCAGTATTTGCTTAATGCTGTCATTAAGAAGGCCCTCCAAACTGTTGAATTTCCTTCCGCATTAGAACCTAGAGGTGTGTCACACGACGATAGAAAGCGCCCAAACGGTATGACACTAATCCCTTGGATTCGAGGTCAATCTCTCGTTTGGGATGCAACATGTACCGACACTCTTGCATCGAGTCACATTCAATCTGACAAGCTGCTGAGGGACCAGCAAAGAAGAAGAAAAACAAGTACAAGGCCATTGCAGACTGTAACTTCAAATTTCTGCCGTTTCCAGTTGAAACACTTGGACCATGGATTGAAGAAGCTCTAAGATTCACTAATATTTTGATGACAGAATTTAAATATCATTTCAGACGTACAATTTTCCGTTCTTTCTAAATTCGGTGTGAAAAATAGGAGTTCATATTTAAAAAAAACGAGTTGATCTTAAAAAACCTTCAAGGTGAAGTTGATTTCCTTATAAGCCCAAATTTCGACTCCTGCGCGAGATAGATAATAATTTTATGACAACCCTACTTTTTGTTTTTTTAATTTTTACTTAAAAATCAATGAGAAAAATTAACATTAAGTAAACGATAAATACTGAAAACTCTTGGAGAATTGTGAAATGAACAGGCCAGACTTGGAAGCCGATTAATATCAATAGATAAATAATATATTGTTGAATTGTTGATGTCAATTTTTTTTGTACATGACGTGCATTTTAAACAGTTTTAGAAACAGAAAAAACAACAAATAGCTATTTATGTAACAAGGAATTAAAATAGTGAACCGCCTACCAGAAATCTGAAATTGTCCCAAGTGATAGAACAGCCTTAATGTTAGCCGCACGTTTGCTCATATGGCAGTCAAAGTGTTAAATAAATCCAAGGTAATAAAAATTTGAAGTCATTAAAATAAAAATAAATCAAGAAGTTCCCTTTAGAAATGGTTCCTAAATGGAGGGACATTTGAGGCAACAACAACGTTTATAATTATAGATTTCCATAAACAAACATATAAATTAGTTCAACGGTTATAAAATCGTATAAAAGCAATAATAATAATAATAATACTTTATTAAGTCAACTAACTTAAAAATGATTATGTAAATTTAATATGCGGAAACTGCACAGTTGAAAACCGACATGCGACACGGTTTCATTTTATTTAATTTTCTTTTTATGAAGTTGAAACCAAAGAAACTGCAGACTGCAAATTCAGCACTAACTCGTTTTAATTAAATGTGTCTTTTATCGATTTACATACATACACATACTAAACAAAGTGTGAGGTAATTAATTTTTATAAAGAGAAAAATTAACGTTACAATTCTTGATAAATCTGACGACATTAAATAAATTAAACTTACAAAAACTTCGAACGCTTTGAAAATATCAGTAATAGGTAATTTTAATGAAATATTCAACTTTGAATATGGGATAAATCTAAACGCAGAAAATAATGAGGTATATGCGATATCCTCTATACACGATACTTAATAAATATTGAATATTTGTCATAAAATACATACACAGTATTTATTTTTAATAGTCTTGTTCCTTATCTCTAAATCGTAGCACGTAACCAATACTTAACTAACAAAATCAAAAATCCTTTTAAAAGAAATTTTTTGACATGTAGCATTTCTATTTTTAGCGATCGCAATGAGAAACATACGTTTATTGGTTTCCAATGAAGTATTAATTCCTAAGTCTGTAGGAATCAAAAACTTGCCTAGAAAGAAAAACAAATTTCGAATATAACTTTTCCACAACCAATAAATACGATTGAAGACACTCAAAATAGACAAAGGAAACATTTAGGACAATGACAATTTCATCTACCTAAAAGTATACAAGATAAACGGGCCGATGAAAAGATATTGTACAAATCAAACGAATAACAAAATTGTGCGGTTTTATAGAATATGAAAACTAATCTTGAGTTGAATAACCTCAGGAATTGCAAAAAAAACAAAATGTTTTTCGTCGATTTTATAGAACGTAAATTTCTTAATAATATTTATATTTTAGACCGAATAACAATCAATTATAGTTAAATCGTAAAATAATATTAATAATTTAAATTGCGTTTTAATTTCCAATTTTTGTTTAGATTTGATAGGTCCCTTTTACATTACTGTTCTTGTAATAAAAAACTACAATCAGATATAAAAACAGATAGGCAAACCGTCGACGTAGTTTTTACTATAGAAAAGACGAACCAACATATTTTAGAAAACCGTTCCAGTAAAAGTTGTAGTAAATGTAATTTCCAAAGATTTTCTTTCATATGTGTTTAAATAAAATTAATGTTATTGAAGATATTGTTAAATCACATGATCACCGTACATTTGTAATTACCATCGAAAAGAATAATTGTTTAAACAAATTGTCGCAAATATTTAATTAAAAGTCTTGGTGATATCTTGTTTACAGAAATTTTTTGTTGAAGGATGAATTAACCAGATGTATTTTAGAAAACATATTTTAAATTAACCTCACGATATTTAGCATGACCAATCAACTAAAATTCCTTTTTGATTTCTGATAAAATTATGAACTTTTTAATTTTTTCATTGATAATTTCAATTGTTTACGTATTATTTAAAAATATAACAATACTTGTTGGCTGGGAGCTAGCAGAAAAATAGTCGTATGATTTGCCCCATGTCAAGGCTTTGGCGAAAGTTAGTGAGTAAACGTTCTTTTTCATATTGTGTGAGTAGATATAACAACGTACCCGAAATGTTTAAACTTTTACCCCCCAAACAGTTTCGATTCATTTTAAGCACTACCTTTATCAAGCGCAAACTTAAAATTATGATTGCAGGAGTCCCGTCTTGTTAATAAATTTTTTTTTGTTTTTTTTTCTTCTTCTTTGTTGTTAGTTATATTGATGTTGCAGCTTACTTGTACAAACATTTGTTTCATGTTTTTGTATATTATATTATCTATTATAATTTTGTTTTTTATATTTCTAAACACGCTTTAAACGTTTAGTTTAAATTCTTTTGTATACAAAATGGGTTAAGTGGAAGAGCAGTTTGCTAAGATTTATGCAAACTAAACTTCGCCCATAAATAGTCATGTACATCTTTCTATATACTTTTTTTTGGGAAATAAAAATCAATTTATTTATTTATTATTATTATTAATACTTCTTGGACGAAAATACAAGAGTGGCGCTCGTCAGGTGCCCCCTTTGGGCAAATTCTTGATCGTGTCAAAAAAATACACCTTTTTGGGGAATAAGTCCCAAGTTGAGGCTTGTATTACATTAATCAGGGATAGCCAAAGTACGGCAACACAATATGCCATACCGATACGGTAACGCTAAATGTCCGCCATACAAAAATGTAACTTTTTTAAAGTGGTCCAGGATTATATGCTCCATGTTATTTTTAGGTCAAATGTGTTCAGAATTAACTATAGTACAAGATTCTGAAAGTGCCAAACCGTTTATGTGTCGCCAAGTGTCCGCGCAAAGATGTCGACTTTCCACAAGGGCATGTGCCATCTGCCCCAAGGTATATAGCCCCAAGGTAAAATATTTGTTGTTGGTCAACCAAGCTTAATGTCTTTAAAACGTACTTATATCCAAAGCATTATTGATTTCTTTTCTCGTATGCTTCCTCTGTTGCCTCTAGTATATTTATTTTTAATTTATTCCATGCTTGTTCTAGATCGATATTGTTTAATATTCCGTTGTGTTTTTTTATTTTATTTTCCAATATATTTGCATATAGTTGTCTTACACATTACACTTTCGTCTCTGAGGCTTTCTATGTTCAACTTCTCCTTTATTTTTGTAGTTTTTGGTGTCTTCTTCTGGATTGATATTAGTGTTATTTTGCTACATACTAGTTTGTGGTCGCTTCCAGTGTTAGCAGATTTTAATATTTTAACATCTAAGACCTGCGAAAGTGTATTGACCTGTTTGTTATAACGTAATCCAATATTGATTTGTTACATCGACTATTCTCCCAGGTATATTTATACTTCAATGGGTGGTTAAAATCTTGAAATAATTTGTGCTCTTCTTTAATGTGAAAAATACTAAACTACATTTTCACACTAGTGAAATTGATTTAAAATTGGACGTAAAATTGAAAGATAAAATTTAAATCTTATTATTGAAAGTTTTAGGTACTCTCAAATCAGTCAGATGTGATAGATATTATTCTAGTATTATTGTTATATTAACTTCAAGTTTAAGTTCTAAGTTTTGAAGTCATAATGAACAATAAAGTGATGGTTATAAACTCTACTACTAAATTAAACAAAGTATGATGTTTGGAAGAAGCAAAATAATCTAAAGATGCTTACATTCCTAAAATTCAATTACAGTTTAATCTTAGTTTGTCGTTTAAATTCCGTTTAGAAATTTAGAGCATTAATTCGTTGTATATATTAAATTCTAAAACATTAGTTTGTTGTAATTCTCCAAATTCTTATGTAGGAAAAAGTGCACAATTTTGGATTGTACATTTTTTCAAGTATAAATGCATATTATAATATGTACATCAAATTGAACTAAAATTACTAGTTACCTGATAAGTTAAGTATACACTTTGTTTTACTTCTGCTTCGCAACAATGACAATGCGTTCAGAAACAACTAGTTTACACCACATTTTTCCAAAAAAATTTTGTCTATGTTAATATCTAATTACTACTCATAAATTAAAACAAAACAATGTTGAATAGTAATACCTATGTTAGATTCTATACTTAATAAGTGTCGGAACCAAGAATTGGACATCAAATGTTCAGGAATTGCTTTGTATGAAATAACATTTACACCCTTACTCTCCACTAGAAAATATTATGTTTGTGACATGTGATATAAATAGCTATAAATCGTTATAAAAACTAACCAATCACATGTTTTTTTACTTCACGTATCAAATAGAAGGATAATACTGCTTTCGGGAAAAAAATATTGCATTTCTGAAAAAATTACAACCTTTTTAAAAGAAGCAGATTATTTTTTTGCGTTTTATATGAGATTTAATTTATTTAAATATACATGTCTGAGTTTGCTTTAAAATTTTACATTAATTAATCAAAATTGCATTATAGTTCTTGTTATTTTCTCTTCTATGAATTTGCGTAAGGTTACCTTATACAGGGTTGGTGTTTAGTTCGTGGACGGTGGATTGCTCCTGAGCTATTAGAGATATTACATCAAACTTTGTCAATGTAATACTATTCAGGTGCATATAGGGTGATTCTCCATTTTTTACGAAAAGTCAATTTTTGAAAAAATTTACAGGGCGTTAAATTTGAAAAAATCGAGAATAATTACATTTCACCTTAAGCAATTACCCTGTATAGCATTACGTTCTTTGGGGAGTTTGGTGCATATTTTGTAAGTCGAATATTATCAAAGGCCGATGGCACAACTAGATTTCAAAAATCTTAATTATAGTCATAGCATCGCGGTTCCAAAGTTGACTCGATTTCAACATTGAAGACACGATATCTACAGAACTGCTGCATTTAAGTACCTAAAACCTTATATCTTGCTTGTAAATTTCATAAAAATCAATTTTTGAAAAATGATAACTCTAACGGCTTAGGAGCAATCATCCGTCCGCGCATAAACACCCACCCTGTAGATATAAGTGGATTTTGAAATCTGAAAAATTATACAGGGTTTCGATATATCGGAAAATATTAGAGTTAGAAAAACTTTTGGAATGAAAGTTGTGCAAATCAATGAGCTGCATATTTTAAAATTATTTTCGTTTATACAGGGTGTTTTATAAAAGTTCGACATACCAAAGTTATGGTTTTTTAAATGGAACCACTCATTTTGATTACAAATTTGGATTCCTTGAGAAATTCCAATGGCACTCTATGCATTATACATAGTGTCTAAAATAAAGGATGTTCGCATTATTTCACTGTTTTTTTTTTTTTTAACTAATCAGATGGATAAATTCCAGGATAACTGAGTTATTTAATTTTTTCGAAAAGTCAGTTTTTCCGGAAAAAAGTGAAATAATGCAAAAACCCTACATTTTAGACACTACGTATAATGCAGAAAGTTACATTAGAATTTCTCAAAAAAATCCAAATTTGTAATAAAAATGGAATCATTCCATTTAAAAACACATAACTTTAGTATGTTGAACTTTATGGAACCCCTGTATAAACAAAATAATTTTAAAATGTCAGCTCATTGATTTGCACAACTTTCATTGCAAAAGTTTTTTCTAACCCCAATATTTTCCGATATATCTACCTTCCTCGCACTAATGGGCAACCCTGTATATTCTTATGTTGTCGAAGTGGTTTATCATAGTGGTTAACCAAAACTTCATAAATTTAAATTAAATACTCCTTATATGCCAAAAATTAAAAAGACTTTTTTTTTTAATTTTACCACAATTTGGAAATGCGATTATCTCCCAGATCTTACAAAAGCATATTGTTTTATAAATAAATTTTCAATACAGTTTTTAGAAATCCTGATTTTATAGAGTGCTCAAAATACATCGTCAAAATCGGAAAGTGGACTACTTGATTATATTATTCTGAGTCGAACAAACCAATAACATAACCTATGTTGTAATATAGAAGTATATTAGTATGTAGTTTTATAATTTTTGACTACTTTGGACAGTCTTTAAGTTAAAAATTAAACATACTATCTTTTAGTACTGTACACTTAAGTTACTCATTTTTTGGTCTTTAAATACGAATTACAATCAAACCAAAAAAAGAATGAACATATACATTGCTCAAATTTAGAGATATTGTATTAAATTCATCAAAGCTTTTTCTCGAATTTTCCAATTTTCTTTGCAACTTTTCCAATTCTTCTTTCCATGAAAACCCAATTCAGATTATTACGATGATTTTAAAGGATAGAAAACCCATCCCGTCCAGCCGCTCTCAAACGATGAAAGGACTGAAATACTTAGAGAGAGCAAAATAGATTTTTGAGAAGAAATGATTGGTGAAACAAAGAAATTTTTTATCTTTCTATATTTAATAGCGAAGCTAAGTTTGCAATAATCTTCTTGCCTCTTGAGTGATGTTTGGAAATAAATTGATCTAGAAACTTGTGTAAATTAATCTAAAGATTACCTTCTTATTTCAATTGATTATATACTATTTAATTCCTAGACGTCAGTTAAATTTTATTTGACAACTTTAAAAAAAAAACCCAGCCGTTTTTTAAGTTTTTTGTGTCATCTTGGAGCTTGCACTGCGAGGGATTTATTATTTGGATATTTTCACGGACGCCACGACCCGCCCTGACCCTGTTTTGGCCCTTGAAGTCAACGCCCGGGCAGATTCGACGTTTTTTTGGTGCCTTTCTTTCGACTTTTGAAGTGGGAAATTCTGACTGTTTCCTTGACACTATGCCTCCATCTACTCAAGGAGACCGATCCCAGTCTCTCACTGTCACCAATTCCTACACCAAAAGGCACTATAGCCCGCATGCACAAAAACATTGTTCAGAATACGGATTTAAATTCGACCCAAGAGCAAGATTTAGAAGAAATCCTCATAAAGTATAAAACATCCGTCAGAGTGTTAAGCCGAACCCCAAAGCAGCTAGGATCTCAGCCTCTGCCAAGCTTACCAACTTAATAGATAACTGTGTTTCACTCAATGATGTCGACTCATGGAAACCTTACTTCATTTCCCTACGCCTCTTCAAAAACCCGACAAAAACTCTGGCCTAAGTCTGTCGGCAGCAGTCAAACGGATATTATCAACGCATCTCCTCCTACATTAATCAAGCCAAACCACCGACCGAAATTTAACCTTAACAAGAAAGTCCAAGTTAAGGTGGATGAAGGGGACATCAGAGAGCTATCACCCTTCTGTCATCAAATGATTCGTTTGCTCCCTTCAACGAAGACACCCTGGAGTCCCTAAAGAAGAAACATCCAAGCCCTTCCTGAGATTTAGCCATGCCCACCATGGAAAACTCAATGGAATCTTTAGTTACGACCAGTGATCTAGTCTTTGAAGCCATAGGTTAGCTATTTGGAGCATCCTCAGCGCCCTGAGCAAGAAGGATGGAGGTATTCGACCAATCGCCGTTGGATGTATACTGTCGTCTAGCTGCCAAATTAGCCTGCCATTCAGTTAGAGAGGAAGTTGGTTCAATTCTCAGACCGAAACAGCTAGGATTTGGAACTAAAGCGGGTTGTGAAGCAGCCGTTCACTCAACAAGATCATTTATCAACTCTAAAGCTAATTCGGACAAAGTTATTCTTAAAATAGACCAGAAGAACGCTTTTAATTCAATAGAACGAGACAACATGCTCCAACAAGTATTAACAATATGTCCCAAGTTGTTCCCGTTTTTCAATTCATGCTACAGTTCAAGCTCTAATTTGTTCTTTGGCAATAATATTATAATGTCGCAAGTCGGAGCATAGCAGGGCGATCCAGGAGGTCCCTTACTATACTGCCTCGCCATTAATAATCTTATCCAGGAACTGTCATCAGAATTGAACGTGTGGTACCTCGACGATGGTACTCTAGGAGGATCTCCCGATATGGTACTAAAAGATCTCCAACACATTATCTCGTCGGGAAAACACTTGGGATTAGAAATTAATCCATCAAAATGCGAGTTGTTCTTTGCTCTGAACCAAATGAAAAGGTTATCCAAGATTTCAGTCGATTGCTTCCGGCATAAGAATAACCTCAAGCCAACTTACACTTCTGGGAGCCCTCTCGTTGATTCTGCAACTAGTGACGTCTTTGCGGCTAAACTTGACGAACTCCAACTGCTCTTATCAAGAATTCTGAATCTTAACAAACACACAGCTTACTTTCTCTTGAAATCTTGCACTGGGATTCCTAAGTTAACCTACCTAATCCGCAATACACCCTTACACAATCATCTCGCAATCCTGAAAGAATTTGACAATTTCTTTAAAGAAGCTCTGACTAAAATTACGAATCTGAATTTCGATGCTGCTCACCATGACCTGTCTAGTTTACCAGTGAACTTTGGAGGACTAGGCATTCGTAAACTCGAAGATCTCTACCTGTCCGCCTTTTTATCTTCAATCTCATCCGTCGAGGAACTAATGGTCTCTATTCTCTCCCCTCCGAGACTACTGTTTTTCATGGATACCTTGAAGCAAAAGATGCTTGGACCCAGTTAGAACTTCCTCAACCCGCTGACCCCCTTAAACAAAAAAATTGGGACTTACTTAATATCCACCGTCTACTTCCCTCCTCGAACCTGAATCTACTCAAGAAAAGGCAAGATTTTATGCAGTTATGACCCCAGAAGCTGGAGCCTGGTTACACGCCATCCCTATCAGCACAATGGAACTTTACTGTCACATTGTCTTTCAAATCTCGGTTGCCCTTCGTATGGGAACTGTTTTGCCAACCCCACCTATGTAAATGTGGTGATAAAGTCAGTGAATTTGGAATCCACGGTCTCTCATGCCGTTTTAGTGCAGGTCGACATTCTCGCCACCAAGAAATCAACTCTATCGTAACCAAAGCTTTAAGCTCAGCCCACATACCCTCTTCTGGAGCCGGTAGGTCTTAGTCCTGAAGATGGTAAGAGAGCGGATGGTGTGACCTTAATTCCATGGTCCAATGGAAATGCTTAGCATGGGATTCCACTTGCCCAGATACCCTTGCAGCCCTCCAATATCCAGACCTCAGCCAAATCAGTGGAGCCACAGCAAATGCTGCCGCAGCGATCAAGATAAGGAAATACCCAGATATTGTGGAGAGAGGACTACTTTTCTTGCCCTTTGCTGTGGAGACTTTAGGTTCATTTGGAGATGCGGCCATTCAGTTTACTAATGATCTTGGTAGACGCTTAAAGGATGCGACTTGGGAACCTAAATCTAAATCCTACCTAATCCAACGCATAAGTCTAGCTATCCAGAGGGGAACGTAGCTAGTGTACTTGAACTCTCCCTACACCTCGTCCTTGGACGAGATATTTCTACTTTAACATTTCATCATTTAAAAAGTGTATTTTAAAATTTTTTCTGTACCTAACCCAAGTGTAGTAGTTTTAAAATTATCAATTAAAATTTATTTATTATTTGGTCGCGTTTTTTTTTGTAAAGTTCTTGTTTTTTAGGAGAAGATTGTAATTAATATTTCTTAATTTTATTAAATTTGATATATTTTTTATGTACAGTAAATTTGTACAATTTTTGAGATTACAAATCTTTTTATATTCTTATTGGTTTAGCTAATTCAAAGTTTCAAAATGAGCACAAAATTTTAATTATGTAATATGTGCCAAGTACTCTACCTATTAAAGTTGATTTTCAAAATTGGTATTTTTAAATATCTTCATCTTTTTTGAACTTCAAACAAATAAACAATCCAAACACTTTATTACAATATTACGCATATATAAGAGTATACAGGATGCGCCACATCTGTTCTGCATTTATTCTTCAAACTAGAGAATTTTTTAAAAATATATTCTCTTTAGAAAAATGTTTTACATAACTGAAAAATGGGATTTGTCTTCCTACACAGATTTAGTTTGTCTGTGCAGAGACGTACGTACTAGTTTGTTCTTTTTTTTTGATAGCACCCCCTGTATAGTATTACATATTTGAGTTGCTTCTTGAATTTTAAAGTCACTTTAAGAATACTATAATAGACCTACGTTATGTTTTGAATTGATTTTGCATTTAATAAAAAAATATCATTTCCAAAGTTACAAAAAAGATTTTTTTAATTTAAAGCTTGGGATATCTGACTGCTTCAAGATCTATTATTGAAGCTAAGTCTAAAACTCTATAAGAATAACTTCCATAACCGAACAATAATAAGTAAATTTAAAAAGCGTATTTCGAAATCTTAATTTGTAAAATCGCTAAAACAGCGAAACATCAGATATAATGACTCACACAAGATCTTGATAAGATAAAAAAATTTATTGTCAGGGATATTGAATCGTAAAGCCATCCAATACAACGATAACAATAATTGAAAAAGGAAAATAAAATTGATGTTTACACATACAAATTTCAAACGTTTCAAGAAAAACCTCAACCGAAATTGAAAAAGTAATCCGTCTTAAAAAAATATTTAAAACGAATAGAGGATGAGGAATAAATTTGTAGAAATGGCAAGAATGCAAATATACGGAAGGTATTAAATCTAACAAGTTAGACATGCGCGTACCATTAAAAAGGACTTCAATCGAACTTTAATTCGAAATCCAAACACTAATTATTGGTTTATGACGACTTCTATATTTTTGTATTTTAACTTTAGCATTTAACTAAAGTTAATATTAAGTTCAAATTCTAACTAAAACATGAATTCCGCTTTAGATCTTTGCTTAATTTTTGTCGGTTTCTGGGTTACGAATGTTTACTGGATGATGAAATTTACTTTTTAATATTTATTCAGGAAATTAACTAAAATGAAATAATTTTTTGCAAATCTAATTCTGCTACACAAATGAATATTCTTGAAGAAAAACACAGATGAAATCATATAATTTTTCCATTGTACTGCATTTATCTTCAAAGCACATCTACATTTTCCCTTTTTATAAAGTTAATTTTTCGGGTCACAATGATTATAATTTCAATATTGTGAATAATTACATTAAAGTTGAAGTTAAATAAATTGAGCGTTACGTCACAGAATCTAATTAAGGAACGGCAATTCCAATAATGATACACCTTCGTTTGATGACGTGACGTAACATTTTATAACTTAATTTATTTTTGTGAAATGGTATTATTATAAGTTATGTATGTTTATACTTTTAGTTTTTATTGTTTTATGACAATATTTCTTTCAAAATATGATCCGTGTTATATTAATTTTAATACAATAAGTATAAATAAAGGTTACTAGCATAAAGAAGTCGTTTACAATAACGTTAAATATCTTATTGTTACAGGTATCTTTATCAGAACATATCAAATATGCAACTCAAACTTGATAGTAAATAAGAAGCGATTATTCCAAAAAGAGAATATAATAAAACAAAATATCAGAAATGCCAAACGACATCTAACTTTGTTTTCAAAACTTTTGTTTACATTAATTTAGTTCAAAGATACGTTTTCAGTTACTTTCATTAGATTTGTAATTGTATAGTTTCTTAAATTTTCTAAAAAAGTAACGACGTTGACATATATTGCTTTAGAATTAAATAAAAAGTAATATAAGCTGTCAAAATAAAAACAAACATGTATTCAATTATAAGAAATAGTTCTTTTAACTAAATAAAGCATAATAAATACAATCCATTCAATCGATTATTATCATTGGTGTTTCGAACTGTGCAGCTGAAATCAAGTTCAATCATCTACATCTACAAAATATTTTCTATTGAATTTTGGTTGGAAAATATTATACATTACTTGCCACCATAGTGATGGAAATTGTAATCCATATTATAAACAAATATTTAAATCTAACATTTAAAATATAAAATTGCCAATCTTAATTTACCGAAGTTTAAGGGAGAATATAAAAGTTGATTAGAATTGAAGGCTACCTTTGAGTCATTGGTACATCAAAATAATTCAATTAACAATGTTCAAACATTTCATTGCTTGCGAACTTCGCGCGAAAGTGAGGCAACCAAAATTACTTTCACTTTTTGAATTACCTATATTAAAGAAAGATACTGCTTCAGGTATTCGTAATATCATTGATACAGTTGCTGTACATTTAGGGGCATTTGAAGTTTTAAAACAACCCGCACAGTTTTAGGACACTTTTTCAGATCTGTTGGTTGCACTATTTAAGGTCCTGTTAGTGGTACACTGCTTTGTAGATTCAGAGGGGTATAGTTACTGACGACCAACATGACGGCTTTATGGAGCATAGAATGTTCAGTTTTCTTTGCAAAATACTTCCTCAACAAGATTAGCTGTCTGCCATTAAACTGCTGGATATTGGTAAGGTCCCTTCCTCCCATGGATCTTGGCAAAATAACTCGTTCTATGGTTGCCTTAGGATGGTGGATCGATAATCAATCGTTTTTCTATCCGAAACGAATAAGTTAGAGTTAGTATCGTCCAGACTTTGATACAATTTTTCCCATGGAGTTTCGTCTTTAAGATGGTGCTCACTCTCCCTAGATATTTTTGGGATATCATTTTTTTTACCTAGCTATGTTCTGTATTTAATGTCTGCAGGACTCCTAAGTACTTATATGTTTTCTCTTCCCCTAGAGAATCAATGCTCACCCCGTTGTCAAGGTCGGAACCAACCGCTTATCTCTTATTGTTGTTCATACTGAGTGTTTTAATCTTATCGACTCTGAACGACACACAAATGTCTTTTGAGAAGACCTCAGTAATTTGTAACAAATTTGTCAGTTTTTTAACTGAGGACGCATGGAGTTGATATCACCCATGTAAATCGTGTAAGTAGTCTTTCGACACCATCTGGCCTATGTGCCTAATATCAAACCCTCCGCATGCAGCATTTAATATAATGAATAGTGGGTTTATTGCCAGGCAGAACCTGAAAAATTCCACGTTTGATGTGGATCATCTCTGTCTCAACTATTATTGTTTTACTTTATTATTATTATTATTTCTAGTCATCTACAATTTAAGGTAGTTTTGAATAGTGCAATTTCTGATGTAAGAGAGACGCCTGAAGATGACGATCGGGATGAATAACATTTTTGTGAAAATGTAATTCGCTTGCAATTACAATACTCTCCATGTCTTTTAGACAATTCTAAAAACCTTGGAATAAACCCTTTTATTAGTCTTGAGCATAAATTCTTAAAAGTGCAAGAATTTAAAAAACAATATGTTTCATGCATTGGAGAGTACTAGAATTATATTATATGTCACTAAATAAGGCAACTGAAAGACAAATTTCTTTCTTTCTTTTCCATCGTAGAGAAGTAAGGCAGAAGAGCCTTAGAACACAATTGCGTGTTCTGTTCGACGGTTCTTCTTCTTCTACTTCAGGATAATGTTGGTTCTCCTTTTTTAAATGATATTTCAGAAATTATTTTACGATTTCTTTAGCATGCGTTTATAAGTACGTCCGACATTGAAAAAATATTTAGACAGATCGTGATGAAACATATTGATCATGGCAACAAATTGTCTGAAGTTACATACGGAAAATCATTGGTCCCATATTTAACAATGAGATGTATAAAACAACTTAATAATCATTCAAGGTAATTTTTATGTTAATGACATAATTGGCGAGTTTGTCACCGAATGTGAACACGCTGAAGTATGCAAAGAAATTAATTTATTTTGTAGTCACTTCAATTTAAGAAAATGAAATTCTAAAAATTATGGAAGCTAAAATTAGATTGAGATGAGCAAATTTCAGGGAGGTCAGAAAAAGAATAGTTTACATGTAAATCAGAATTAATTTTGCTAAATTAAATGTCGATTGAGCGTTACGTAATTCGGTCAGACTATACTTGTATTAAACTTCATGCTTCTTGTGATGCGTCTTGATTGCATATGGCTCATGTTTATATTTGCGAAGCGCATAAAAAAAAATTAGGTACGTTTGTTCAAAAACAAAGGTAGCTCCAATAAAATTATTAACTATTCCTCGACTTGAACTCTGCTGTACCTTATTATTTGTAAAGTTAGTTCAAAAGGTAACGCTTACTCTTCCCATCCAGTTTAAATTGTTTTGCTGGACTGATTTAGCATGGTTAAATACTCTACCACACACGTTACAAACCTTTATCCGAAATTCGAAACCCTTGTGCCCTTTATTTTCTAATCCACGAGATTTGGATCCACTAACACCACATCACTTTGTTATTGGAAGACTAAATAATACAAATACCTGAGATCAATGTTAATAGTATACCTCAAAATAAACTGAATAATTACCAACAAATACAACTACTACAACAATCGTTTTGGCATCTTTGGCATCTCAACTCGAACAGAGAAGAAAATGGTAAGAAACTGTACCTCCTCTTTGCTTTGGAACAATGGTGATTCTAAAATAAAGAAAATCTACCTGCATTCCAATAACTGTTAGAACGCATTAGATCTAGAATACGATAGACAAGTCCGTGTATAGTCGGATTCACCGGGTTTTAGGTATGACTCATTGCAGTAAACTATGATAATCGACGTACACAGTTTTCTGTTTCTGTAAATCAAAATATCAGCAAAATGCAATTGAGAAACGTATGTCGTGCCGTTTATTTTATGTGCAAACAAGAAAACGTACGTCGAATAATTTCTTTGTTTACATTGTCATAACCTTACATTCGTACTTCAAGTTGCCACACCGTTTTCGAATTTTTCATCTTTCCTTTATTCAAATCAGTATTTTTCAATACTAATCAATTATTATATCGAGGCAGATTAAGTAAGTACATGGTATTAACAAAAGATTAATGATTATTATGATAGCATAGGAATAGTTGCAATGCCAAAGAAATTGGAAACCGAAGCAGTCATTATGAAAGTAATGGACTATTTTATGCGAGAATGTGACAACGGTGCTGTATTGTTGCCTTTCACGTCAGTTATGCAGGTATTTTATGAATTAAAAATACTATTTCATCTTACGGCTTCATTTATTAGCGAACTGCAGAAGCATGTGGCGTTAACATAAATACTGTATCTTCGATTAAAAAAGAAATGAAGTGAAGGAGAACGAAGAACCTGTAGTCCAAACAAAACGTAGGAAGTCAAAGTCTTGTGACGTTGATAACTTCGTGAAAGATGTGGTTAAACGTACAATTTATGATATGCATAATAATCGTAAGTATTGCTCAAATTAGTTTTTTTTATAAGTAATTATGAATAATATAGGGCAACATATTACTGTTGCAACATTGCAACATGAAATTGCTACCGCTGGTGTATTCAACTTTAGCAAAAGTGGACTCTTACATAATATTGGATTTTCCTTTAAACTTGATGATGGCAGACGTGTTTATTTGAACAAAACCACATTGCAGCAAGTCGTGTTAGATTTTTACGAGAATATTTTACTGAGAAGGATTTGCATTGTATGACCCTGTATATATGGATGAAACTTGGATATTTAGTAGAGGTTCACCAAAAGGAGTTGACATGATGCTTCTAAACAAAGCATAAAGAAAAAGCCACTTGGAGAAGGCAAAATGTTTGACCCTGATTTTATACTTAAACTAAAATTTTGGTTTTAGGTTTATTGTTGTACATGCAGGAAACTGGAACGGCTTTATTTCTAATGCTTCACTTCTATTTTCATCTAAATCCCCAAAAGAAGATTATCATGGTGACATGTGGAGATTTGTTTAAGAAATGGTTTGAAAATGATTTGATACCAAATTTAACAAAACCTAGTTTAATTATATTAGACAACCCCAGTTACCATTTAACACTAAAAGAAAAATACCCAATGCTTCCTCGACCAAACATGATTGTGTACATTTTATTAAAGCATAATGTAATGCATGATCAAAAATGTTAAAACGAGAACTTTTACAATTAGTTAACGAAAATCCAAAACCGAAAATTTATTAAGCTTGCACTTAGAAACGGCCACAAGATACTAAGATTACCTCCGTATCATTGCCAATTTAACCCCAATCAAATTAATTTGGGCTAATTGCAAGGAGTACTATAATAAAAATTGAGAGTTGAATTCACAGTACACCGATGAACATGTACGAGAAGTGTGGAAACAATCCTCGAAAGAATAGATGGACGGAATGCATTCAACATGCTGAAAAGAATGAAGAAGTGGTGGGATATTGAGCAGCGGTTTGAACTTGTGGAACCCTTAATTATTAGTATAGGTTGTAATCAAAGTTCAAATTCGGAATATGGGGCAGATGAATCTGATTAGATCGGATCCTTTTTAATTAGTTTTATTAACGTTGATTGATTTTGCGTCACAATACAGTAACACTGAGTAGATAAAACTGTATTTAAATCAAATAATTGTTAAATTTCAGTTAAATAGGTACCTCAAAACTAAACGTTGCATTTAACACTAAAGTAAATTATTTTAAGAAGTTTTATACGTGGACATCTTGTTCGCATACATTAATGTAACATTTCCAACTGTACAAATATATAAATAAATTATAATTATTATAACTTCCCACAACCTTTATTCAATGACACAATTAAAAAAATGAAGAGAAAATCAGAACATTTCTGGTCGAAAACATATTTATGATTATTTGAATTAGTTTGAAACAGCTGATCAAACTGAATTGACAGATTACACAAAATTTACAGTAGGAATTATTTATTAGTTACGACATACGAGCCTGATTGATCCATACAATTTTAGCGATGAGTCATACCCAAAACCCGGTGAATCCGACTCTAGTGGAGTATTCGTACTAACATGGAATATTAAAAACAAGTGTAGCTAAAGTATTTGAATTTCCAATGCCAATTAGTGAAGAAGACAATTAAAATAGTTACAAAACTTATCGCTCTGATGGTCCAAGAATCATTATAAAATGTTGAAAAACAAGCTCGTTAATGTGATGAAAACGTAAAAATGTCAATAATAAACAAAAACATACAAAATGGCTTTTTGCAATCCCGGATCTCCCTCTCGATTCAGATGCACAGGGCCATTTTTTCATAAGTATATCGTTTTAAAAGCATCTTTTTGGTGACTTCATTCTTGACTATTTACTATTTCTTAAAACAAAACAATTTTTAATTTAATAGGGTACATACATGACCGCATGAAAATAATACAACAATGACAAATTTTTTCAAAATTAAGTGATTTTTAAATATAAGGAATATAAAATTAAAATCTATTTCAAATTTAAAATCTTGATACTTTACCTACACACAGAAAAATATTTGACTTTTGTGAAAACGTCTGAGACAAATAAACTGTTTTTTCTGAAAACCTCGATTTCGTAAAAAATCACTTTACTTTGTGAAATAGATATACAACAAATAAATTACTCTCTCAAACTTTAATATGGTTTCGAAACCAAACCGCTGTCTAAATTTATTAAAATATTGGTTCAGTAATGTACCAAAAACTTTTAATTGGATTTCAAAATTACAATAAAGCTTAATAAAAACGTCTGAGTTACATTTAGAATGTATTTAATCAAATACTCCAAAAGGAAAAAAATAAACAACTAAATACACAATTAGATATATTTCGTTAAAATGACACGAGAAATCAATTTTTCGAGCAAATTGAATATGCTTATCTAATACCTGCGGTTATTATTAATTTTTTCCTTTTTGCTTAGCTTCATTCCAACCTTTTTTCTTTGTTTAGATACAGTATCAGATTACGTCATGTAGTTTCTTTTGCTTTGTACGTTCTATAAGACGTCGTTAAAAACTTTTTTGTATAGTATCCTTTTATGTGTTCTATAAACATTGAAAGTAATGATCAATTTTTAACGTACTAAATTTTTTATTGAAATTGCTTTAAAATGTCCATTTTCAATTAAACAGCAGAGAGAAATAAATTCTAACTTGAAAATATTTATAATTAAATCTAAAATTTCGATTGTCATACAACTTTAAATGAAGTTCCACCAATACCAGTTAATTAATATTAATAATAATATTTATTAACTAATTTATTTAATAAAAATTTCAATCGTGTTTGTATGCACAACGAAACTGCATTCTGTTATTGCAATTTAAATTCATTCAATTTTCTTTAATGCAATAATTTATACCTAACGTTTTTTAATATACATAACTTTATAATGTGCATATATGGTTTCTATAAGAGAGGTAATTGAAGGTAATTTAGTAGCTGCAAAAAATGATTTAAAAAAATTTGGTTTTTACAGGCTTTGATTGACCTCAATGTTTACGATGTAATTATGTAAATGTACTTTCTGATATTTTGGTTCAGGGTTTAAAGAATTGAAATTTACTATAAAAAAAATTATTGTAGACAATTACTTAATTTAATAATGTGCGATACGCCAAGAAATTTATCGGAATTGGGGATATTACAAAAATGTTTAGGTTATCTCACAAACAGGAAAAAGTCACACAACAGAACTAACAACTTATGAAAATCTAAGAACAGGTTATTAAATTATGTAGAGTAAAAACCCAAAGCAGTTAAAAAATAAGAAGAAGAAGAAGGAAATATATCCAACGCATATCGATGCGTAAATTAAATAATCATGTAAATGTGTAAAAATATACAGGGTATTTGATTTGAAAAAAGTGACTTACTTAAGTATGAAGTTTTCGGCTTTGCCACTAAATTTTGGACGCCCTGTATAACTTTCTGTTTTTAAAATATGGAGGTTTGTGTTTGAAGAAGAGCAAAAGATAGGTTATTAAACACCCCTCCCCAAAACACAAAATTTGTTAACAAATCACAATAACTCGAAAACAGTTGACGATAGGTATAGAATAACCTAATACAGTGTATCGTAGAATCGATTGTAGAATCCAAAAATGCAATAATATACAGCGTGTTTTATTTATTCATTAAAAATGCACTTAAATAACCTTAATATTCATAGCTTCTTTGTATTAAATCATTCATATTATTATTGATTTTACATATGTACTTTATTTCTTCAATTAGATTATCATCTCAAAAAACATGCCTAAATATCAACATGAATAAGCAAATATGTGTTAAAGGTTATCATTGTCAATCAAAATCTGTAAAAATAATTTTAGAAATACCCTAATATCAAGACCTTACTTGTCTAATAAATAAATCACAAACTTTATTTAATATAGACAGCTCATTAATAATGAATACGAGTATTTGTAACGATGTGTAATAAACATTTTATTCTGAATTATAGTTAGATTTTTGTATACTCCGTAAATTAAAGTTATCACGTAAATGTGGTACATACTCCCAAAAGCTTCATTTAATATTCTAAATTAAATTATATATCAATACTTTCTTAGTTATGTAAAATTGTATATCCATGAACACTTTAGTAGGTATGTACAAACAATATAATGAACATAAAAAGTGTTGTCTGCTGATTGTTTTAAATATGAAGTATATATTTAGGTAGTTTTGAAACCGCATTACAAAAATTTAATTTACAGTATCTTCTTTATTTTTATCATTCTTTTTTTATAATTAATTTATTTAAAGAAATACGTAAAAGTATTGTTTGTTGCTGGTTCTGCATAAAAAATATTGGTTACATAGAAGAAAATAACTATTGAGTGTGTGAAGTTGGTAAAGTAAGGTGAATAAATTAATGAAAAAGGAACCGAATGTGAAGATCGAAATTGGTATGGTATAGTATGTATTTAAAAGGGTTAGGGTAAGAGATTTAGAAGATATGTTAAACCTTGGTGATAAGTCTTGTAGGCGTAAAATTGGAAGAAGTTAAAAGGGTAAATTTTATTGGAGAGAGATGGGAGGGTTTTGTGTGTAATATGGGTTGATGTTTTATGGTGAATTGGGTAAAGGTATGGATGTATTTTAGAAGGTTTATGGTTAGTAATTTGGAATAGAAAAAATTGGAAATGGATCAAATGTTGAAGTGAAAAGGGAAGGGGAGAGATCGTTGTTTTGATTTTTAACGAATTGTTATATGGATGGACTTGGGTAATTTAGATGAAAAGAAAATGATGGAAGGGAACTCTGGTTTAAGAAGAGTTTGTGTCAAAATCTGTGGAAAAGTTTTGTTGTTTTTGGGATGTGGGTAATATGTTGTTTTGGATAGGTAGAAAAAAGGATTATATTAATTAGATCAGGGAAAATATTAAGAGAAAGAGGGAAGTATAAGGTGTTTTGTTTTGGGAAAGCTGAAAATTATGTTGATGAAAATTGGTTTGGGTTGTTATGAATTTTGTTTGGTGTGTTTTTTTAGAGTGGTGTATTTTTTAAGGGGATGGTGTGGGGTGGTTGGGAATTTTTTGAGGTTGGGGGGTTTGTATTGTTATTGGGGTTGTTGGTATAATTTTTGTTGTTGTGGTTTTGGGTGTTTTTATGTCCACTTTATTACCATAACTAGATTATTTTATTTATCGTACAAAAAATTTTTCAAAATTAAAACTTTTATTTGACCATAAAGTAACACTACATAAACATTTTTTGGATCAAAATATAATTATTTATGTACAGTTTGTTCCAAATTGAGTAGGATTGTTTCAACAATTTATTTATTGCACATCATTAAAAGCAGAAAAGAAAGTGAATTGTTTTTGCTATAAATTCCAAGATGGCGCCTATTTAAAAACTAAAATTATTTTGTTTTTTTAAAATTATTATGAGTTTAATAAATAAAACTTATAATCCTCTATTTAAATTATTTAAATTATCAAGTCAGATGAAGCATAAAAATATTAACATCAGCAAGTAACTCGAACACTTATAATGTATTTAAAACGGTTAAAATGATAAAAATGAAAACAGCAACCCCAAACCTTGTCATTATCAAAGCTAGACCATGTCCCACTTTCGGGGTTGTTGTTTTCACACTTTTTGTGGTTTGGACCTTTTAAATATATTATAAGTGTTCGTGTTAATTGCTGAAGTTAATATTTGTAATGAGACTGTTCCTCTTAAGTGTCGAAATAGAACGTTCTTATCACCTAGCAACTAGAAAAACTGTTTATAAACAACTGTTGGTATTTGTCAATGTCAATGTCAAAATATCATTTAGATCGACTTGATAGTTTTTTAAACCTGGCGTGTTAAAGTTCCCAAGTCGTTGTACGAGATGAAATTAAGTCCAGAACACAGATTATTTTTATAACTTTCAACAAAGCTTCGCCCAGCAAGAATGTGTCGCAGAACTTGTTGCTGTTTTTGGCAAGAAGCACCATCAAAGACAACCATTTATCGCTGGTATGCAGGAGTTCAGCAAGGACGCTTTAACCTCAGTGACCAAAACCGCCGTCACTCAAGAAAACGTGGATGCTGTTCGCAACATGGTTCTGGAAGATCGTCATGTGACATACCTGTGTGTTTGGAGATTCAGGCATCATTGGACATCTCAGGGACCTCAGTTCAAAAGATCTTACACGAAGAAGTAGGTGTTAAAAATTGTTTCCCGGTGGATACCGCATCTCCTCGCAGAAAAACAGAAAGCAGCTCGAGTCAATTGGTGTCGAAAACTCTACAACGATTCAACTCAGGAGCATCAAAACACGTTTACGACATCGTAAGTGGTGATGAATCATGGATCTATAGCTATGAGCCTGAATCGAAACGCCAGTCTGCAGTATGGGTCTTTCAAAGTGAACTGAAACCGACAAAAGTTGTTCGCTCTCGCAGCGTTGCCAAGAAAATGGTTGCATCGTTTGTTGCCAAATCAGGGCATATAGCAACAATTGCCCTTGAAAATCAAAGAAAAGTTAATGCTCAATGGTATACGACCATTTGCTTACCTAAAGTGATCGCCGAGCTTTGGAAAGATAACCCAAATCGACGCATTATTAACAAACAATGCAAGCTCGCACACCGTCGAGCACAAAATCGTTTTTGGAACAGCAAAATGTCGAAGTTCTTGATCGTTCTCCATACAGCCCGGATCTAAGCCCCAATGACTTTTTTACATTTTCAAGAATCAAGAATATGCTACGAGGAAAGCGGTTCCAGACGTCTGAAGAAGCGGTGGATGCCTACAAAACAACGATTTTGACTACACCTACTTCTGAATGGAATAAATGCTATAACGACTGGTTCCATCTAATGCAAAAGTGCATTGACTATCGCGGAGAGTATTTTGAAAAACAATTAAAAAAATGCGTTATTATACCTCTTACACTTTTCTTTATTCCCGACACTTAAAAGGCAACCTTCGTATGCTTCAACTTACTTGATAATGGTGCGCTAGAGCGTACCGAAACCGGTCGTCAACTTTTAAATAGATAGGAGTACCCAATTGTTTTATTTATTGAAAAACTCTTAGCGGAACAAGCAACTTTGTTTTAATAGTATTTAACATTACTAGCAAAGCAAAGGTAAAACTCGTTACCTTGCGTGTATTGTTGAATGTTTTATTTGTTCCTCACTTGTAAAAAGTTATTATAAATGAATAATAAACCATTAAAAATTCTAAAAATTTCGAAAATCGGAGAAAAATCATGTGAGCTTTTTAGACGTATTGCTTTGAAACGCACGGCACTTATTTTGTTGATTAATTATTTTATTTCAATTTCACGTTTCCGGAACGTTTTGCTGGTGAGATTTACTGAAATGAGTGCCCGCAAGCTATCATTGATGAAGCAGCAAGTGTATTTGCAAGATTACTGCCCGAAAAATCTTCATCAAGGTATGAATAGTAGTACGCGGAGTTCAAAAAGTGGCAATAGGAAAACAACGTGACTGGTGTTACGGAAGACGTTATATTAGCGTATATCAATAAATTGTCTGCCAAATTCAGCCCGAATTCTTTATGGTCGAAGTGGTCAATGGTTAAGGGTTGTTTGGCAGTTAGAGAAAACATTGATGTTTGCAGGTTTGTTTCCTTATATTTATTAGTCAGGTTTTTAGTTACATATGTCATTTTCTAGATTTCATAAAGTGGTTGCGTTTTGAAAAGACGAAATGAACGCTACGTCCCCAAGAAAGCCAAGGTGCTGACGAAAGAGCAAGTGGAAAAGTTTATCATTGAAGCTCCTGACGAGAAGTGGTTACTTGCCAAAGTCATTACCATTTTTGGTATATTTGGATGTTGTCGGTGCGATGAGCTTCTATCCCTCACTGTAAATGACGTGGAGGATTTGGAGAAATATATTGTGGTCACTTTACGAGAGACCAAAAATTTAACGAGAAGGAGGTTTACAATAACGGACGATGGGTGTAGCTTTAAACCTTGTGCTCTTTATCAATAGCGGCCTACGCCTAAGAATAAGGGTGTTGGTAGGTGGAAAAGGCGAGGGGCGCAATACAGAAAATTGCTGAATATTTGGAATTAGAAGAACCGGCACTTTATACAGGGCATTCATTTCGACGAACTGGAGCAACGATGGTGGTTGATGCAGGTGGTGATACTTTGGCTCTGAAGCGTGCAGGGGATGGAAATCAACACAAATTGCAGAAAGCTACGTAGATGATTCAATTAATAATAAGATTAAAATGGCAAAAAAATGTTTCCACTTGAAGAATCCACGCCATCCACTTCTACAGAAAATATGCGCAACTACAAGTTGGAAACTTCAATATTACTGGAAATCGCCACTGCACCATGATATTTAATGTATACGATAGTAATAAAACCCAATTTTCAAATGTTAATAACAAATAAATCACGTTAGAGAGTTTGTCTGTCATTTCAAATTACCTATAATAAGGTAAAATATGAGGAGGTGTAAATTTTACAGGCCCAGTTATATTTTAAATTAGTACAGTTAAGAGACATTTTCAAGGTTATTTATTTAATCGTATGGCACATTTTAAATATTGTATTGTGATGTAAGTGTTATGTATGGTGCCCCAGAAAATCAGTATAAACCTGTACAGTGTGGTGACGAAACCGTGTGCATTTTCAAGGTAACTATAGTGAATTGATAAGCTCCTGTTTACAAGTGAGGAACAAATAAAATTTTTTTCAGAACGTTCCCAATAGGTAAGTAATGGTAATATTGAATTTTTTTGAAAACAGAGTTTTCGAGTTTTTCCGAATAATTTCAGACCTGCTCGGAATTTTCAAATTTTTTTAGCAAAATCGAACCAATATAACTGTACATCATTGCCCATTTAACCAAGATTTAACATTTATTAATAATTAAATATCAATGCTTGAGCTCACCCCATCACACTTAGATCAGGATTTTTTAGTCCTTTAAATTTTTAAATTTGTTAGAATTTTGTGTTTCACCTTTGGTTTGTCACCTAATTCAGTCTTGAGCTGTTTTGTAATTTGTAAACGATTTTATTGTCTTATTCTATTTTATTTTAACCATCCTCTGCACTGACAATGGTTGCAATAAAGTTGTCCTACTTTCTTTGAAAATATTTCTAATTCATTCTTCTTTTTCAAGTTTAATCGGTTTAATAACACAACCTAAAGCAGTGTGTTCAAAAGTAGGTGCAATGATATGTACAAGGGTACCTAGTTTAAGTAAAATTTAAAAGTCCTATAATTGAACTTCCACAACCGGAGTCATTGACTCTGAAGCTGCGTCATCTAACTAATTCTCTCATTGCAAAAAGATTATAGCAAACAAAAGTATTAAACGTCACTTCCATCCTCGAACTCAAGATTTAAGACATTTCAGAAACAATTCCAACCGTTCTACTTTACATTCACAAGATTACTGATCGAATAAGCAAACTTCTTCAAAAAATCGGCATTAAACCTATCTTTACTTCTAACAAAATCTCACAAGTTTTATCTTCTCTAAGGATAAGTTTCCCCTCTTTATTTTGAGGGTGTATAGTATTTCTTCTTTATGTGGTTTAGTGTTCATAGGTAAAATTGGTCGCTCGATTAGAACGCGTATTTTGGAACATGACCGCGCCATGACGGTTCCATGGCGCACCATCATTTCGATACTGGGCACAGAATAGATTTTGATAATTCCGTTTTAATTCCCAAATTTTCTATCTTTTTCAATAGAAAAATCAGGGAAAGTAGAAAATTTCAAACTTTCTCTTTTGTGGATTTCTATTTCCTCGCCCTGATGAAGCGATATGTGGCGAAACGTTGGCAACTATGGTTACCATTTTGAAACGATCCAATCCAGAAAAACGTTTTTTATTTGAACTATTAAACTACAAAAGTTAAGTGTCCTAATATCATAAATTTCAATAAAAAAAGGACAGTGTGAAGTTTGAAATGGCCAAAAAGAGGCTACTACTAAGCATTACTTAAAGAAATTTTAGAAGCAGAACTAATACATTGTCTTGAAAATCCTGCATTAAAAAGAATGTAAGAACTCGTTTATACGAAGATCTAAATACAATGAGCGTATTTGGTTTAACAAACAAAGTTATAGTTCCTAGAAAACTATTGGAACTTTTTCCACGATACATGATTGTCTAAAACAATCTCTTTAGTATGTCAAAGATATGATAAAAATTACAAGGAAAACTATCTGTTGAGAGCAGTATGTTCTTTAGAAAATTAAGCTCTATCATTTTGACCAATAAATCATTATTAAATGTTCAACCTACAGTTTTCTGCTTTAAGGACAAACAAGTACAGTTTACGAAAAGGTAGAAAAATGTTGAAAAATTCGATACCTACACTTAAATAATATCTTGAAATAACATACTCTATAAGTAATGAATCAAATTCAGATTATTACAAATATTGGATTTAATCTCGGATTTAATTTTATCTAATATATTCTGTTTAAAAAATAAATTTAATTTTTAAATAATTTTTGGTTAGAAACGGAAATATCATTAACAATTCATATTTGCATTTGAAATACTTTACTTACGATTTAATAATATGTCTAATACTAGTTCTTTATGAAAAGTTGGTTTTTTATGTTTTATCTGCAGTGAATGTTCTATCAACTTTTATTTCTATACTTACCTTTGGTTTTTTATTTCTTTATTTTTGAACTACTGGCAGACGCTAAAAAGACTTTTTACTGTCTAAACCATAGAATTAGGTCTAAACATTGAAAAAGCAACGGTTCATTTGTTCATTTGAGGTTGATACGTCAGTTTTGTTGTAATTATAATGTCACTGTAAAGTAGGCCAACCGAATTCGTCAACATCAAAAAGTCACTATTACACTGGAGAATCCCAAACATTTGATAAAAACACATGAAATATTCTAATAATAAACGTTTAATTGAAAAATAGTATACTTTAACTTGAGTGTATACTATAATTGTATCGCTTATATTTCTGAGTCGGCTAACGCCTTTACAGCAAACTATTAAACTCAACAATTATATTGTTTAACTCCTAGTAAAATAATCTACTATTTTAAAGTTTCCTTATTGTCTCCAGTTTAGATCTTTTAATGTTGTTTTACTTGTTGGGCGGTCAATTTGTAGTTTACGTTACTTACAGAATTTATTCTTGCTGAGTTTCTTCTGAAAATGACCTTCAGTTTATAGATTTCTTTTGATTTCACCCACTTCTCTTTATTGTTACCCTTTTGTTGTAATTCATATTACCTGATACTTTATCATTTATTATTAACTTATTGCTTGATTTTTTAATTATTTCTTTTTTTTGTTTCCATTCTTCCTAGGTGATATACAATTAAGCGATTGACCATAGAATTATGGTTTTTATTAACTTAAAGAAATAAACATCGAAAACAATAAATATAATAACGGAGTATTGTCAAACATTGACAAACGTCATGACCCCAGTTGACGTAAGTGCTAGTCAACCATAAAGTCTAACACTCTTGCATATCACCTCATTCTTCCCCTGTATATTTTTCATCTTCCACTACAAAGTCCTTGAAGTGGGATGGCAATCTTCTGGCTCGGGACGGTCTTCCGTAGGTGGTCCAGGTGTCAGACCGAGATCCTCCAGGTCTAGGTTGATCGTCCAAGTCTTGCGAGATTATATTCGCGTTAGGCCAGGCTCGTCTTTCTGGTTGAGTAGTAGCCGGTGACTGTTGTGCTTCGTCTGTCTGTGAGGTTTGAGGCTGAGACTCGGGTAGTGATTCAATATTTTGTGGCTCATGCTCATCTAGTATCTCTTCGATAATGTTTGGAAAAGGCGCTAGCTGCCTATTTGATACTGTTGATGTGCCTCCGTCTGCCCGTCTTATTAAAGAATAATAGGGATTGCTTTCGATCAGTTCTGCTTCCTCAACTAGGGGGTCTGACTTTGAGTGACGAACGTTTTTCTTCACTAGGACTGGTCCTGGATTCGACAACCATGATGGTAGAGAGTCGCCGTTGGGTGATCTTCGGGGATACGAAAATAGTTTCTCATGAGGCGTGGCATTGATCGATGTACACAACAGTGAACGGACACAATGTAAGGCGTCCTTAAGTACTGTCTCCCATTTTTCTGTGGCGAGTCCTTTGGAACGCAAGCTGAGTTGGATAGTGCGCCAAAGTGTCCCATTAAGCCGTTCAACTTGTCCGTTACCCTGTGGGTTGTACGGTGTTGCCCTTGAAGATGCAATATTTGAGTCTCTTAGGAAGTTTTAAATTCTTCAGACATGAAACAAGTACCTCTATCGCTGTGTATGTATAGCGGCTGACCAAAAGTGAGGAACAAATCCTTAAGACATTTTATGACAGTAGAAGAGGTCATGTCTTTGCACGGGTAGGCAAAAGGGAATCGACTGTACTCATCTATGATTGTTAATATATATTTATTTGGGGAATCAGACGAAAGGGGGCCTTTAAAATCAATATTTAATCGTTCTAATGGTGATGTGGCCTTAATTAGTTTGCCCTTTACTTTCGTGAACCTTGGCTTTATCTCAGCGCAAATTTTGCATGATGCGGTCATTGATCTGACATTATTGGCTGAATAAGGAAGATTTTTAGAGCGTACCCAGTGGTACATCCTAGCAACACCAGGATGACAAAGTGCGTCGTGAAGTTCCCTCAATTTGTTAACGTTCATGTAGGCGTTTACTCGGGATAGAGCGTCAGCTGCTGTATTTTGAGACCCAGGTCTGTATATGATATCATATTTGTAGCAGGATAGCTCTAACCTCCAGCGCAATATCTTTTCGTTTTTGATCTTACTGTTATGATTTTGATTTAACATGTACGACACTGATTTCTGATCTGTAATTAGTATAAAATGTCTCCCAATGAGATAGTGTCTCCATTTTTTGAGACTCTCAACAATTGCACACGCTTCTTTCTCTATAGACGAATGCCTGCATTCTGGACTAGACAGCGTTCTTGAAAAAAAAGGCTACAGGACGGCCTTTTTGTGTAAGCGTAGCCGCTATTGCAAAATCTGAGGCATCTGTCTCGACAGTGAATGTTTCTTTGTCGTCAATTGCCATTAGAGTTGCTCTTTTTATATCATCTTTAATATCTTGAAAACACTTCAGTGATTCAGGGTCTAAGGGAAAGGTGGATACGCAAGTCAGTGGTTTTATCTTCTCAGAAAATCTCTCAACCCATTTGGCATAGTGAGCGAACATGCCCAATACTCGCTTTAGTTCTGAGTTTTTAGTAGGCGCAGGTAGTTCTAACAGTGGTTTCAGCCTTTCGCCATCAGGCTTGATTGTATTATTTTCGACGGTGTATCCAAGTAGGTTGATTTTGGTTTGGTTGAAGACATTTTTTTGTTCATTTAATGTTAAGTTATACTTTCTGGCAGCGTCCATAAACCGTTTTAAATTGGCTTTGTGTTCAATTTCGGTCCTACCACAAACTGTCACATCGTCGAGGTAGGAGAATGTACCCTCTAATTTCTCTGTGGTAATGATAAAGTCAAGCGTTCTTTGGAATGCTGCTACGCCATTGGTCACACCGAATGGGATTCTCGTGAATTGATATAATTTGCCACAGGCTTCGAAGGCCGTATAGATTTTCTCGTTTTCTAGTATGGGTACTTGATGGTACGCCGATTTCAAGTCAATTTGGCTGAAAAATTTGTATTTAGACACTTTTGATACGACGGTTTCTATCTTCGGTAAGGGGAATGCATCCAGTTCTGTAAATTTATTGATAGTCATCGAGTAATCTATGACAAGGCGCTTTCGATGAGTTCCACCTTCAGCAACCAGGACTTGAGCTCTCCAAGGTGAGTTACTCGTCTCTATGACTCCGTCTTCTAGCAGTCTCGATATTTCTTGTCTAATGAAATTCTCGTCTTCCTCGCTATATCGTCGGCTTTTCACAGCGATTGGTCGAATCCCAGGCGATAAATTGTTGAAAACGGATGCCGGTGGGACAGACGCTTGCATCACGCAGCAAACTTGTAATGGTGCATTCGGACCTCCCAATTCGAATTCAATCTTGGAATGCTCTTTTAGGATATCATGGCCAACGATCACGTCAGCGCAGAGGTTGTCTATGATGAGGAGAGGTATTTGCTTATAGTTGTGTTTGTTAATAAAGATAGTGGCGAAACAAATACCTTCGACAGGTGATACTTGATTAAGTGAGGCCAAATTCACAGATTGTTTTGAACATGGTTTTTGACGCAATTTTATCAGGCGTGCAATTTTGCCGTCAATGAAGCTGACCGCCGTGTCAATGAGAGCGTCAGCTTTGTATCCATTAACTGTGATTTGAACCGTGGCACCTTTCAGGCTGAGAGTAGAGCGGATATGGCTCCACAGTGGGATGGTCCTAGTTGAGGGTATATCTCACTTAGCATGGATTGGTGGCCCATTTAATCCTCTGATGAACATTTCCACCGCAAAAATAGCAACGTCTAGCTGGTCGCGTAGGTGGTTGAGTAGATTGTAAGAAGGGGCGTCGAGTTGTTGCCGCTAAAGTCGGAGGTGAACTTTGCTCAATTACGACGGCGTTAAGTTGAGGCAAGTTGTCACTTAGTGCGTATGAATCCTTTTCAGCAGTCTCAAGCGCTATGGCTTTTCCAACAGTTTCGGTGAGTGTAAGGTCCTTGCTTTCTAATAAGCGTTCTTTGATTTTGCAGAAAATAACCCAGAGATTAGTGCACGTCCTTCTGTGGCATAGCATTAAACGAGCAGTCCTTAGCTGATAGGCGCAAAGCTCTTACATAATCGGCAACAGTTTCGTCTGCACGTTGTTTCCGATTAAAAAGTATGTGCCGGGCTAGGATTGTATTTTTAGTTTTTATGTACATACCATCTAAGGCTTTGATCGCATCTTCATAAGTTTTATAAGTTTTTATGTGTTTGTATATGGAAGCTGACAGATGGTTCACCAATAGCTTAAGCTTGAGGGCATCTGGGATCTCGTCAGGTTTAGCTTCTTCCGACAGAAAACTCTCGAATGTTGACTTCCAATATAGCCATTGTAAATCCGCTTCTACAGCATCAGATTCAATGTCAAACTTATCAGGGCGTAAATATCTCGCGAGAGAGGACGTTGTAGCCGATGAAGTTCCAGGTTTTTCTTTATGCATTTTAAGTTAATAAAATTGATATACAATTAAGCAATTGACCATAGAATTATGGCTTTTATTAACTTAAAGAAATAAACATCGAAAACAATAAATATAATAACGGAGTATTGTCAAACATTGACAAACGTCATGACCCCAGTTGACGTAAGTGCTAGTCAACCATAAAGTCTAACACTCTCGCATATCACCTCACTAGAGCTTATACAAGTATCTTAAAAAATCATCTCTGTATTGATATAAGGAATATAGACATTTGAATCGTTTGATTCTATTTTAGACTACATCTTATAAACAAGACGTAGGGATTAGTGGCGATTTGAAAACGAATAATGTTAGCATTTTCTTCTCGACAAGGTTAAAATTAAGCACATTAAAATTCTGAAAACCATCTAAATTTGAAGAAATTTGAATAAATGCGACTATCTCATACATTTGTTGTTTCTAATTCTAATTCTTAATTTGAACATGAACAACTTTACATTAGACAACAATATCTTCAAAAATACTAATTGCACCAAAACAGTTATAATAGGAATAAAGTTTAGAAATTGTATTTGGACACTTTTTTTGTAGAACGTTTCGTATCCCTGTTTCTCAAGAGCTATTCATATAATTTAGATAGTTATCTTTCCTTTCGAATTAATGAAGTGAAGTTCTATAAAAATCTAGTATGTTCAGAATATTAATTACACAAACGACATTATAAAAGGCAACTTGCAATTGGAAATAAAAGACGTAACAAAAACAAGCGGTATGCACTATATCTCTTAATTTGGTATATATTGTTTCTTTATTAATAATTTATTTTGTTAATTATTCCATTTTCAAGTGATATGGTGTAGATTGTCAATGTTTATTAATTAATTAAACTCGAACATTAATAACGCAAAACCGTAGGAGTTCGCAATTTCTAAATACCAATACGATATTTAAATTTTCATATTATTCATAAGTAAATATAATACTTCGTATAATTTACTGCCAAAAATAAAACATCTATTTATAATATATTATGACGTAGTAAGTATTATACCCAGTTTGAATGTATAAAAACCGTAAATATTAAATTTGAGATAAATTTCTTAACTGCGTTAAATTGAAACGATGTCTAATTATTTAAAAAAAAAGTCGTTGTCATAACATTTTATTTATCAGCGTCACAAGCAAATACCAACAAAACTTAATAACGAATAAAAACTCTTAAACTTTAAAGGTAACGTAATTTGTTAAAATTAGGAAATATTAATTTAGATTTATTAAATTTTAATTAAAAAGCAAAGATTACAACTTGAGATTTCTCCTTAAGAAAATAGCGTTTGTCCTTAACCTTTTTTAGTTCGAGTTCTTTAATTATTTAAAAGCAATACATCTCTTTAAACAAAACTCTAAAGGTAAATAAATTTAATCACTAATGTAGGTCCTATAGAAAGAGACGATTCTTCCTACTTTCAAAAATAAATTTAATAAAATCCCTTGTGCCATGCAAATATAAGTGGATAATCAGATTTTTATCGATTCTTGAATATGCGTTACTTTTTATTACAGCAATATATTACAAACTAATTCAATTTTTGTTCATTTATTTTGATTTAATGAAGTATTTTAAATAATATGAGCTATAGCACAAACTATTAATAAATTGAATTTAATTTATTGATGCTAAAACCTTTTTTTATAGTAATTTAACAAGACCTCCCTTTTATTGGAAAATTTTGATTATATGACGAAAGGTTTGTTACTCGGCAACAATCACGAGACCCCGGGGTCGAGTGATTTTGCCTAAAGCAACAAACTTTGAATCTAGTATCATCAAAATTTTCCAAAAAAAAAAAGTCGAGTTATATTCATCTAGACAAATTTCCAAACCAAACATTTAGAAGAAATGAAGAAAACGAATGTATTAGGTAAGTATTAAATTAAATGAAAAGTAGGTACAATTATTAAACACAAAATTCGCGAACTTAGAACTAGAGTCAGAAGAACAGACGGTGTTGGAAGTACATTTGAAAATGAATCATTGACGCCTACTGACGATTGTGACCTAATGTTGTTTACAATATTTTATTTATTTATTCGTATGGTACATTATACAAATATTGTATTCTGATGTAAGTGTTATGTATGGTGCCCCAGAAGATCAGTATAAACCTGTATCGTGTGGTGACAAAACCGTGTGCAATAATGGATTGGTTCGTCTTGGCAAAGCATTTACTTCAAGGTTTAGAAAACCACTAAAACCTAAACATGCCACCCTTACCCCCTCTTGTATTCACATCTAATAATATTAATTAATTGTGTAAACATTATAGAAGGTAAAGAAGACAATAAAATATAACAGCACAGCCATTGCATGACGACATATAATGAACCGGTCCAAAACCAGTCACGACAATGACGAAAAAAAATAGTAGGTTAAAGAAATAGCAAAACAAAATAATGGAAAAACAGATAATCAAGACAAGAATACAAAATATTGCTGAACTTCAGATCGTCCTTCAGATTCGTACACCATAATATTGCTTCATCCGTTAAATTATGAATGTTTGGAAACCCTCCTTTAAACTTCGTTAGTTGACAATCCTCTACAATATGTGTAACGGTCTCTGGATCGTTTCCACAGTTACAATTTGGATTCAAAATCGCACCCCATTTAAACAACATAGAGTTGCATTTTTTGTATGATAACTATTCAACCAGACAGGAGCACAATATTCTGCTGTAGAATAAACTAATACCAATGCAGCTGTACGAAGTGTCTTTGCATATGCTCCCCAAGTTGTTCCAGCTAATTTTTGAATGACATTATTTCTTGTTATCATTTTTTGTTTTTCTAAATGATCTTTATAAATTAAAAACGTATCTAAAGTTACTTACAGATAAACTGGGTTAAAATTATGGTTTAACTTTGTATTATTAAAGATAAAATTAATATTAATTAATTAATTAATTAATATTTGAATGATGTTCTTTATTTAGTTGTAGATATGGCTTAACTGAAGATGCACTGTTATGCCCACTAATTTTTATTAATTATTGTTTTTGGACATCTACTTTGACCATATGAAAAACAATTGTTGATCTACTACTATGGTTGGTAATCTTTCTTTGTTTCGTATTCACACCACTCTTTTCAGCAGACAGATTGTTCTACTTGAAAATTTCCATTTTTGCCAACTGGAGAGTTGATTGATCCACTGTTTGTCCAATGCGGATTTGGGGTGAGAAATAATCGGTCGTTGGTAATATTGTTACCTCTTTTTTTCCATTAATTTCTGGTACAATCGCACATGACATTTAGATGTTGATCTAGATTGGGTATCAGCCTTAAATTTATATGAATGAAAATTTTATTAGAGAAATTTGAATAGGTACCAACCATTGACTATCTGCACATTTTTGATCACCGCCTTGACATGTTTTGGTAAATAGAGGGTTCTATTCAATCCTACCCAAACTTATGCATTTATGAGTGCAAAAAGTAGCTTTTTTTATTTTTATTTTATTTTTGCAAAAATAATTCTTTCGTTAAAATGTCGTAGGCAACATGTGCAAAAAGAACAAATTTGCATATTTGCACTAGTTACACAATTAACTCTTAACTTTAGACCTTCCGGGGTTTCTCCATCCCAAAATTTCTATCATTTTTGTTAAATTACTCAATATTTAAAGCCACACTCATCTTACGTTTTTTAGGTTGATTTTGAAAGGCTTTTCTCTTCCCATTTTTTGCATTTCTTGCTGTTTGGAATTCAACATCAGTAAACTGTTTGAAGATTTGATTGTACTCATTATAATATTTCGGTAGCAAAATTTTGGCTGTTGTATTCCACATTGTTTATACTCTGTAGTCTTTATAATCCTCTCCGTTCATTTTCGCATATTTACAGTCCAGTTTCTTAATATATTCGCCAATCTTGATCTTGATTAGAGGCATCTTTTCCAATTTGTACTTCAGTTAAAGTTAAATTGCAAACTCAATGATTCAAAGTTCCTCAGTTTTGTTTATTTTCAAGTCCCACGTTGGGCGCCAGATTTGTAACATAAACAAGTACTTAATGTTAATTTTCTGATGCTAAAGTCTTTCTTAGGCAATAAAACGTAGTGGAAACGACTTTTGTTAATTTTTTAACCTTCTCTCACATAGGGTTTTTAAAACCAAAAAAGTGTAACTATTCTTTACTATGTATTAAAATAAACAGTTAGTTTTAACATCGCACTTAATAATTTTCTCCTTATTACGTTTAACATTATTTCTTCGTAATTTTTCGAGTAGAAATCTACATCACCTGGACACCTAAAACGTTAAGACCTCCAATTTTACGTATTTTTAATTAGCCTTAACCTTTGGGAAGTAGCTATAAAACATTTGTGAAATATATTTAATAAAGATGTTCATTTCTTTAAATTATGTAAATGAACACAAAAAAAGATTTGCAAAGTAAAGAAAAATAAGTATCAATTAAAACGAAACAGTTTATTTAGTACTTATTTATAAGTATCCTTTATTTTCATAAAGCACAATGAATTAACAAAAGACTTTTAGGTTTTATTCCTTTCAAACGAACAATAACGTAGTTATATCCTAAATTAAATTTGAATTTATATTATATTTAATGCCATTCTCTTTGATTTTGAATTTGAGTAGGTAGCGTGCATAATGTAATAGGATTACTTAATTATTCTATTAATGTATGTAATTTAAATTAATTTGGTGACATATGAAAGACCTAGCAGACAGTTCCTTTTTAACTGTTAAACCGTCGCTTTAATCGTTTATCTAATAAAGTTTTAATTTTATCGCAAACAGTTCATTAAAAAAAAATAATTCTGGCTTTCTGTCATAACAATCAAAATAAAATAATTTTTAGCAAATTCAGGAATACAATATATAATTCAATGTTTAAAAAGGTCGAGCCATTTAAAAAGGTTTCATTTTCACAACTGGTTTTTGGGAAACCCTCTGATGATAGTGTGCTGTTGTTTATTCAATTACTCTTAGTACACGTTTTGTATTTAATTTATTAAACCCAGTAAAGTTACGCAACGAAATTGGTATTCTTATATAAAGTGGTCGTAAAGTCCCATAACGTGGACTTTCATTTTTAACGGGGCAATTAGAATAATTTTCATCTACAAAGTAGGACATAAAATAAATTGTGAGAAAGTTCTTATTTTAGTGTGCAAAACGTTGATTGACATGAGAAGAAACAAAAAGTATACCTGTTTTAATTCTAAATCGTTTGTTAAAATAATTAATATCCTGTGTCTGCTACCTATTATTACATATATCTGTTCAAATTTACAATAAAGAATGCAGTAAAATACATTAATGGAATGTATCAATTCGAAGCATGAACTACAGTCAATAAATATCGTATAGATTTTAGACAAGGTTTAGTTTTATGTACTAAAGCAGCACAAGATTGTTTTTATACCAACGCTTAGTAGGCGTCGACAATCGAAGAATCGAGTTATGTAACTGCTTACACATCTGACGACAAAGTTGTTTTAGTACGATTACTGCGTTAGCACGAGCGGCGGAAACGATTGTTTTATATAATAAAAGAATTAGTTATACACACAGAATTTAATTAATTTTACACAAAAGGTTTCTTTTCCAAAAATTTCACATGTTTGATTTTATTTGTCATATGACGCATGCATAAAGAGTTCAATTCAAAATACCAAAAAAAAAATACGTTTTTATAACCGACCTTATATCGATAAGAAATTTGACACCTTCGTATCAATCTTCCTTGCCTTTTAATCGTTAGGTGCACCAATTAGTTTTGTTGTACCGGTTGAGTAATTAATTGTTGTAACACGTTTTACTTATTGTCAAAGGAAATTTTATTATATTTAATCATAGACGGTTTTTAGTTGCATTTTAAAAACTATGCGTGTTGCTTCTTTGATTCTCGAAGTACGAATTTCTTCTTTCGCATTAGGACTTGAATTCACTTCTTTCACTTTTCTCACTTCGAACGTTAGGTTTTTTAAATGTCTTTTCTCACTTCTACTTCCACATGACGATTGTTTTGTCCCACTCTTTAACCTTGCAGCACTTAAACTGTTTCGTTGTGTTTTCCACACATAGTTATTTTTATCACGGAAACTAATTTTGATACACTTTTTTTACAAGCGTGCATAATATTATCGCTACACAAAACTTACTTATTATCTTTGTTTCTTTAATTAAATAGAAATTAATCTTTTATGTACACATTTAATTTTTTGATTAATATTAATTAATTATGGTTTATAAAATATAGATTGGCTTTTTAGAAAACTGCGTCAGCTAATTGCGATTAGTCAAAATGGTAGTATGCCATTTATTTGAAAGTCATAATAAAGAAAAATTTCAAGTAAACATGTTAATGGAAGTATGAATATTAATAAGTTTGCATAAAATGTAAAGTTAACGAAAGTTTATATTCAGTTCATTTCTTTTGTTTACTCTCTCTCTCTCTCTACGGTTTAATATCAAATAATCAGCGCAGCTAAATGTATAACTATTCTATGGGCTCTTTGGGTTACGAATGGTGTACACTCCTACATTAATCTCAACAACTACCCGTCTATGAAGATATACCCGATGTACGTGTACTCTCCTTGTATAGTACATCTTATAAAGTTATAACATCAACCCAAGGTACTCTCTTTTAGCTACTCTTTTTTAACTTCTCTAAATAATTCCGAATTAATAATTTGAATTGGTCATACCAGATTAAACACTGAAGCAGAATAAAACTATAACTCGAATTGACCTGGCTTATCACGTATGTTACTTTAAACTAAATTGCGTATTTTAAATGGTAAATCGCTCTTCACGTCATTTCGTTATTATTAAGAAATTAAAGGATTATTATGCTATTGACTTTAAAGTGATGAAAACGTAAGAGGAGATTTCGCAGGCCCTTTTGTGAATAACAAACTATTGTATTACATCGTCAAAATGCAAAAAGTATGCAAGAAAGCTGATTTGGTGATAAGAATGCAGAACTTTGTAACACTTTTCAAAGTGTGATTTCAAGAGCAGTTACGCGCTTTAGGCAAGCAGGAGCAACTACATGAAGATCTAGTAATGGTTTGTAACATAACAACTACTTCAAGAGAAAATCAATTTATGATCATTCAAACTAGAAGACAACCATTTGCAACTGTTCGTCAGCATATACAGAGTCTCATCAACTTGACTGGCACTAGAGTATCTGACTAAACAGTAAGAAACATTCTAAAAAAAGTTCGATTGACCTCATATAGGCCTCAAAGACAGTCCTCCGTTAACAAGGGATCAAAAACGTCAAAGAAGAATATAAAGAAGCTATTCCTTGGGATGACATTTTGTTTACTGATGAGTTACGGTTTTGACTTAACAATGATAATTGTCGCAAACGAGTCTACCAAGAACGGGAATATAGTTATTTGCCACAATACATCAAACCAGTCCTGGTTTTGGAAGAGGTGGTGTTATGGTATGGGCAAGAATCAAGACCATGTAACGCCGCATTATAATAACCTGAGTATACTTAAGATAAAATACACATTTCTGCTCTTATATGGCACGTTTTTATATAAAATGTTACAATCGAAGCAACCTTCATATTTGTACAATCTTTTGATCAAATATTGAGATATCATCACATGATGCTAAACTGCGAGGATGTAATTCTTATGTCATCCCCATACATCGAACTGCTAAATTTAAATGTTGCTTTGAATACACGGCACCAAAAACTATAAATGCATTTAAAGATGTTTTTTACTATCTACTTTCAGTAAATTTAGGTCAACTCTGAAAATATGCTTAATAAATATGCAGAACAATTATTAAATTAAGCTCTTCAAGCTATTTATAATATTTATAATTTCCTAGGGAAAACTGAAAAACGGCTTTGCCGATCTTTTTCCTTTGAACATGGATATTGTTTTCTTCTTTTAGTTTTGTTTTCTTTTGTGAAGATTTCTTTATTTCTTTGTGTAGATCATGCTTAATAAACATTATTATTATTATTATAGATATCGCATTAACCTACTTATTTTTATGAGCATATAAATGCATGACGATACAAAGAGGGAGATTATCATGGGTCACGTCCTACCCAGAGGAAATGAAATCAAATGTTTACCGCTTACACCATCTTCACCAGGCCTCTCCAATAGAATGTTGGTGCATATTGCAAAGGAGGTTAAATAATAATATTACTTAACCTCATAATAAGCATTATTATTATTACGACTGTTAGGGAATTAATTCCCCAAGAGCATATTGATAATTATATAACGGTATGCCTAACATATGTCAGTATAAGGAAGCTCAGCTCAACTAGCTATTAAATTTGTTTAAATAAAAAAATGGTTACTTTTGTTATTAAAATTGTTAAATTATTCAAGAATTAAAGTGTTCGTGTATTTTTTTATTTTTCTCGGGTGTTTTATTAATTAATTCAGATGACATTGAGTCGTATTAACGCAATATATAACTGAAGACAGTTTTTTTAAATTCGTACAACGATTTCATTAAATAAAACAAACAAATAACAATATTAAACATATTTGTTTTTGCGACCAAATAATATCATCACATCAAGTTCAAACACCTTAGTCAGAATAATCGATTTTGTTCTTGCCGTGTTTTGGTAAAACCGTTTGTTTCCTTAAATTACTTAAGTACTTTAAGTTTATTTAGAAGCATTGAACATATAATTTAATTTATTTTCAAACCCCTTGGAATTAAGAAAACTTGATTGGAATAATGATTTGCACAACTTAAAATAACACTATGCGATGTATTTTCGTCGTTTTCGATTTGTTTTAATTTGATTAAATTCTTATTTAATTTCACGCCTTTTCCTTATCTAAATACTAAGTAAATTAAGTTGAACCTTTACTTCAGTCTAATATATTAACTGTCATTGGTCTATTATTTGTAGTAGAAGTTAAAGTTCGTTCGTTTCTTTTGCAACAAGTGTTTGCCCAAAAAGCTGATGACATTTAAATTCGGTGTTTATTGACAATTATCAGGTATCAGTTTAGTTATAAAAATGTTGATACTTTTGACATTAAAGAATGATTATTCTATTTTTAGTCAATTTTTGCGTGTCTTGATAATGTAAACCACTCACGCTAGTATAAAAATATATTTTGCTTTTACAACTTCATATACGCGTCAATTTTCATCACTTAAAAAAAGGTCGAAGTTATTTTTTTCCAAATTATATACTAGTCGCATGAAAAAGAACAATCAAAAATTTTAAGTAAATTGTAGTAAGTAAATAGCGGGCTACAAAGGTTACAAATTTGAAACTAATAAATTTATTCCGCAAACCTCATCAAACGCTGTTTTAGTATACCAAAGTTAATTAAAATATCTGATTTTAACACAAACCACTCATTTCCTTTGTGAATAGATAAAGCTTTCCCTTTGAAGAAAAAGTCAAGTGCAGAAACTTGTATACTTTCTGCCATATAACATTTAAGAAAATAAATGTCTTTTATTACAGACAAAAATAGACATTCGTTCTAACATGGCTCTAAAATTATTGAATATATCCGTATTTATTATATTACATTTTATTTGGTTTATAAGACTATTTCTGTAAAAGCATCAGGTGCCCTTTATTATATAAATCCTTACGGTGTGATTGGATTTCGGGAAAGGCGATTATCAGTATGTGTGCGTGATTTGTAATTAGATTACCTTAATGTCACGCATAGAATGTTCACGCCTTTTTCGCAAAAAAAAGGTATTAAAAGTATATTAATTAATTTGGTATTTTCTTTCGGATATTTTTGAAGCCGCACGTGCACACGTATTAAAATGCGCAATAACTTAGGTGCAAGCTTAGAACGTCATTACAATAATTTGCTAAAAATAGGTTACCTCTTATCGCACGAAAGATTATATATTAGGTACCTACGGCTAATAAAAATATCTTAAACAAAACTTTTTTGCAGATAAAAGGAACACTTTATTAAATTCTTTTCTGCAAAGAACTCTCGAAGCTTTAAAACATGTACTAAGCATCTCTTACTGTAATAGTTTTAGCACAATCATTTACAGACAACAGTGCGTTGTGCAAGAACGCATTTTTGCAGAAAAGTGTGACAATGTTTAGTTTGAATTTAAAAAAAACTAATTACTTTTTTTAAAAATCGTAGAAATCAAAACAAACACAGGAGAAGCTCGAAATGCTGACATGATTTTTTCGATCGTATTTAAGATAAGAATATTGATCTCGGTATAATAAGTAGACAAAGTATAAGTATACTAAAATTAATTTAATTTTTTTTACAGATTATTGCTGAAATTGGGATTGAAATTGTCAAAAACTATTTTAGTACTAGGAAAATAGAAAATTTAGATTTTGCTCAAGAAATTGATGTTAATGTAGAAGTCAATCCAGCTTGTAGTAAATTTTCTGGTTTATTATTTAAAAACAAGATTGTAGTTTTAAGATCAAAGGGTAATCGATCAAGTACATTACTTCAGAAGTGATACTTAGCTGAAGAGCTGTTTTTCATATTAAATAGACTTCAAGTAAGTTTCAACAATTGCTCAGGAAGCTGTTGCTCAATTCGTACTTTTTCTTTATTCAATTATTGATAACAATCTTTTGGTAGAAAAACAATAACTTCTACAAAATAGATAGCTTTACTTCACTCTGAGGTTTTTTCTATATTATTTAATTCCATATCTGAATTTATATAATACGTAGTAACAAATTAATCTGCTTAGATAACAACTTTATTTAAAAAAAAACTGTATATGCTAGTACTAGACTTAAATCATATAAACATTAAATTAATTTGGGTAATTGAATTAAATTTTAAATAATTTAAGAAGTGCAATACAATGTATATTAATTCGTACCTGCAATTACAAATTGTTACCAGAACAGTTTGAGTTTAAACCATTTTCGTTCACCATCATAAACATAAACATCAAATCGCTAAGAAGATGAAAACCATTCCCAATATCATCGCAGAACTGAACAAAAAAATTATTAACATTATTTTGCTAACACAGAGCCTTATATACAATTAATTTATTACAGCAACAACATACTCACGTTAAAAATTCATAATGTAAATAACATTTACCGACCACTTTGCAATAACAATTCAAAATGACATTTGATAAACATGCCCTTAGATGAAAATTAATATTCTACTAAACTCGGTAGCAAAAATATATTGCAAATACCTGTGGTGGTTTTTTATTTTATCCTTACTTCAGCTTTTCACAATTTCACAATATTTATTAGTATAAATAAAAGAAATTGTATACTGCAAACAATATTATTTTAACTGAAATTAAAAAAGAGAATATAATTATTTGTGTATTGTTCCACAACGCTTTTTGTCATTCATCGTGCATTCATTTGTTATTATGTAAGTGTATATTACGTATATAGGTAAAGTGGCCTCCAAAAAATTATTTAATATTATATTTGCTCAATAAGAGCCCTTCTAGGTGGAGGTGGGAAGAATACTCAACTAGTAAGTAGTAATCGCCGACGTTTCGCCCACCGTTGTGTGGGCTTTATCAAGGCTGGAAAATTTAGTTTATTAAAAATAATGTAAAACAACAATATACAAATTAGACACTAATTTAATTACACACTAATTGAAGAACATCTTACGTTAAACTAGACTAAGGGTGGACAAAATTCACCAATATCGGTAATGCTTTAAAAATGATACTCGAATTGTTAAAAAGATGTAAAAATAATTTTTTAAATTAAAAAGTTGAAAATTATAAAGAAGAGATAGGTTGGACTCACCTGATTACAAAAAACAAGTTGGTAGTAAATTTTCTATTATAATATTCATCAAAAGATGATATGTCAATTTTAAAACGTTAAAGACAACAATTAAAACTTTTAAAACATATAGTCTTCTTAAAATTTAACATTTATATAAATAACACTAGTTGCCATTGGTAGTGCTTTGTATTTAGGAGTTTCCGTGTTTTACGACAAAATAATTATTAATATAGTTACAATAGTTTAAATTAATGTTTTGAGGTCGAAGTGAATAATACTAACACGGTTGTGTACTTGAGCAGCTATTCTTATTTATCATAAAAAGAGTAACATTTTTTGGAACATTTTTTTTACTCTCATACATTTTGCTAAAGGACAAAACAAGTACATCACACAACAGAATACAAACATTAAAAATACATATTGTCATTATGAATAAAGCCAAAAAACTAGGGACGCAGAAACGTAAAAAAGCAAAGCAAAAGAAATTTAAAATCAGTAAATTACCGAAAGTGTAGTGGTTATTTATTAAAAATCTGTTTAGCCCTTTCACTCTTAATTGAGTTAATATGTGATTCCCATGAATCAAACAAAGAAAGGAAAGGGACTTTGCCAATTATCGCGGAAAATTATTAACAAGTGAAGACAACATTTTATCGTGAAATATGGTTCGTGTCGACCTAATGGTCCATTTCCAAAAAACACTGTTGGGCGTTGTTTTGCATCAGCTTATTGCTTTGTAACAACTAAATCAGGATTAAAAATTGAAGATCATGGTTGATGTGTTACTCTCCAACAACCGACAAATGTTATGCCAACCATGCTGGCTTTTTCAATCAGGAATGGTCAGTAACGGGTTTTGCAACTGGAACGTGGAATTGAAAGACATGAGGAATCAAAATCTCATAAAAAAGCTTGCTTAGCACTTAAGCAGTTTATAGAACAAAAACTGTTAATGAAGAACACGAAAATCAAATACGACAAGAAGAAAGTTACTGAGGCAGGTCTTGAATCGAGTTATTAATGTGATTTTAACCTTGTCAATAGAAAACATTGCTTTAAGGTGTCATAGAGAAGCGAAAATAGTGAAAACAGAGGAAAATTTATCGCAATTATAGAGCTGCTCAGCAGATATGATTCTGTACTTTCTGAATTACTCCGCAAACCTAGAACACTGCCAAGTTAATATCGAGTGTGACAAAAATGAAGTACCTATAAATATATCAATTTATGAAAGCTTTGTTGGGTTTGAAGAAATGCAAGGTCAAAGTAGTGCAGAAATGGAAGAAGAAGTTTACACAAATTTTGAACAAAATAAGGTCGATATAAACAAACTCAAGGGCATTAAATTTGATAGTGCAGCTAACATGAGTGGTGCTTTTCTGGGCTTCAAGCTCGAATAAAACGTGTCCAACCTCTGGATTCATATGTGCATTGTGCAACTCATAATCTAAATTTGGTGATTAATGATTCCGTCAAAATTCGAAACTTTTATGACAAATTACAGAGTCTGTATGTGTTTTGGCAATTGAGATTGTCACAGTTAAAATCTACGTCTTCTGTTAATGTATCTTTTAAAAAATTGTGCTTGATTAGTAGGTCATCGCTGAATCTATTATACCCAGACGTCACGAAAGTTCTGGCAAACATACCTCTTGCAGGACGCAATAAAGAAGCACAAAATGAAGCAACTGCACTTCAAAATTATTTTCAAACCTTTGACGTAATAATAATTACAGTATTTAAGGCAAAAATTCTAAATTTATTAAACACAGTGTCTCTGTTGCTACAAGCACGAGAATGCGATCTCGACCAAGCTGCCAAATTGCTTAAAAATTATTTACAGGAATTGCAAAAATGAGAAATAATTTTGATAATGTACTAAATTTATCAGTTAAGTTAGCAGAGACTTAGGGAGTTGAACCTACATTTAAAAAAAAAAGAAATTCGTAAAGTCCCTAAATTTATGGATGAATTGAGCAGTGACCAACGGTTATCAGATACAAAAAAATATTTCAAAACGCAAATTTTTATGATACTATGACATTGTGATTTTCCAAATTAAAACACGCTTTAACGGTTTATATGAAGATTTACTATTTACTAATGATGTTGCTATAAATAGTAAATTTAAATTTGAAGAAGACTATATGTTTTAAAGTTTTAATTGTTGCCTTTAACGTTTTTAAAATTGACATATCATCTTTTGATGAATATTATAATAGAAAATTTACTACCAACTTGTTTTTGTAATCCAGGTGAGTCCAACCTATCTCTTCTTTATAATTTTCAACTTTTTTAATTTAAAAATTATTTTTCACATCTTTTTAACAATTCGAGTATCATTTTTTAAAACATTACCGATATTGGTGAATTGTGTCCACTCTTAGTCTAGTTTAACGTAAGATGTTCTTCAATTAGTGTGTAATTAAATTACTGTCTAATTTGTATATTGTTGTTTTACATTATTTTTAAAAAAATAAATTTTCTAGCCTTGATAAAGCCCTCACAACGGTGGGCGAAACGTCGGCGATTACTACTTACTAGTTGAGTATTCTTCCCACCTCCACCTAGAAGGGCTCTTATAGAGCAAATATAACATTACGTATATATTTGGTATAATTAACAGAGTTGAATGTCTTCTAATTTTTAAACGCAATATCTCTTATTCTTTGTTTTAAATAATTCTAATAGTTACATTTATACACTAACGTATAAATCTGCATAAAACATATTCTGAATTGTTTTGTTTTCAAAATCAATTAACTTTAAGTTAAATAAAAAATATAATGTTAATTGCATTCAAAGAGTGGCCGCTTAATGTAAAAAGTTAGTGAATATGAATTTACATTACTATTATTATTATTAGTATTATTAGAAAATAAAATAAAACTGAAAAACTAATTATTATACGAAGAATGGGTATTTATTTAAAAAAAACTAACATCACTTAAAGACTTTAACAATTTGAAAAATTAGGTTCAAATCTAGCATTTTCAGCTACCATTAACAGACTCTATAGGCATATAAACAATTTATAGAGAGTGAGGAAGAGAAAACAAATGTAAAGACATTTAATTTTTGAATTACGTCTTTCAGTAAAAAAAATTTTTAATTTTACTGAAAATAGTTCCAAATATTGAATAGAATAACATTAAATTAGTAATTAACATTAGTTTAATTTTAAATTTATTTTATTTAATTTGCACAATGACCAACTTCTTTGTTAATAGCAAAGGTGTACTTCTAAAGAAATAGTATCTGTAATACAACCCTGTTGACTATTCAATTACTAACTACTAAGGCAACTTGAAACATAATAGTCTCATTAAATTAAATATGGACGTTAAAGGTTTAATATTTGCTGTGGGTTCACATAAAAAAATTAATAAATTGTGAAACCCAAACTATATTCTTGCATCGTCATCAGTAAACTTTTATATTCATTTACACCATACAATATTTCGTAAGAAAGCTCACATATTTTCTTTAGTACCTAATTTGAAAACATAACACTTTAGTGTATTTTTTATAAATTTATTTTGTCTAATTTGTAGAAACAGCAAAATTCAATGAAGAATATTATTGCCGTTATAGAATTATTAAGGTAGCGTACAAAAAATAATCATTTGAGTAGTAACAGTATTATAGGTACATACTAACTTTATTAGTAGTGTTAATAAAGAAAAATATTAGGTTATATTGTGGAATTAGAAACTATGCAATATCTACATATTATGTTGAAATTAAATTAAATTCACTTTACTAGTTTTGGAATTGGAATTGATATTTGAGTTATAGTATTAAAAAATGACGGAATTAATTATTTATAGCGTCTTTTTATTATATTTAAAAATAAAGTGCGAAATTATACTGTCCTTTAGTATTTTACGGGTACGTATTAGAGATGTTTTATTTTATTGAAAACAATATACACCCAGAGTTTTGTAAAACTGAAAATAGTAATGAATTCAATAATGCTGTCGTCATAGTTACTCTATGTTTAACATTGCTGAGTTTTTTTTAAATCAAACACAGTATATATTTTTTTATTTTAAGTCATATTTTTTATGCCAGAAAATTAAAAGACTATTGCTAAATTAACAAAAAGAACCGAATAGCTGAAATTTAAAACAAATATTTTAAAACTTATTTTCCATAGAAACATTTGAGAAAGGTATACATTTCTATGTTCAGTGCTATGAGCCTAGCCCTGCATATACCTTCGAATAAAAATAAATTTGACAATATACACCGCGATTGCGTAAGCTACCGGTATATTTCATTATTTCACACAATGATTATTATACTTTGATTATTAACAAAATATCTGCTCATTTTGAAGAAATTATGAAACCGTTTTAACACCTTTTTTATTTTACATGTAATACTGTTAATTCTTTAGTCTGCTTTTTTAACAGGCCTACAAATTTCGCTTCAAATAAAAGAGAGAAATTGATGGTAACACAGTCTTGGTAAGAAAACAAATGGGCTCATAAATCCATTCTGAGGCGGCGAGTACGTGGGAGCATCGCCTATCAGTGAGGCGGTGACACCCACATGTTCTATTTTATAGAGGATCTACTGCATCCCCGATAAATATATAAATTCAAATAAATTACAATTTATAAACTTTCTGTATTCCTTTTTATAGAATAATAACTTCCAAACTTTTTTTTCAATACACAAATCGATGGATTTATTAAGGGTTCTCTATTTTTACAAAACTTGATAATAATATATGGGTGACAATTAAGAATTTCGCAATATTTTGAAAGAAAGGTCCCATACTTTAAATGTATTAGTAACTGAGTAACTCGTCTAAAATTGTTTCTCAAAAACTTACCAATCTGGGGTACATCGTATTGCCTACTTCCTCGGGGTGATCGCAGCATGAGCTTGGAGGCTTGAGGTAATTGGGGAGTGGTATGGTCACGTTTGTTCCAGTCCAGCGCGTCGGGTATGCGAAAAGATTCTCTTTCCAGCGGCTGCGGGGTGGCAAACGCGCACACCCAAATCGCGGCCGCTAGCATGGCCCACATCGCCGCATGCACCTCACGCCCTCAGGTGATCATTGCGCCCAACCATCGGTTACCCACGTTCCCAAAATAGCTTACTATGGATTTTCCACTTGTTGCCTCACAGCCAACGACAAGTTTGTCTTGTATCTTGTTTCTCACGAATTCACTTCTTTTTTTTAGTTAGAAAGTTATTGTTAAATTTGTCTTTAGTCAATTAGTCACGATTATTTTTTCCAAAAATTATGACTTCATTAAACGGTGACGCATTATTATTCTTGTTTATGACGAAGCCGTGTCACCGACGCTGGAGACGGCTCACGACTGCCAGCAACGGCGCCCGTCGTCGTCTCGACCCGGACCACCTACGCGTCGTAAACCCCTACCACTTTCAACCCCCGGACTACTTCTCATTCACTAACAATTTTTGCTGGGCATTTTAGTATGTAAATGACCAGTTACTTTAATATCTTTAACTTATATCTTTTAAGTTCCATAACAGCATCAAATAAATCTTTTAAGATTAACAACTAGAAGTACTAACGGAAATTACGCAATTTCTTAACATATTTAAGACTACATACACCCAAGATTTTACTTAAATGTCCAACTCGACGAACCCTCTTAAACCTGAACATTTTTACTTCATTTAATTGAGATAACCACTACGTGAAAATAAACCCCAATGGATTCTAATTCACGTTGAACTTGTTGCATTTTCTAAAATCAATATGACTGGCTACTGCTTAAAATACTTCAGGTAAACACATCCATACAATAAATTAACACATCTCCATCAATATTAATTCACTTCTACACTATGGAAATTTTGAAGTCAAAGAAATATTTAAAAGTGTGTGACTTTTAAAAATTAATCTACCACAATTTGGAATAAGGAGATTATCTCAACTCACAAATACGAAAGCTTCTAGAATTTTTCTAATTTGAAATACTTTTTTTCTACATGAATGAAGAAAGTTTTTCTTTGTTATTGTACAGCTATATTCACTTCACATTTATTTTGGGCATTTTACATGATGTACGATAGAGCTTTAATTTTATAAACCCTGCTACATTTTAGTTTCAAAGCAGTCAAGGCTGTTGCTTAACGAAATTGATTTACCTTAAACGAAAAGTAATGTAACCAATATTGCGGCATTACTATACTAAATTATTTAACATTGTAGAGAATTCTTAATTAACCTTTTGTACTAGAAATTGTTTACGAAACTTTTCATTTCATTGTTTTTCCAATGCAAATATAACGAAAAATAACATCTAATTTAATTATTTCGTTTTAAAAATAAATTGAACAAACTGTTTTAAATAGTTTTACATAATATCGATTCTCACAATCCAACTTAAGTTTAGAAGCACTATTCTCTCGCTTAAAATTTCCAAGTGCTTGCCTTTATAATTACTAAAAAGGATCATCATGTTTTTTAACATTACCCATCTCAACACTTTTCTAAACTCTAAACTTTCGGTACATTTACTTTCGTAATTAATTCGCTTTTTGAAGAATTCGTGTTACGTAAATTTTGAGCTTTTTAGTCGATGATGAATAACAGAGTTCAACGACAAACTACTAAAAAAACAGAATGGAAATTGAAGTATTTATGTATTTTTATAAATATACATAGATCGTTCAATAGGGATTAGATGGATACAGTATGAACGATACCAAAATGGTTGGACTTTTTGTAAATATATACCTACACTAAATCATCCATGTCGTCTGGAAAATAATGACCTACTCCCACTAATCCCCCCCCCCCTTCCCACATTTTAATAGGTTTTATAAAATTGCATTGGATATTATTTAAATTGAAAAAGCATTGCAGAATTTTCAAATTTTTTAGAGATTGGGAAAGTTATTAAAAAATCATGAAAATGTAAATTGTTAGTTGGATACCTCACGTGAATATGAAAAAATATCCACAGTCAATCCTAGTCATAAAGAAATTCGATGTTGCCAATTCATGTTGTCTGACTTTGTAAGTTGCAAGTTAGGACGGGTTCGGATGAAGAAAAGCAATATTAAATAAGATATTACGGTAATTAGAAGAAAACAGACAACTACATAAATTTTATCATTAAAAACAAAAGATGAAGAGATGCTCGTTTCAAAATCGTTCATAATTGCAAAGTTCACGTGACGACCACGCTGTTTCGAAGATATCTATTTTCGTAATTGGTCGCTTAATTGTTTAGTTAAAAATATTAAAATAGAAAATAGGGATTGAATCAAATCTACTATTAATTTCAGATATTGAATCACCGTTTCATATTACAATTTTATTCAACCAGAAAATAAGACAATTTTGAACTTGTGTGTATAGCTCATTTCAGACCTTCAGCTATATAGGGTATGCCAAAAGTTGCTATCAATTTTCTTATTTTAAATACAATTTCTTTTACATGGGTCGATTAGCCATATAATTCTGAGTTCATATAACCTAAATTATGTTATCTTATTCTTGACCGTTTTTTTTTATCTCGTTTTGTTCCAAAAAAATTGTGCTTTGTAATAGTTAACGACAAAATTTGTAACTTGCAAATCAGTTGGAACAGTTTGCTAAGAGGAATTGGGTATAGAAAATTTTCAATTTTCTCTCAAATGATGTAAAGAAAGCAGAAGGTGCTATTTGAAAAAATTGATTTTTGATCATTTTTGATTGTGATACATATTTGAAAATTGCCTGTGCCCATACGATACCAAATGGAATCAATCAGTGCGACATCCGGAGTAAGCCTAGACTTCCAGTCAACTGTTCCATAAATTAAATTTTATAATCTCAACAGATTTGCGAGATAAATTTGATTTCATTAACTACTATAATGGGTGTGCTGTTATATTTTATGTTCTTATTTATCTTCTATAATGTTTACACAATTAATATTATTACATATGAATACTAAGGTGGGTAAGGGTTGGCATGTTTAGGTTTTTAGTGGTTTTGCTAAATCTTCAACAAAATGCTTTACCAAGACAAACCAATCCACTATTGCACACGGTTTCGTCACCACACTATACAGGTTTTGTACTGATCTTCTAGGCACCATATATAACACTTATATCACAATACAATACTTAAAATGTACCATACGAATAAATAAATAACAAAGACCATTGTGTTGGGAAAAATAACATATGTCAAAAAAACGGTCAAGAATTAGATAACATAATTTAGGTCATATACAGTATGTCTAGCATAAAATGATGTACATGGGGATATTGAAAACCGTTGGAGATACAACGTCGGTTAAATACGAAAAAAGTTTAGCATATATCTGCCCAAAAATAATCTACGTTTGTTTTAATTTAAATCGATACCGTTACATAGATACAGGGTAAAACAGGAAATTGTGCATTTTAGAAAAATCGCCATATTTCCTTTATTATAGAAGCTATGGTCATCAAATTTTCAGGATATGGGTAAGAGGACACGCCGAAACTAAAAATGGTTTCAAAAATTGTTTAGGTTTAAAATTAGGTTTTGATTGAAGAAATGTGTACCATCATACTGGTATCCAAAACACCTAACCAAACGTTAAATCTCTACCTCACTTCATATCTATCTTTACGAGTTAGCCGTAGATTTACATCTGACTAGTAAACGGTATTCTTACGATTAAAGAGTCTACAGTTCTTAAATTCGCTCTCATCCGACCAAAGGATTTGTAAGAAAAGGTATAGTATTTCATTATTTTTCTGAATAAACCACTGGCAAAATGCCAATCTTTTAATCGTATCGGCATCCTGGAGCGCCTGGCAAGGCCGTTCACAATAAGGATGATTTTTATGACGTTTTAAAATATTAGCTGCTGTTGACCGAGCAACGCTTGTTATCTCTTCAATATAACGTAGAGATGTACGAGGTGCTTCAAACACTCTTGTTAAAACCAAATATTTTTTATTTTTGTCTATAGGTTTGTTCTTTTTAACCTTAGAAAAACTTCCGTAGGCGATAAGGTTGTCTTTCAGACGCCTAAACATAGCTCTACCCAGTTGTCGTCTTTCAGGGTATTTATTCAAATATATTTCTTCCGCTTGAGCATTTTTTCTGCGACAAAGAATAAAACACTCCAACATATCGTACTTATTTTGAAAAGTAATTTATTTTAAACCTACAGTTTATTAACTAAGCACATCTGACACTGACTAACAAGAAATTATACTTTGACAGTTAGATTAAAAATAGCAATATCAAAGCTTACTACCCTGAAATCTTAATTTTGTTATTTTTTATTTTTAGTTTAACCAAACATAAATGTATTATACATAGTGAAGAGCATTTTTAATGAGGATTTTGAAAATCTAAAAATTCAATTTAGCGCCTATAAGAAAAACAAAAGTTAAGTTCGGCCGTGCACAACATAGTAGGCCTAAACAATTTTTAGCACCATGTTTAGCTTTGAATGTCCTCTTACCTATATCCTAAAAATTTGATAATCATAGCTTCTATAATAACGGAAATATGGCAATTTTTCTAAAATGCACAATTCCCGGTTTCACCCTGTAGATTATTTTTCGGCAGATACATGCGCAACTTTTCTTCTATTTAACCGACGTTGTATCTCCAACGGTTTTCAATATCGCCATGTACATCATTTTATACTGGACACATTGTATACTCAAAATTATATAGACAATCGACTCATATAAAAATAATTATAGGTTTTACTTGTTTTAAAATTTTGCGCTATTTATTTAAAGGAAACGTGTGGATCTTTCACGATGGCTAACATCATATTTTCTTCATTATTTAAAGCTATTTTTGGTAAATCTTAAAATTGAAATTATATTACAATTCATTACAAATAATAAATAACAATTTCTAAACCGCCTGCTATAAGTTTGCAAGAGATTGTACAATTGCAAACAGACACCGAGAATCAATCGACAGTTGTTACGTTCTTTTGAGACTCTTCAGGAGTGAGAGAACTCAAGCGTAAGTTCCCTATTGTATAAATAAGTATTGCGGCATTTAGTGTCGTCTCGTGTTATCATAGGACGTCCGTGCATTTTCATTAAAGCTGTAATACAAGGTAAGTATTTATTATAAACTATTACACGTTCAAAAACGCAAAAACCAATTTATAGCAGTTTTGCATATCATTTATGGCCTTTCGTATTAAGTTTTCTCCAAAATTTAATTGTTTTCTATACATCTGCCTTTCTAAATCATTATTAATTTAATTATTAAGAATCATATCTGTTTACCTATATCGATAAAGTTCTTTGCGTTAAGAAGATTTTTAATGATTGTGACAATATGAACAATAACTCTTGTAAGAAAATGCATAAATGGAACTCAGTGAATGATTTTGTGTCCTAAACATTTATTTTCTTCCGAGAAAACTAGGAAAATTTAAACATTTTATAGACATATTCGAGGGTTGATAATCATAAAAAGTGTAAACAAGTCTTCCAAAAAGTCATTAAACGTCATTCCCATCCTCACCTTCAAAGTTTAAAAAAGATTTCTTCTACAACGCCAAAAACAATTCCACCCTCTCTCTTTTACATTCACAAGGCTACTAATCAAATAGGCAAGCTTTTTCGAAAAAATGGCATTAAACCTATTTTACATCTTCTAATATTTCACAAGTTTTACCTTCCTCAAAGGATAAGTTTCCCACTCTTTCTTCTCAAGGTGTATAGTATTCCTTGTTCATGTGTGTGTGTGTGTACATAGGTAAAACTGGTCGGTCCTATTTCTATTATTACACGTATTTCGTAACTTCACCGTTTTGGTAGGTTAAACACTGTTCCAAGTCTGCCGTGGTTTCCCATCGTTAACGCCGCCCTCTCTCCTATTTCGAACCAATCAAGCGTCGAGGTTAACGAACCGTGACGGTTTCTCTTCTTTATATACGGGGGTATTTGCCTATTAGTTAGACTTTTCTTAGTCTAGAATCTGGTTTGGTCGAAAAATTAAGTACCTGATTTTAATTGTCTACCTTGGTTCAATCCCGAAGACGTTTTTGTTTTAGTAATGACTCTAGTCGTGGAAGTCGCAAATCTTAAACAGCAAAACTCTATATTGACGGAATTCCCAGAAGTTAACAAAATACCTGGTAATAACAGAATTTTAATTAAATAAATTACAGTCAGTTTCTGGTATAACAGATGTAGTTAGTTAACAGGATGTTTGATATCAATTCATCATTCACCGAAAAAAGTTGTTCATCAAGTTTTAAGATTTTAATTAGGTACATCTACCTATTTTCTTCGTTACTTTTAATGAAAGTGAGACTAAAGAGCAGTATTCAGTTCCAAATTTTATCCAATGAATTTATCTTAATTTAATTGAATATAGAAAAATGATAAATTACAGCGCGATACATTTTTATAAACGAATACATTTATATATTGCGATGTTATTGCATTTGAGCCAGTCCCATAATCCTCGAAAAGTCCTTAAAATGCCATTCCCGATTAATTAAAACCCCATTTAAGGCAAAAATTCCATATTCTTTGTAAATCGGCTATGTTCGGAAAGATCATTCAATTCTGCTGGAAATTGGACTGTTGATCCTAGGTAATGATGATCTTCAATCATTGTTAAGTGTCCCGCAGCATCAGTAATCTTCCCAACCTAAGAAAACCTGTATAAAAGTTAGTATTAGTTATGTAATTAAGGTAGAAATAATAGGTCAAGGTCATTTGCCAGGACACAAAATGTGAGGTGAGAGTGATAAAAGGGACGAAGTGTGATAAATAAAAGTGAGTGATAGACAATGTAAAACATAAACAAGGACGTAAAGAGTGAAAATGCGTGGTTTAAACAAAGTTAATTATAAAAAGTTGGGTTATGAACATAAACAAAAATTTAAAGACAAATTGCAAAGCGGTGCAACACTCTATCAAGAAAAGAAAGACAAGAAAGGAAGGGCAGAAAAACAAAAGAAAAATGGCAGTAATTAACAAATAATTAAGAAAATGAATTAGAGAAATTAAAGAAAACTACAGAAAAACTAAGGGTTCAGATAAACATCCGGTAGATGGCAGCACAAAAACCGACGCGGCGTAACGATTTATTTGAATAAATTGATAAACAAGTTGGCCATGGATCCGGAAGTAATAAATAGAGGTGCGGAAGAGACGCCCGGGGAGTCCGAAAATCAAAGCGTAAAGGCGTACATCGGTGCGAAGAAAAATACCGCCAAAATAAAATAGATGACGTCATGGTAAAACCATTAAAATTTAATAAAATTGTTTAGTGCAAAATAAAGTGAGAAGTTGAAGGAGTACAGTAATCAAAGTAAACAAAATTAACGGGGAAAGTAAATACTTTCCAGTGAAAGTGATCCGAAGGGAAAAGGTCCGTGAACTCAAGGGTGAATGAACGGTCGAGGCTGCGCAAAATTGGAACAAAGTATACTCACCGTCGAAGTTGGTGTTATGACCAGGTAGATTTAGTTTAAGTAGGAATAAGTTTGTAAAGTAGTAGTAATCTGTTTAGGTTAAGTTTAATGTAAATAAGCGACGTGCAGGTAATAAAGACTTGCGCGTAAATGCAAGGCACGTGAAATTTGTACACGTTGCCAAATTTACCTTTGTCAGAGGTTTGTAAATAAATTTAAAAACGGTATTGTAAATCAATTATTGTTGAGCCGAGAAGGTGTTTTAATGAAGGGAATAAGACATATTAATCAAAATTTAGTGACAGAAATTATTTGGATATGAGCTGTACAAAAACGCGTGTATGTGAAAACACTTTTGTTTCGCGGTAAAAAGTAACCCTTGAGAGAAAGAGCCAAAATTTAAATTGCTTCATAAAGTGGTTGGAGCCTAACATTAAAACAAAATTAAAATTTACCCCTTTGTCATCGCAATATTATTCTTTATTATTAAAATAATATCAAATTTCTCAAAATATATGAAAAAGAAAAAATTGTTTATATTTCTCGCTGGGAACATACTTTGTCGTGCTATTATCGAAGTACGTCGATACCATACCTCCTTTTAATTTCTGTTTTTACGCATTATGCAAGAATTTAATTACAATCTACCAAACCATTTAACTTTTAAAACAACAGAGCTTTGTTAACATCAAAGAAATTTTAGTGATTTGCTTGCAAATTACTTGAATTGCATATCGCTTGGAATAGGCATGTATAATGGAATTCGGCTTCATTTTCTACATTTATATCAGGTTTAATAAAAATAAAATCAATGCAAATGAATTCAAAATGTTTATTTTATTGCTGACCTGAGCAATTGTAATTATTAATACGTTTGTTAAAGAACCATTTTAGGCACGATATCAAACACTTTTAGGCCTGGTTTTTTTAATTCTTGTTTAAACTAGGTTTATTTTAAGAGAAACAGTTTGTTTTCCAAAACTTTACTCTAGTTTTTTTAGAGCAAATGTATATTATGCCTATTATGACACGAGCAACGACATTAGAAATTAGGAAGGAAAGCCATTACATGCGAATTGGATACGATATATTGTTTTCTGCACGTCAGTTAATTATATTGACATATACGTATACGAAAGTTACGATTTGTGGTTACAATAGTCAACTTTTTTTCAAATGACACCTTTGTATATTTTTTATTGCGAAGATGGCTACAAATTGCAAAAACAGCTTCTGGCAACGTCATACTCATACACACGATTTTTGGGTAGACAAATGGCCAAATTCGTCGAAAATTAAATTTTCTTATATTACTACATGCCAACACATTTTCGGTTGGTAATACCATTTGGCAGCTGTCAACACGGTGTCATTTTGGCATGTATTAAAATACGTGTTTTTTCTCAATGCTTGCGTTAAAAGGTCTATAAAATCCTTCAAAATAAGATGCCTGATGGGCCAAGAAAAGAACAGAAACACTCGCTGCTTTAGAGTGATGCAAAATCAGTGATTATGAATGGAAGATGGAAAAAAGTTATACAGTGCTGTATTTTACATATTTTGAGAAAAATGGCATAGAGCAATTCAAAACTAACATACTTATTTTGCTATAGGCGCGTATTCACCAAAAAAGCGAGCAAGAGCGAGGATTTGTTCTTGTTTGCGTATGTTTGCTCGTGTTCGCTCGTCATATTGAAATCTCGTCCATACTAGAGCGAATATATTCAAGTTCTTAGTTGATCCATTTATTTTCTGCGAGCATTTGAAATGACTCTGAGAAGTTGTTGTTAGCCAGTGCCGCTTTCGTTGTACTGAGTTTATTGAAAAAAAAAAAAGAAGAAACGATTTTGGCAAGCGACTATAATTAAAAACAGACGTATTTATTCTGGCAGTAGTCTATTACGTGATTTAAAACTGGAACATGAGTACGGTATGTTCAAGAATTTTGCAGAATGTCTCCTAAAGATTTTGAAGCTTTACTGAAAATTGTGGAACCAAAAATAATGAAGATTGATACAAATTACAGAAGAGCTATTCCTGCAGCAGAAAGACTCGCTGTAACCCTAAGATTCCTCGCGACGGGCGACTCATATAGCTCTCTCATGTATGTTTTTAAAATATCCAAACAAGTTATATCCAAAATAATACAAGAAGTTTGTGAAGCCATCATAGAAGTTTTGCAGGAACATGTTAAGGTAAGTAGGTAAACAAAAGCACAAATAAAAAGTTTTTGCACGTCATCAATAACACCATACAACATTTTAAGGAGTTTACAGGTGGTGTCATTATTGCGTGCAAGCACTTTTGTTTGACAGTTTTCATATTATCTCACAAATGATCTTTATTGAACGCAACAAAGCTTAAAACTAATCATTACATTTTTATGAAATATTAATCTTTATAGTTAGTAAAAATGATACAAGATTATTCTTCATAATATCTCTGTTTGCGCCAGTCAAACCAGTTTGTGGTATGTTCAGATTTTGTTCTCCAGTAGGCGAAGATGAGGCAGCGGGGGATAAGGCAGGGGACGGAGCAGTGTTGGAATAATATCGTGTGCTGTTTGTTGTTGGAATTTGATTGTTAAAATTAGAAGTAGTGGAACCATGAGATGAATATGAGGCAGCGGGGGATAAGGCAGGAGACGGAGCAGTGCTGGAATAATATCCTGTGCTGTTTGTTGTCGGAAGTTAGATGTTGGAATTGTTGTTTGGTGCATAGAAACCCATGTCGGCATTAAAGATAATATTATTAATATGATGCTCCACAATAGCTCGGGTGTATGAGTTGTAACTTCTTAGTTTAAAACCAATATGTTCGCCATATACCGAACAGCCGTCTTTTTTGGGCTGAAATATTAGATTTTAAATCAGTCATCACTGTGTAAGCGTCAGTTACTCTAGGATCTTCAATAGGTTTTAGTTTTTTGGAATTCTTTTGGGAGAAACAAATTGTTTGCGCTTGGGAATAATTTCTTCATGATCCGCATGGTTTTCATTGCTAATCGTTTCATTCAAATCTCTATCCGAGCTCTCCTCCAAATCTTCATCTTGTGTCATTTCGACGGACTCATTTTCATTCTGAAAAAGTAAAGGAAAAATAAAAATTAGTACAATAAAACAAGCTGATACCTATTAGTTTTGTTTTCTGTTGGATATTTTATGACGATTAGAGATTTATTCGCTAAGATATTTCTTTTGTAAAAGATTTATACAGGTGTCCCATACTTATTCGCCATAGATCAGCAGGTAATTTCCCAGGTGATTTTAAGAAGGAAAGTTAATAAAAACGTATGCCCTAAAATCCATACATGATAAGCTAACCTCAACTTTTCTTCTTAAAATTACCTCAGGAATCACCTGCTGCTCTATGGCGGATAAGTTATAGAACATCCTGTATAAAAAATGATTTATATTATAAACAAAACTAAAATTTTTTGCCGAAATTAAATTCACTAAATACAATGAACTCATATTTTTTTCAGTTGCCCCAAGGAGAACAGGAGTGGTTGAACATTGCAAAACAATTTAATGATTTATGAAATTTTCCCAATTGCGTGGGAGCAATAGATGATAAGCACGTAGTGCTTCAAGCTCCTATAAATACAGGAAGTGAATTCTTCAATTATAAGTCCACATTTAGTATTGTTCTAATGGCTGTTGTTGACGCAGACTATTGTTTCACTTTCGCTGATGTTGGATGTCAGGGGAGAATTTCAGATGGTGGTGTAATAAAAATACATCGTTTTACAAGAAGCTGCAAGAGGATGAATTGCATTTGCCTTCCGATAACGCTTTACCAAACACAAACAAAGTATTACCGTACGTTTTCGTAGTTCCCATTGGAAAAACATATTATAAAACCTTACCCAGGTTCATACGAAAAAGATTCTATTGAACGCATTTTTAATTATAGATTGTCAAGAGCTAGAAGTATAGTGGAAAATGCGTTCGGTCTTTTTCTGTTGTCTTTAGGGTATTGAGAAAACCTATGCTACTGGAGCAACTTAAATCAGCAAAAGTTGTTTTGGCATGCATTTATTTGCATAATTATCTACGAAGGAGTACATCATCCCGAAACATATATACAAGACAGGGCACCTTTGATCAAGAGATTGATGGAGAAATTGTAGAAGGCAGTTGGAGGCAAGAAAGAGAAGATAACATGTCATCACTTCTTCCTATTAAAAATTCCACGTAAATCTGCAAGTGTTTTAAAGATAACAGAAAACAATTTGCAGAATATTTTAAAAGTGTCGGAAAAGTGCCATGGCAAGAATTATATTTGTAGATAAGATAAAACTTTATATAAAGTGTAAATATTGTAAAAATCTTAAAATAAAATAACTTGTTTAAGCGTTTTTTTGAAAATCCTACCGTTTTTAAATAAAAAGTATTGCAATATTTAAGGGTCGGTTATTTCACCCCTTGAAATTTGAGCTTTGAAAACATCTCTTCTTGTCGAACCTCTACAACCTAAAATCAACTGGTATGCCCAAATTCAACTTTTACGTCAAGCGGTTTGAGCAAAATCATGTAATGAATAATCCGATTTTTGAAACGCCCTGTATAAATGTTAAAATTATCTTAAAATACGAAAAAGAATAAAATGAAATACACGTGTTCAAGCGTTTTTCCAAAAAGAACCAACCGTTTTCTAAATAAAAATATTCTAATATTTATTATTTTACTTACGTTTCTTCTGTATCCTGTGTTTTTACTGGTTGATTCTTGTCTTTCAAAAATAATAGACTTTTGAAAGCAAACCATTTGGTATCATAAACCTCTTCGGCACCCATCCCCCGAAATGGTTTTAGTTTCTGCCTCTCCCTTCTAAAGGACGCAAGTAGGGACTGCATTTTCTTCTTAATTTCTGCACTAATAATAGGGGGTCCAAAGAATTCCACAAAACCGGCCGAATTCGATAGGCGTTTATTAGTTGCAACACACTATCATTAGACCATTCCATTTTGAATACCAGCTATAATAAATATTATTGAAAAGGTAAATAGGTCTACACGGTCGGCAACGTATGCATGCAGCGCAAGCGATCGAAGTACGAGCACTAAAAATCTCGTCCACACCGAACAAGCATGAACAACTATTTTCTTTGATGTACCGACTTCCTCTCGATCTTTTTTGAGCGCGAACAAGCAAACGTTTGTTCGCTCGCTATCCGGCCACACTAGGTGATTATTGTTGCAGAATGTTCGCTCGCTCTTATTCGCTCTTGCTCGCTTTTTTGGTGAATACGCGCCTTATTAGGATCAGTTTGTCGCGGAAATAAGGGACATCATTTCAATGACTTTCCCTCTTTCAAAAGCCACCATTTTCAGTTTCTCCTTTTTGAAATTGCCAAGTAAATTCTTTCGCGTGTCCGTGCACGAACAGATAGCAAAACAACGGTCAATTCAAGCAAGATTATATGTTGTGAAGCAGAATCCTTTGTTTGGCATAGCCCTTATTATTTGAGAGAAATTTAAAGATGTTGATTATATTAGAAAGCTAGATACACTGCAAATTGAAGACATCTAAGAGCAGATTTCATACAAGTATTTAGAATAACGCATCACTGATTTCTAAGTAAATATAATAATTTTTATAATTTACAGACAACAAACAGTTGCGATGACACACTTTAAACTCCCAAAAGAAAATTTCAGTGTGTGCAGCACTTCCTAAGAAATAATAGATGTTTTGACAACTGGAAGACACTACCAAGTGCCTCCGCAGTTTATTTTTTCTTTACTAATAATAATAATAATAACATTTGAAATTATTCACAAACAAAACTGCATTAACACAGCAGTTGTAAATTAAGAACAATACGTAACCTCTCTTCTATCCATGAAATATTTAATGGAATTTTTAAAAATGTCTTTAGGATGTAGGTAATTTGTAGATATTCTTAAAACGTTGTTTTTAAACCACTTTTATGCAAATCTATCGATAGATATTTCGAAACTCAAGATTTCCATGTTTTTGATTTTAGCATTGGGTTATCGATAACTATGAATAAATAATACTTTAATTAAGAAGAAATCGTACTTTTAACGTGTATTGTGAGAATTTTTAAATTTTTCTAAAAACGTCATAATTTTGAAAAGTTTAGATGTAGGACAATAAAGTTTTGTATCTTTTCGATAATGACCCTTGTGTCACTCACATTTCCTTGGACTACTGCTTGCAGGCGACTGCATCCTATACCGTATGTCCCGGATAACCTGTAGCATTCTGTTTAACATGGAAAATTTGAAAAGTCTGATTTATATGTCCCCAAGGTGTTTTTAGGATATTTTCACTATCAAAACACTTAACAATATCTACTAGAAAACGTTTTGCGTAATAATTTCTAAAATTTAACTAAACATATTAAAAATATTTGAAAAATATTTCAAACCGTACGAGGGTTCAAATTCAAATTCAATTTTTTTTTTAGTTGTATTATTATTTAAAAAGAACAGCGTTTAATTTCTATCGGCAAAGAGGCATAAGTTTTAATTTTTTTTACTTGAACTGGCAATGGATTTATTAGAATATTTACATTATGAAACATTTAGTTTACTTGTTTAATAAAGGGTTTTTGGATATCGTAAATCTTCTGCACATGCGTAATTTCGTATGAAATGCGTAGAAACTCACGCAATTTTAGCGTTTATTATTTTGCGATATCCAAAACTCTTTTTTCTATTTTGGAATAGTTTACAGAGCTATAAAAGCACCCAAATGAGTTCTTTTATAGAAATAGAACAATTTTATTCCGAACGGTGGGAACACTGATTTGATATTAAACGTCAAAGCTGTCGTTACGTTCGGTGTGCGTTAATTTAAATCGTAATTAATGTTCAGTACATTACCCATTTTTTAAAGTTAAACGTATGATAAATGTACTAATTGAACTTAAACTATCATTTAAACCAACATTTAATGAAAATATTGCCACCCTAACAATTATACTTCAAAATTTCCTAAATTTAAAAACTAGCGAGATTTTAATTAAAATCAACCTGAAAGCCCAAAAAAATAATATAATGAATTCGTTTCAGAAGGCATTTTAGCAACTCGTACTTTCGAAAACGAGTCGCTGTACTCGTCTTATAAAATACGTCTTCTGAAACTAGTTCTTTAATATACTATAATTGAATATTTTCTTTGTGACGCAGATTGTTTAAAAACAAAACAGTTAATTTTTGATAATAGTTTAAATTAAGACGACTGTTTTCAAACAATCTGCGTCACAAGAAAACTAAATTACAACAGCTGTAAAATCCAAAATCAATTTATAATAATTGAATGTTGTTCTAATATCTACATTAACATATCAAGTAAAAAAGTAAACTTTTAATTATGTCTCTTCACCGATGGAAATTAATAATAATACAATTAAAAAAAGAAAAAAAGGTTGGAATTTGAAACCTCGCACGTTTTGATATATTATTAAATATTTTTTCAAATATTTTTAATATGTTTGGTTAAATTTTAGAAATTAATCCGCAAAACGTTTTTTAGTACACATTGTTAAGTGTTCTGATAGTGAAAATATCCTAAAAACACTTTGGGGACATATAAATCGGACTTTTCAAATTCCTCGGGGTAACACCACTCTAGCAGGGGAAAAAAAGACTTAACATTAACAATTTATTTTGAGAGTATGGAAAAGGAATAGGATTTCTTTTCACTGGGTTTATTTAATACATATTGAAGTACAAAAACATATTTTTTTATTATAATTTTAATACAAAATGGCGGTAATAGAATCAGTCTTTGAAATCGCCTTTTTTAAAACTCCTTCATGGAAGGACGGATTTCTCGTTAAGTATAAAGCCTAGAACAAAAATAAAAAGATTTATAATCTGTATATTGTTGCCTATAAAAGTACGTAGGATTTTTTTTAAATCAAATTTTGAATAAATGGTGCACTTTTGAAAAATAAATCGTTTTTGCCCAAAAACTAAGCAATAAATTGTTTATAAAAAAAAAGTTTACATTAAATAAAAACGGCTTACGTACTTCCATAGAGGATATAATTGTGAAGCTACTGTCAAAATTTTAAAGCAATCCATTTAGTGGTATTCAAATAAACTGTCCTCCCAGTTTGAAAATGTGATTTTTAGAAAAACGCGTTTAAAGTTTTACGAGAACTTAAATCCTTAAAATTGTTGTTTTATCTCTAATCTGCGATGCCTGCACCATACATTAGGCCATCCACATCGATGCTTTTCTCTTCTTCTTCTTTCCTAGATGATTTCAAGGATAATCGGGCCTTTTTGCGGTATTAGTAAGTGACCGCTCCGAAAACTTGATGCGACGCTTATCGGTTTCCACACAGAAATTAAAACAATTTGGGCCAATTTTCATATTTAAATTCTGCATGAGCCTCATAATACTTAACATGCCATCATTATAAATACCTACAGCAATATATACTGCAGTATCAAGTACGTGTTTGCCACTGGAGATTGATTTCAGGAGCCATAGACCATACAATTGCATTAAAGCTCTCATTGCTATTTTGCGTAAAACCACCTATGCAACGAGTAAGCAAATCATCACTGCTTAATTCTTCATAAATTGGAGAAATCGCTTTAAAACTTCTTCTGATAAAGGTGGTTTGTGAACATAATCTAAATTTCCAGTAGCCTGTGATCTCTGCCATGAGCACCATGAATCTTCTCCGCACGGGCATTTGTCGTGTTTCGGTTCATCGTCTGTAGATAATTTGTGGTTTAGTGTTGCATAAATTTCATTACGCATTTTTTTCTACAGAATCATGATTTCTTCGTATTGCTAGACCATAATAAATTGACAACTCGTCAATTAATTTGCCAGTTAGCTTGCCTTTTCCTCCAAGACCTTTTTTTTGTTTTTTTAAATTGCGAAGACGAGAACCAATCTTTTCTTCTCCCAAAATTCACAAGATTTACAATATTTTGATTTTATCAAAATATCGACCACTTTGCCAGAGCACCATCCAATAAGTTGAAACGAATCCGTAAAGTGACGAAAAGCCGCGTTTTCTCCACGAACCATCCCCAGATACAGTAATATCACTAGTGTTGCCTTCCTCTTTCTCCTTTAGAGCTGCAGTTTTCATACTGAGCTGGCAAATCTCCTCTGCTCCAATTGCGATTCTCTTTACAACTGTATCATAAAATGATTGAAAAATTGGCGGCGGAAGATCCATGAACGCGCAAAATTTTATTATGCCATTTGCACGTGCTCCGTGACGCTATAGTAAAATCGAGAATTAAGCGTTAAAAAAAATTTTTTTTCATTATAAGACTCAGTGGATATTATTTTTATGACCCTAAAGTATTGTTTAAGCCAAAAAAATCAATTTTTCAAAATTCTAGAGTGGTGTTTACCCTTAAACATAATGCTTCAGATTACCCAGGACACACGGTATATTAATAGGTGTTTGATCTGTGAAACCGATCAGCGGATCACTTTGTTTATTTTTTAGCCACAATTCTATATAAAAATATATTTGGCCCATGGGGGATCTAACACTACCTTCCGTTATTAGCACGACGCTCTAACAACTGACCTAATCCGCCTCTTGCCTGTGGTGTGTCCTCTGTTTTATATAAAATAGCGTAATCTTCCGTTTTATGATCAATTAATTTTTCAAATATTTCAACTTTAGTTTATTTAAAATTGACGATTTTGAAAATGCCTCCAATAACTCCTGCAACTCATAGTCATGGAGTTCCGTAGACATTATTTCTGATTTTGTTGCTTACGACATTGCTTTGAAAGCTATTTCTTTGTTTTCTTTCGAGATGCGTTGACAAATGTTATTCCTTTAATTTTAAATGCGTAATAGTTATTTATGTATCAAGGAAATTATATTAAAGCTCATTAATTTCCGTGGTACATAGATAATTTTATTTATGACCGATTTCAATAAAATATTGTTCATTTTAAAACGGAAAAATATACCAATTTATTACCTTCCCAGTATAATTGAATCAGGTACCATTGATTATAAGAGTTTTGTTGTTGCTATGTTACTTGTTTATAAATAGAACTTAGTTATCAAGCTGTGTTTGTGTTAAAAACGTGTTTTCTACCCCAAATATAATAGAGCAGATTTTGAAAAAAAGCTGAAAAGGCAAGAGAATCATTAATTCCATCGAAAAGTGAAGCCGTATACCAAAAAGAGTGCAAGATATATCTGGAGTGGCTGACACGGAATAATGTTATGCCAAAAGATGCCACTGAAACTGTATTACTGAAATATTTTCAAGAATTGGTAGTAATTGTGTTTATTCGTTGCAGTCAAAACGTATAATCCGAATTCTTTATGGACTAAATGGTCAATGCTAAAATCAAAGGTGAATATACATGAGAAACAAGATATCACCAAGTTCAATAAACTAGAGGCTTTTTCAAACGGAAGAGTAAGAGTTATAAGCCGAAAAAAGTCTGTTGTTTTATCTCCTAATGATGTTATCAGATTTCTAAAGAAAGCTCATAATGAAATTCATTTATTGAACGAGGTAATTTTTTCTTATTTTCCTTTTGTGTGTATTAATTTCCTTTTTTGTTTTAAGTTGTTTTGATTAGGTTAAATCGGCCATGAAGAATCGCAGGAGGGCGTAACTGCCATCTTAAATTTTTAAATTGCATTTTCTGTAAATTTCGCATAATAAACAAAAATTTTTTCATATTTGTAAAAAGAACCAATTTATCTATCATTTTTGTAAAACAAAAGTTCAGTTATTTCAAAAACAAAGATGGCGGGGGTGTTCAATTGTTTTGCAATAACCTGCTTTAACTTCTTAACGGTTTTGAACGATTTTAACAAATTTAGTATCGTTGAAAGAGCATTCCTATATAGGTAATTTAGTTAAATCCTTCCCCGCCAGGGGGCTAGTTTTGACACCATGACCCAAATTAAAAAAAAATGAAAAAAATCAAATAGAATGATATGACTTTTTCTTTATGTTAAAGTAGCCAAATAACATAAATAGGCCAGTGAAAACCATTTTTTTTAAATCTCGTTCCTAACCTCAAATATTGGGAAAGTGAGGATAATGGATGTTTGAAATTTTCTAAAACTATTAAAAATTTAGCACAAAATGAATAAGATGTTAAAGAGACAATTGTGAGTCTAAATAGAATTCATTTAGGTATTATTTAAAAATATATATATCATCAGAACATTCATGTTACTCCAAAGGGACTAAACGCATTTTGAATTTATTGTCACTGTAATATTACACTCGTAATTCTAACCTTTAATTTAAAAAGTAAGCCTAAAAACCTAAATAGGTATACTAAATTCGAATTCGAATATGTTAGACCATCTAATTTTTGGAACCATTTACAAAGATTTTAGTAGATATAATATAGTTACTTTAAGAATTCTTTTTATGAAATGTTCTGTGGTAAGGAAAAAAAAGGATCTAATGGCGACCCAGGTGTTTAAAATGGCCTCCGTTATTTTGGATTCACATCTGAAGACGCTGATGTGTTGAAAAAACAATGTATTTTCAATTTCAGCTCTTGGGATGTTCAAGATGGCATTCCTGATTCTTGCCATCATATCCTTGCAGGGAATTAGCCTTGTTGCTTAAGACTATACCGTTAATTCTTCCCCAGAGAAAAAAATCAAGGCAGGTTAAATCGGGGAGACCTGAAATATTTAATAAGTTTTAATATGTCTGCAATTATAAACAGAATCATTCCAAAATGCAACATCTAAAAATTCTTGTGTTAAATATTGAAGCAATTTTACGGCGAATAACATCACAAAAACTTGCCTTGGAGGCCAAGGAACAGGCTTCCTCTTCCGATCCAACGGTCAGGGAAGGTGGCATCTAAATACAGGCCAACAAAAGGGCATAATGGGCAGGACAACCCATCATGCTGAAAAAACTATTTTGGCGGACCTCCAGCGGAATATCATTCCATTAAAATTGGAAGAACATTTTCTAAGAAATGCTAGGTATGTTCGACCATTTATTATGCTCCGTCAAAAACAAACGGACCAACAACCCGCCCCTCAATTATCCCACACCAAATATTTACACTATATCTCCCTTGATGCTGGACTTCTCAAACCAACGCGGATTATTTCGGGCCCAAAAGTGCGCATTATGTAAGTTCAATTGCACATTACTACCGAAAGTGGCTTCGTCAGTCTACAACACATTTGACAGAAATTGAGGATTTTGAAATCCGGAGGAGTAAGGCCTTGGTGTAAGTTGATATGGTAGAGGTTTAGCCTAAAATAGTAAAATGTAAAAAAAAATACATGGGGTTTATAATTTGAGTGTAAAATAGATTAAACTTTGTAAAGAGAGTATACCTCTTACATACCCCTAGGTTTGAATAATGCGATGAACCAAAGCTTTGAGGAATACCCAAGTCAAGTACTAATTTGGAGATTGATTACTATAGATGCCAGGAGATTAATAACATTTTGTTACGTTATTTTACCTGGTTTCTCCGATTCATGACAGGTCTAAATATGCTACCGGTTGTTAACTAGGCGCTGGACTAAACGCACAAACACGCGGTGATGGTATCGCGGTCGATTCGGATAGCGCAAATAGAAGGTGCAAGCAGCGATAATCCCATTTTGAAAACGATTTAAAATAGATCGTCAAGCATATTAAATGTTTCTTGGTTAGAAATCGGCATTTAAAAAAATTACAAATTGAAAACCACTCGAATGTAAACATAACAAAATAATTTACAAGAATTACGACTGTCATTTTATAATGCATCGTGTTCCATGTGTTTGATTTTCCAAGGCCTAAAGTCTAAGGTGCTTTTACTTTTACTTTAAACCAAGCCAAGACTTACCTTGTGTTTCATTATTGCGATTAAAAAGTTATACCTTATACTTTTTAACTTTTCAAATATATTATATTTTTTGGCAAAGATGAACTGAACTACCTACCTATCTTTTTTTTTCAATACCACACACCATATTGCAAAAAACAGCTTAAAACTTTACGCAAAGTACTACATTTGGGGCATCAAATTTTACAAAAAATCTTTGTAAATGGTTCCAAAATAGATGGTCTAACATATTCGAATTCGGATATAGTATACCTATTTAGGTTTTAGGCTTATTTTTTAAATTGAAGGTTAAATTACGAGAGTAATATTAAAGTGGCCATAAGTTCAAAATGCGTTTAGTCCCTTTGGAGCAACATGAATGTTCTGATTATATATATATTTTTAAATAATACCTAAATAAATTTTATTTAGACTAACAATTGTTTTTTAACATCTTATTCATTTTGTGCTAAATTTTTAATAGTTTTAGAAAATTTACCGGGCGGTCCTCGATCTTCAAACATCAATTATTCTCATTTCCTAATATTCGAGGTTAGAAACGAGATTTTGAAAAATGGTTTTACTGGCCTATTGGATGTTATTTGGCTACTCTATCATAAAAAGTCATATTATTCCATTTAATTTTTTGATTTTTTTAAATTTGGGTCATGGTGTCAAAACTAGCCCCCTGGCGGAGAAGGATTCAACTAAATTTACTATATTTTGGTCGATTCTTATTGCTTAAAATGCTCTTTTCAATGCTTTTTCAAATTTCTTAAAATCGCTAAAACCGTTAAGAAGTTAAAGCAGGTTATTGCAAAACGATAGAAGACCCTCCGCCATCTTTGTTTTTGAAATAACTGAACTTTTGTTTTACAAAATTATAGATAAATTGGTTCTCTTTACAAATATGAAAATTTTTTTGTTTATTATGCGAAATTTACAGAAAATGCAATTTAAAAATTTAAGATGGCTGTTACGCCCTCTTGCGATTCTTCATGGCCGATTTACCTAATATTTTTTACACCAAAGTCACGACGAACGGTTCCCGAGATATGGCCGAGTAACAGTCTTATTGGGTCACCCGTACATCTCAGCCAATTGGAAAAACATGTTTGAAAATCCCCAGCAAAATCGCAATGTATTTAGGATTGCCAAACCTATCTTCCTATACGGGACATTGACTTCGTCGCACTTTTGCTATTGCTCTAGATAATGCAGGAGCAACTATGACTAATTCTAAAAAGACACGGAGGTTGGAAAAGTTTCACGGTGGCGGAGGGATATCTAGAGTGAAATAAAACGGCGCGTATGTTGTCTAGTTGCCATTAGAAAGGAGCAAGTACCTCGACTGTAGTGAACAGAAGCTCCAGCTATACAAAACAAGAAATTGTTTCCAGTGGCGGTAGTGTAATTTTCAGGAACATTTCAAAATTGTACATTTATTATTTGTAATGACGCGAATAAATAAAAATATGGTTCAGTTTTCATTTCATAAATACATACACGTAGGGTGTCCCACCGGAACGCCATCGCTAGATTATAGAAAAACTGTGCATGGGAAAAATTTGAAAATTTGGTAGTATACTAACAACGACGGGGGCAGTTCCGTTAAAATATTTTCAAGATGGTGGCACTTCCGGTTATACCGAAAGTAGGTGTCAACTTGCTTATTTTAAATGGAACAACCCTATATTATTCTATTTTTTGATTTTGCACAAAATTCTAGACACATTTTGTGTATAATGTCCTATACCTAAGTCTAACTGTTTTGGACTTATTTTTAATTTTTATGTCAAAAAATGACGTTTTCAGGCCTAAACAAAATTATAAAATTTTCCTATACTAATCCCTTTTATTTAATTGGAATGGGTTTCCTTGTAGCAGGGGACCTATTTTAGTGGGCTATGTCGATATTTTGATAATAAAATAATATAGGGTGATCAAAAAAAGGATTAAAATTAAATTCAAGGACACGTCAAAGTCATTTTTTTAAATACAAGCACCATGTTTTTATAATTTTATCTTATTTAGCATCAAAATAAGGTTGACTTTGTACAAGGTTGTCTACTCAAAAATTCATGGTTTTTCGGAATATTGGCAATTTAACTTTTTTTGTTGCACAATGTATTATTTTAATATGAAAGATGGTTATTCCTAGTTGGCCATGATGGCGTTAGAAAACAATCATCGGTCAAGGATATGTCAAACTGTTAAAAATTTTCAATAATCATGCCGGAACGCTTAAATTATACAAACGAAGATTACTTAAATTTATTTATTATTTATGAACAATGTAATAAAGTTATATCAAGAACATGTGTTACATTTGCAGCAAGATACCCAAAAACAGAAACCATCACCAAAAGCTCTTAAACGAATAATAGAAAATTCAAAATCTTTGGACCCGTTAATTCAAATGTACAGACAAATAATCTGATTGTTTCATTTACAAGAAAGAACAATTAATTAGAGACCAAAGTTTAAAAAATATTTTTATTAAATGTTCAAATTGATGTCCTTGAACTTCTAGACATTTTTCGCATCTGAGTAGCAAATTTTCATGGGTCGCCTTCCTTATTGCTTCACGTGTTAAATTTTGAAACTCAGTCCTAACTCGCTGCATGCAGTCTTCTTTGGTGGTTAACGGGGTGCTATAAACTCGATTTTTAATTGTACCCCAAATAAAAAAATCGAGCACTGAGATATCTGGGGACCGTAGTGGCCAAGGAAGGGTCCATTGTTTGCTATCCATTGATCATAAACGGCGCTTGTAAAAATTGTTGATTAATGGGCTACTATGTGAGTGCGCCGTCATGTTGATAGAATAGATGTCTACGATCAGCCAAGGTAATTATCTAAATAATTGTTTTGAAAATTGTGCAGGATGTTCAGATAGCTTTCACATATTTAATAAGTTAATAAATCAAATATTTTAAATGATTTAAAAATAGGTTAACTTACCTTTTAAATTTTCTTGATAAAAATGTAATGCCGCGATGCCATCGTTTCTTACTGCAGAAAAATGTTAAATTGCCAGATTCTGCTTGAAATTTCGCTTCTAATAGCGTGGACATGGTTGAACTGACTGATTTACTTAATCAGATTCCAATGAAGCTTGTCTTACAGACATTGTTGGATGTGCAGCAAAATAACCCAAAACAGCGATTTCAACATTTTCATCATTAACGACAGATTTATTTCTCTATAGGTACATTTGGTTTAACGGATCCAAAGTTTTTGAAGTTTTCTATTATTCGTTTAAGAGCTTTTGGTGATGGTTTCTGTTTTGCGGGTATCTTGCTGCAAATGTAACACATGTTTTGATAAAACTTTATAACATTGTCCATAAATAAATAGAATTTAAATAATCTTCGTTGTATAATTTAAGCGCTCCAGCATGTTATTGAACATTTTAACAGTTTGACATATCCGACAGATGATTGTTTTCTAACGCCATCATGGCCAACTAAAATAACCATTCATACTAAAAATACAATGCATTTGTGCAACAAACAAAGTTAAATTGCCAATATTTCGAAACCATGAATTTTTTGAATAGATAACAGCAAGTCTATTATTTTGATGCTAAATAAGATAAAATTATAAAAACAAGGTGCATTTAAAAATGACTTTGTTTTGTGTTTTAATTTAATTTTAATCCTTTTTTCCCTGTATTAATTTGTTATTAAAATATTGACATAGTCCACTAAAATAGGTCACCTGCTACAAACCCATTACAATTAAATAATAAAAGCATTAGTATAGGAAAATGTTATAATTTTGTTTAGGCCTGAAAACGTCATTTTTGACATAAAATTCCAAAATAAGTTCAAAACAGTTAAGACTTAGGTATAGAAGATTATACACAAAATGTGTTCTAGAATTTTGTGCAAAATTCAAAAATGGAATAATATATAGTGTTCTATTTAAAATAAGCAGTTGGCACCTTTCCGGTATAACCGGAAGTTCCACCATATTGCAAGCATATTTAACGGAACTGCTCCCGTCGATGTTAGTATACTAAAAATTTTCAAATTATTTTTCCATCCACAGTTTTCTATAATCTATCGATGGCGTTTCCCGGTCGGACACCTAATATATGTATATTAGCATTTTTATTTTATTTTTACTTGTGATAGATAGAGGGAATTATAGAATCTATAATGTCAAAGGGAGTTATGACGCTCTTTATTGATAGCGTAACTATGACAATATAAACATTATATCCCGTTCAGAAATAAAATTTATTATTCATTTTCTACTATGAAAAATTACAAAAATGTGATGGGAATTTCTTTAATCACTGAATTTTATTAATACAGCATTGTATTGAATACATTATCTTTGTATGTGGTTCTCAAAAATAGCACAAATCATATCCGCTGATAGTAAGTAAAATTACAGATTACCCTGTAATAAATATAATGTTACCTTGTAAATTGTTTGTTCTACTTCTATACACTTAGGAACTTTATGGACTACAAATCTAGTGTATCTAGTAATCTTTTAAGGTACGGGCGAAAAAAGTTAGTGGTGCACCATGTAATTACAGATGCTAAAATAAACTAAGTAATTTGACCTGTGTTATAAATTATAAAACGTAGTAAAATATACAGTATGGAAAGTTTAACTAGAATAAAATTAATAACTTTTGATATAGGCAAATTTGCAATAAATCTCAAAACACGTCACGTATCATTTTTTCTTGTCCATATTTCTATGTACATGGTTTTTGTTTATCTGCTGCCGGAAGTGCTTACTCTCTTTCGAACTTTTGCAAATGGAAAGGTCCGCCAAGCGACACCTCTTGAAAAATCTGTTTCCAAGCAATACAATAAACTGTTCCATTTCTTGAATATTTTCAAGCTCACATGATAAAAAAACAATTTTAAGTTAAACCGTGTTCTTTAGAAAAAGGAAATGCGTTCCAAATCAGCAGTTAACGCTAAGCTTGAATTTTGAGTATCAGATTCCAAAAAGATAAATTTCGGTGTCGTCTGCATAACAATGGTATTTTCAAATTATGCACCACTGAAGACAGACATGATGTATAAACTATAAAAAGTAATGGTCCTAATGTGGAGCCCTGCGGCAACATAAATAGCCAAACACTTCTCCGAATAACCTAACAGCCTGAAACCTGCCAGAGAGAAAGCACGAAAATAATTGCACTGATTCAGACGTTAACCCAGCAAAATGCATAATTGCTGGCAACATGATATAATCTATTGTATCAAATGCTTTTAAGAAATCTAACGACACCAAAATAGTTAACAAGCCTGTATCAATTGCTGACAATATATCATCAGTTATTCTTTAAGCAACGCAGTACTACAACTGTGTCCAGATCTAAAGAGCCGGATTGTAAATCAGGTAAAATTTGGTTTGAGTGTAAGTGAAGCCGAAGTTGGGAATCTATGACTTTTCTAAAACCTTTAGATAGTACTGGTAAATCTTTGTATGCTTGTGATATCGCAATTTTTGGTAAATGTGTAACTAAAGCATTTTCCAGCTAGTTGGAAAAACGAAATTATTAAGACAAACATTTACTAAATGTGTAATTGTAGGTAAAAGATACGGTAGACAATATTTAATTATAACTACATTTAAGCCATCTTCACCTACGGCTTTAGTTTTTATGCAATTAATAATTTTGGCAATCTCAGCTTCAGTTACATTAATCAAAACTTAGTTCACTTATATCAGTGTCAGCTTTGTTGTTATTATAATAAAATAGTAACTCTTGGACTGCAATTAACATTTGGGATAGAGGGATTGAGATAAAGGAACAATGTTAAATTTCGCATTATTAATATTTACGTTCTAATATAACAAAAGTTTTAATTATTTTAAAATACACAACCTTTTTCCTAAATGTTAACCTCTTTATAACCACAGATGTAGAGTTGATTTTAACCAATTCTGTTATATTTTTCACATATAAAACAACAAAATGTTAAGAATTCTATTATTCACATTAGTACACGAACAAAATAATAGCCTTATACGTTTTGATTTCTTTTTAAAATTTGAATAAAATGATCAAAGATTTTGCTTTATACTTTTATCAAACTTTTTGAAGAAAGAATTATGATATCGATTTTTAATTATATTTTGGCTATTATGCGATTTACAATGCCTTTAGGGAAGTCGAGACAAAAAAATATTAAACTAATGTTATTAATCTGGTTTCTATCAATAAGTTTCTGCCATAGAACTTTGTTTTAACCATTTGGATTATCATTTTAGAAAAAGCAGTTGTATTAAAACCAAAATTAAGGTTTACACGTTTAGCTGTTCACGCAGTTTATAGAAACAGGATAAACCATGATCTCAGATGATGACAAGCCTAAAAAAAAAAAAAAAAAAAAAAAAAAAAAAAAAAAAAAAAAAAAAAAAAAAAAAAAAAAAAAAAAAAAAAAAAAAAAAAAAAAAAAAAAAAAAAAAAAAAAAAAAAAGAAAATTCCGTCGACCTCATTATAAAATTGAGTTTTACGTACTCCTGAATAATCATAAAGTAACACTTTTTAACTGTAATACTTTTCGTCCGCAAACACTTTTCGTCTCGCAAACATCTGTCAATGTCAATTATTATTTTATGTCAAATTAAATAAAGTCAAGTAACCAGTATGAAAACCCATTTTAAGAAAGGATGAATTTAGTGACTACATAGGATATTACAGTACTTTAGGTACATACTGAAACATTTTAGATACTGCAGAATATTGTTTGTTTACTTCCATTTATAACCTCAATTTCTCAATCCCACACAACTTTGAACAAAAACAATTTGTTGTTCAAATTACAAGTAAATGATTTTAAGTGCTTTGAAATGATATTAATAAATTGTTTATAGTTTCTACAATGTGCGAAGCATATAGAAGAGCCTGGTTGTAATCTCACAATACTCGATACATTGTTTTCAATATGTAACACTTTAACTTCTTTAAAGTTATTCATTTATAAGGTAAGACAGAATTCATACGACTTGAGATTGCTTTAGACAATTTTATTAGGTAACATTTTGATACAGAAGCGGAGTTCCGATACAAAATTTTCACGATCATAAAATACAAAAACTTACAGTAGAAGTGAGTTAATTATGGGTACCTTTCTATTACTGTATTTGATTGATGTAAATAAGTAATAATGCTAATGGAAAACACAAGAACAGTAATTACTTGTGAAAAATCATTTGAATATTGATTCTGTCGCAGGAAAAACAAAAATAGAATCATATAAGCCATCAACATTACTGGGTTCAAGATTTATTCGTACACAAAAACAAGGTGAATTTCACAGTTTTCAATAAGCTGAAAGAAGATTATTACATTTTTGAAACATTTTCGGAGTGAATCAAAAACTACGTTTGCATACTTTCTTACGGTCAGGCAATATTTTTATTGAATATAAAATGATTATAAGTCTGACCACGGTACAAACTCAGTCTTATAACTATTATATGTCCAATTAGTAGAATCGACTTTAATGTGTTTAATAGGAGAAACTTCATTACATCTTTGATCATAAACAATTAAAGAAATGCATTAATTTTGAGGGTAGGCTTCCAACTATAACTACATTTTTAAATATACTTCAAAATAACACTACCTAAATGTAATTTTTATTATTTTAATAAATTATAAAAAAGTACATGTTTTACCTATTACCTATCATAATCAAGTGCTCTTATAAAAATTATGTGATTGTTGTAAACAAATGCTTTATCGGTACAATATTCGAACGCGGAAAGCTTTTATTTCCTTTAATAAATTTTGACACAAATGTTACAATACTGAACGGTGAAGTGAACATTAGGTACAGTAAAATCAGAACAAACGTAAAATTTTTGTTTAAAATTACTAAACATTTTGTTTTCAGTAAACGGTAATCAATAGAAAATTAATTAATTTAAGGTCAACGGAAAAAATTAATATGTACCTCGGAAAAAAGTGCTTTTTAATAACCTCGCCTGTTTGCTTGCCTCGGCTAACGCCTCGGCCAGCAAATTCAGTCTCGTACATAAAAGTGCACTTTTTGTCCTTGTTACATAAATAACTATTTCCGTCGACCTCATTATAAAATTGAGTTTTACGTACTCCTGAATAATCATAAAGTAACACTTTTTAACTGTAATACTTTTCGTCCGCAAACACTTTTCGTCCGCAAACATCTGTCAATGTCAATTATTATTTTATGTCAAATTAAATAAAGTCGAAGTAACCAGTATGAAAACCCATTTTAAGAAAGGATGAATTTAGTGACTACATAGGATATTACAGTACTTTAGGTACATACTGAAACATTTTAGATACTGCAGAATATTGTTTGTTTACTTCCATTTATAACCTCAATTTCTCAATCCCACACAACTTTGAACAAAAACAATTTGTTGTTCAAATTACAAGTAAATGATTTTAAGTGCTTTGAAATGATATTAATAAATTGTTTATAGTTTCTACAATGTGCGAAGCATATAGAAGAGCCTGGTTGTAATCTCACAATACTCGATACATTGTTTTCAATATGTAACACTTTAACTTCTTTAAAGTTATTCATTTATAAGGTAAGACAGAATTCATACGACTTGAGATTGCTTTAGACAATTTTATTAGGTAACATTTTGATACAGAAGCGGAGTTCCGATACAAAATTTTCACGATCATAAAATACAAAAACTTACAGTAGAAGTGAGTTAATTATGGGTACCTTTCTATTACTGTATTTGATTGATGTAAATAAGTAATAATGCTAATGGAAAACACAAGAACAGTAATTACTTGTGAAAAATCATTTGAATATTGATTCTGTGCAGGAAAAAACAAAAATAGAATCATATAAGCCATCAACATTACTGGGTTCAAGATTTATTCGTACACAAAAACAAGGTGAATTTCACAGTTTTCAATAAGCTGAAAGAAGATTATTACATTTTTTTGAAACATTTTCGGAGTGAATCAAAAACTACGTTTGCATACTTTCTTACGGTCAGGCAATATTTTTATTGAATATAAAATGATTATAAGTCTGACCACGGTACAAACTCAGTCTTATAACTATTATATGTCCAATTAGTAAGAATCGACTTTAATGTGTTTAATAGGAGAAACTTCATTACATCTTTGATCATAAACAATTAAAGAAATGCATTAATTTTGAGGGTAGGCTTCAACTATAACTACATTTTTAAATATACTTCAAAATAACACTACCTAAATGTAATTTTTATTATTTTAATAAATTATAAAAAGTACATGTTTTACCTATTACCTATCATAATCAAGTGCTCTTATAAAAATTATGTGATTGTTGTAAACAAATGCTTTATCGGTACAATATTCGAACGCGGAAAGCTTTTATTTCCTTTAATAAATTTTGACACAAATGTTACAATACTGAACGGTGAAGTGAACATTAGGTACAGTAAAATCAGAACAAACGTAAAATTTTTGTTTAAAATTACTAAACATTTTGTTTTCAGTAAACGGTAATCAATAGAAAATTAATTAATTTAAGGTCAACGGAAAAATTAATATGTACCTCGGAAAAAGTGCTTTTTAATAACCTCGCCTGTCTCATTCTTTGTTGTACATAAAGTGCACTTTTTTTTGTCATTCTTACATAAATAACTATTAAAGTGGCTGTTGTTTTGTTTAAAAAAGTATTTCTTAGTTTATATTCTTACCACACTAATACATGAAATTTTTGAGGTTAGAAAAAACTTAAAAGTTTGAAATTTTGGGACTTTAGGGTTATTCAAGAATTCATTTTATTTAAAAATATTTTGAAAGGTCACTTCACTTTCAGTTACTGGAAGTCGCCATGAACTTTCTTATTTTAAATGGAATACTATGCATATTATATTATTTTTAGATTTCTGAAAATTTTATAATGAGTTTCATTCCGGTTTTTCTATACCCATTTTCAAGGTTTCTCAGATATCTTGATTTTTTGAAAATGTTTACAAATTTGTCCCTATTTTTAAAAGTGGGCTTTTACCCATTTTATTGGTAATAAACGTTTCTGGGAATACTGAAATCCATATTGACAATTGATTTATCGCATACATGTTGTCCAAAATTTGATGACCGCATTAGATTATTTGTAAGGTAAACACAATAATTAACGAAAATTGTTTTATGTGGACCGCCACTTGGGTTTAAACATTGAATAACTCTGTGATAAACTGTTTGCGAAAACAGACCTCCGGATTTTGTCAGAGCAGAGATAAGTAAACGCATGGTTAACAGGGTTTAATAACTTTTCCCTAGTACATACAGCTATAGTCACTAGGAAACCAGTTTCACGGTCCTTGTGGGTTAATTCCTCGATTTATAAACATTGACGTTCTGGTGAACCGCTCCACGTTTCTAGTAGAATGTGCCGGTGCGCCGTCGAGCTGATACAAAGTGTTTGCTCTTGGATACGTTAGAAAATCACTAAAACCCTCTAAGTATTTCTAGATATTTATCCCCATTTAAATTATCATTGTACACATGATACGCAATTGTCTATTGTCCACAATTAGGCAAAAGAAATTAAAACTGAAATTATCCTTTGGTAAGTTTAAAATGTGGTTTCTCCCACTGTTATTATTTCACTTGCTTGTTGTAATTTTGCTTTGTCAGTCCAGAGAATGTATGAAAAACCTTGGATCTTTAGTGATTCTTACGCGCATAAACTTGCAAAATTTGACTCGTCATGCTTAATCGTCGGGAAATTCTGGAACAGTTATTACAGGATAAAATGCACTTTATGTTTACTTAACATTTTGTTGATTGACACTCTTGCAATACCCAAGTCGGTCTCTGCTGCTGAAGTTGAACTTTGTGGATAAGCTTGAAAATAAGCCAGAACATTCCTAGTGTTTCTTCATTATCAACTATGGGTTTTGGGTGATTTGAGTTTCAATTCTTTGAAAATTTTCTGGAATCTATTGCTGATTGATTCGGACATCGTTCGTTAAACATTCTGCATATTCGTGGACCATTCGTCCACATTCACCATGCGTATAAAATAAATTGAGCAGATCATTATCTGAATATTTAATTATTTTACTGTGCCAAATTAATAAAGCTTTGACCTGATATTTCTTCAATATAAAAATCAACATTGTTTCATTTTCTGTCAAAATCAAGGCTTACTAGACAAAACTGCTTAAAGTTTCATCGACTTTGATAACAAACCTGGGATATTAACATAACCATTGAAAATAGGTATAGGAAAGTTATAGCAAATCGATGCAGAATTGAATACTGCACCCTACCATCCAAAAGTATACAAGGCGTCTCATTTGAAAAACAAACTTTTTGACTAAATCTCTAATCGGTCATCAAATTTGGACACCCTGTATGCGATAAATCGATTATCAATATCGATTTCGATGGTATTATTCACTCTGTTTCAGTTTACCGCAGAAATGTTTATCACCAACCAAAATGGATAATAAAGGCTCCCTGTTAAAATAAGGCAAATTTGTAAAAAATTTCAAAAAAATTTAAGATTCTAAAAAATATTTGAAAATAGATATAGGAAAACATAATGAAACTTATCTCAAAAATTTCCCAGAAATCAAAAATTAAATAATATAAGGAGGTATTACGTTTAAAATAAGGAAGTTCATGATGACTTCCGGTGAAACCGGAATTGTGTGTGACCTTGAAAATATTTTTAGATGATAGTACATTTGAATAACTCTAAGTCCCACAAATTTCAAATTTTTAAGTTTTCTAATTTGACGTTTACACGTTAGGAAGCCCAAAAATGGAAAAATTTAACTTACAAGATGTGTACTCAATTTTTGGCCGACGATTTTTAAATAGTAAAAATCTAAAAATTAACAAATATTTTGCTATCAATTTTCAATATCGGTCATAAAGGGAACTGTAATTCAGAATACACAAGATGGCGCTAATCATTTACATGAAACTAAAAATATTTCAAATCAATTTATTTTTTACCATTTAACAGTAAAAAAGTTGTGTAATTGTTGATTTAGTAAACATATTTTTATAAAAAGATTTTTATTGACAAATGTACCTTAAGGGCGGACGATTTGGGTAATTTTTACGCACGTTGTGCGTGTACTGTACGTAATCATGACGTTTCAGGGTTTGTAGTTTCAATGTTAATTTGACGTTTACACGTCAACAGGCCAAAAATAAATTACAATATAATATTTGTGAGACAATGATGCATTATTAGAAAGTTACATTGATTTCTGTTTTAAATTGTATACTTATATGCTTCATAATTGTTGTTTAAATTATACTATTAAAACACTTGAAAACGCTGTTGGTAATAAAATATTAAAACTTTTTTATTTAAATAATTCTTTATACTACTTTTTTGGGAACAATAAGTAATAACTTAAAGGAGCTATTTATGCTGCTTTCAAAAACGGATCAATAATGAAAATCCATACTGGAAAACGTATGTATTTGTATACTATACATTTGTATTACAATCTGACAAACAAACTCCTTCGCAATTACATAAAATTTAAATTCCAGTTTCCAAAAGTAACTTTTTGTAAACGACAGCGTGTTAGCATAAATACTGTCACTTTTACATATTTTATATTATTATTTTTTAAATTGAAGTTTTGTCGCTTAAATCTTACAAAAAAGTATTTTTAAATAATTTCTCCCGAAATAATTCCGAATCACTTAAATGTATAGACATTTAATGTATTATTTTTGAGTGAGTTATAAAATATTTGCTTCTTTTTTGTTATGTCTTTGATTCTTAGAATTAAATATTTGTTCTAAAACCCATTGCCTTGTTAAAAAGTTAGTTCAGATAAAGTTACAAATAATAAACAATTTTTGTGTAAGTATCTTTATGATATTGTTAACTAAATGACACCTTATTAGGTCGAAATGAAAAGATAGCAATGCGATCAGAAAAAATCCAAACAAAAGTTGTAGATCAAGTAATTTAGAAAAACTTTCGTATTACAACTTTTTAGTATAATTAGTAAGTGTAGTTAAAATGTGTATAAGTAATATTTTTGTATGGAAAGTGATTCAATAAATTACTTATTTTGATCGTAACGCATTTATAGAATACCAACTTCGTCAAAATCGGGTAAGCGGTTCTTGAAATATCTTCTTTACAACCTGCCTTTCTGTCTCAGAACCAAAAATTTGTTAACTTAATCATACCACTAACTCTAATTTGTCGAGAAAAGGAAAAAGTGTGTTTAATTTTTTAGTTTTGTAACGGTTGCAAACATCTTATTGATATAGTGAAAAAAATATTGTTTCAATTTTTCTGTTGTGAAATTATAAGTTACTTTCACATTATCAAAACTTCAAATGTCTGTTATTGATTTCCAAAACATTCTTGTAATATTTTCAGGAACACGTTAATTTCGTAAACTGTTTTAAAATATTCATAAGATTAGCTTTTGGGAGTAGAAAGTAAATTGTTATGCTCTGAGAAACATATAGGTACGCCCGGTGTCAAAACTAAAGCTCGGTTTCAGATATGTTTTGTGAATAAACATAGAGTTTGGACATCTGTACAACGTAAACATTGTTTGCAAGTAAATTCTTTGTTATTCTCAAAATTTCTTATAATCCGACTTATTAAAAGTTAATATTTTAAATCTATATACAGGGTTTATCATAATCAATTGGAAATATTTTCTGTAGAAAGTTGAGCTCAAAATATTAAGATTTAACCCAAATTACTTAGATAAACTGTGGCTGCTTACCTACTGAGTTACAAAGTGTTTTATTTAAAAATTTTTTATTGACAATGTTAATTTACAATTTACTTGACAAAAGTATTTAGTAAATATGGAAACTAAGAAAAGCAGAGATGGAGAAATCATCCATTGATTACACTCTTCATAAACACCATTTACGAGAAGGTATTCAGGCCATGTTTTTTCTTCAGTCGTCGTACTGGTAGATGACAAGTGGAAAACTAGTGAGTTATTGGATTGCTGTGCTTCTGGTGGTAATTCATAGCAAATCTTTTTGTTTTGTCGGTAACGAATGGGATGTCTAGGTCTTCGGGGATTGTTTAATTGGTTACAAACCTGAGCAAGTGTTTTGACTGAAACTGTTGTAGCGCGTTTAATATGTTCGGTTTGGCATACCCCCAAAGCTGTATACCAAATGTCTAAACTGGTTTCAGGATCGTTTTGTAACAGCTTGTTTCGGATTGATAGCTTTGACTTTCTACTAAAAAGCTAATGCACTGTTTGCGTTTAGTTTGTATGTATTTATTCTACGTAAGTCGGATCTTAGCAGTACTGGAGTATTTTTAATGTTTACAGGTGGTCAAACATTTATTTTTGTTGTGAATGTTACTTAGGGTGATTTGGATTAATTAACTTTTATTTGGCATTTATCTAACCATGTGCTGATTATATTGAGGTGTTGTTGGAGGTTGGAATTGCAGTATCTGCATTTGCATGGGGAGAAAGTATTTGTGCCGGTAGCAAATGCAGCAGTCACAGTGCTGTCAGTTTCTGGCAAGTCAACAGTGTATACAAGAAAGAGGATAGGTTCTTGATGCTACCCCGTGGAACACGGGATTTAATGGATAATACGAGAATAATTAATCAGCAAGTAAGTAATTGTAGCTCAGTAATAATTCTTTTAGTTGAAATAGTAACCTTGTATGCCAAACCTAGTCAAAAGCCTTGGACACGTCCAGGCGTAATACTTTTTGTTTTCTAGAGAAGATGAGATCTTGTTTACTATTCTGTGCGTTTAATGTGTAATTGACTGACCTTCCCTAAATTCAAACTTGTGTGGTGATAGGTGTTGAAATATGTTCCTACCTTAGATCTTTTAAACAATCTCTTAAATAATTTGCTCATTATAGGAAAAAGCTTATTGGCCAATACTAAGTTACACTTTTGTGGTTCCTTACCGGGTTTCAGTATTATTAATATATGTGCGTACTTCCAAGTAATTGGGTAATAGAGAGACTTAGCATTCGGTTGAAAATCGTGGTTATTAGTAGTATAGTTTTTGGGCAGCATTTTCAGTATTTGTCCAGTTATTAAGTCATGACCTGGCGCCTTAAATTGGTTTAGCTTTTGAATTTCAAATGTTACTTTCGCAGGAGTAAATGGTTTTATTGGGAGTGACATTTGACACGTATGCGTTAGACTATTGTAAATCGTTTTATCGGCAAGATTATGTGTCCTTTGTCACTTTCCTCTGGCTCTCCTCTTTTCTACAATCAGATCTTTAACTATTAGAGGTATACAAGCAGTAGATTTCTCACGGTTTGTTTCGGTAGGGGTTGACTCCCCGGCAGTCTTTTGAATTATGTTAGTGAGATAATAAGTCCTTCTTCTAGTTCATTGGGTTTTATTCGTAGTTTAAGATTTGTGTTGTCTTCCAAGTATCGTTGAAAAAGTTTCCAGTTTGTTTGCTCCGACACTAGTTTGGGATTGAGCGATTTTTGAAAGTAGATGTACTTAAGTTTATTATAACCGGCGAGTGATCTAACGACAGGTCATTATTTGCTTTTACCGTTATGCAATTGGTAGCTATACCATGCGAGATATAAAAATCCAGTAAGTCGGGAAGTTTATTTAGGTCTGACGACCAAAACTAGGCACTCCAGAGGAGACAAGTGAAGTTATTTTGTGTGATTACTTGTAATAGATTACGGCCGTTTGTTGATGTAATTCTTAAACCTAAATGGGTGTGCTTGGCATTCCAGTCGCCACCTACAAAAATTTACTGCCCAGAGTAGAGAAGAAACTATTATGTTGGATAGTAGTGATGTTATGTCTAGAAGGACTATAGATAGCTGAGACAACAAAGGTCCAACGAAAAGAGTTGAGTTTGACATTCGTAGCCTGTATGAATTCAGTTTGGTAGTTTTCGACTTCATAATGTGATATGGAATTTTTAATGATAACCGCGGATCCTGCATGGGCAGTGCCATCTGGATGCGTTGTATTGTAGGTGGAGTAATTTGGTATTCGAAACATGGTTCTTGTAGTAAAATGGGTTTCACTACTTACATAATGTCGATTTTATTTGGATTGTAAGAAAGGTATTAATTTTTTCTTTATGGTTTATTAACCCATTTGCGTTCCATGTCCCGATTCTTAGTATATTGGCCATTATGGAGTTAATTTGTTTATGACAGTTGTTAATAAGTTGAGAGCATTGTATTATTTTGGTTCATTAATTGAGCGAACATATTTTTTAAATTCAGCTAAGAAGGTGATTAGTTGTTCTCCTAGGTTGATTTGCTCGTTGGGACTTCCTTTGACGACTTGAGCTGTAAGTTGGCATATGGTTTTATGTTTTGGCATCATGTTGGGTTTCAGCGGTGTGGCTAGAGACAGGATTTGACGATTGTGAAGATATCAATCTTCTATTTGATGTTGTGTGGTTATTTGCTTTGTTACGCATATTTATTAAGTTTTTGTATGTTAACCAGCCTTTATAATTTGCAGGCATGGGTACCCTCACTAGAGCGCATTTGGCTGGCAAGTTTCTTGGCTTTGTACGTTTTGGTGTCATGGTCACCTCTATTTGACACATTTGTACTGTCTTAGGCAATAAGTCTTTGAATGGCGCGTAATTTTGGCATCTTGTACATTGTATGATATTGATTTTCTTTGCTGGGGCTTCGACAGTTATTTTTACAGTTACCAAAAACATTTTTTTCATTATAAATGTTTTTTTATTGTTTGGAGTTAGGTTCTAAGTCAACATATAAAAGTGAAAGTGGGTCCTTGGTAACTCGGTGCCTTATGTTCGTTATGTTTCCAACATGGTTAAGTTTTTGAAGTTCTTCTTTAATTGTATCAGTCGGAATGGTGTGATGGAGATATATCGAATCACTACTCTGTATGCCTATTCTTCTTTGGACTGATACGTGTGATGGATAATTATTTCTTCTCTTAAGTGTTTGATAATATTTCTGTATGTTTCCGAAAGTGAGTGGGTTGATTTTAACTGTATTGTTAGCGATTGTTTTGCTGTGGTATTGCTCATTCACTGCAATTTTAGCAATATTCTCAATCATTCCATTGTAGTTTTATATATATATTTATAGTAATATCTTTTATAATGCTTTATTCTTTCACGTGTAACATGTTTGTAATAAAAAGCTGCGTGTTAGCGTGGCGAAACGTAATTATTCAATAATTATTACACGTGTTTAAACCCCAAAGATTTTTTATAACAACTTTTGCCGACAGGTATGTAAAGCAGTTACATAGTCGATCCTTCTATAATTATAGCCAACATAACAGTTGGCAAGTATAAAAATTTCGAATCACCTGCAGTAAAGTACGCAAGTGGTTGTACAATAGCAAACAAACACTGAGAATCACCCGACAGCTGTTTTGTCCTTTTTTCGGGACTCATCGGGAGTGAGAGAACTCGAGTGTAAATTCACTATTGTACAAACGCGCGCTGTCGACTATATGCCCTACTGGAGGGATCATTATATTTAAACGATAAGTTTCGCGACATCTAGTGTCGACTCGTGAAAGCGTTCACGTACGTAAATGTAAGCAACTTTTGCCGACAGGTATGTAAAGCAGTTACATAGTCGATCCTTCTATAATTAGCCAACATAACAGTTGACAAGTATAAAATTTTGAATCGCCTGCAGTGCTTTCACTTATTGTGTATATATGGGTGAATGCTTAATAACTTTGGCTGCATTTTCATTTCGTTCAGAACTCTGAAGGTTGGTTGGTTCTATGTTAAACTCAGATATTGCTTGGAATCGATTTTGAGTTATGGTTTGCGGCTGCATCGAATAAACTATGATCGGTAGATTTCTTCGACCGTTTTCTTTTTAATTACTTGCCAGGTGCAGGGGTTTGGTTTCTTCTCTTCTTCAATGTCGTCGCTGTAGCTAGCTGTATTTCGATGGGTCACCAGAGTGAGCTGCTGTATTTAGATAAAAAGCTGTGGTTGAGGTTGTTGGGATGTATGGCTATGAGAATAATAAGTAGGGTTAAATTGTGTCTGAGAAATTCTGTGTCCGCCATAGGGTATTTGTTGTTGGGTTTGTTGTAGTTGGGGTTGGTTATAACTTAAATGAGTTACATACCCGTAAGTGGCGTTAAGATTGCCAGTATTAATTGGATACATATTACTCCATTAGTTGAAATCGAATTAAATTTGATTTAAGTCCAATAAATCAATATTTAAAAGTATTTAAATATTTAATCGATGCACTTGACCTATAAGGTCGGCAACGAGAGCACTCGATTTCGTTATCTCGAAAAACAATTTACCGCACGTCTTTACCTCACAAGAATCAAACGCCGAACCTTGAAAATTTAAAACTATTTGTACCCAGTACTTTAATACTATTTGACGTATCCTTGTCATACTTGGCATGAAGTGTAGGTACTGAACATCTTATTAAATTATGTTAAATCAAGGTTTCTGGTTACTTCCAGGGACGTACGACAGAGAACAGTAATTTTGACCCTTCCAAAATTTATGCCATTGGTGGAATTGTCATTTTAGCATAATTTATAGATTCTCCACTACTTTATTTTAAGAAAAAGATACTCTTTTTCGTAACAATAAATCGCTATTTTTGAGATATTTAAAGTCAAACATAAAGCCATCATTATCTGGATCACGAAAGATGAGCCCTACGTCATCACTGTTTGAGCTATCAAATACACACGTTCAATATTGAGTATGTGCTGTTTTACAATCATCAAAACAAAGATGTATACTTCAGTTGTATTTTAATAAATAATCTCTGTTTTACCGACCCTGTGTTCTGTCACTTTTACTTGTACTAATGGCATTGCACTATCTTTATTGTTTGCCAGTTTTCATTCACAAAAACAGTGCTTTTCAGAACCCATACTGCATATTTAACTGAGCAATTATGTCTGCTAGGGGTAAAACTTTATGTTCCCAAAGTTAAGAACTTGTGTTGAATTCACTGGGCAATGGTGGTTCATTAATTTCAGTATCCAGTGTTTATAACCGATAATGTTTACAATTAACTATTTTTGTAATAGTAATTTCTTAATCGATAACGTGTCGTAAATGCATTTGGAAATTTCTCATACTACGGTTAAGCGAATAGTTTCTCGTAAGAAGCAGAACCTCATTCTACGAAGTTCTCAATAAAACCAGATTGCGAAAAAATAACGCTGAATAATATGTACTCACAGAGTAAGTTAGGTTTATTATTGTTCTAAATTGCACTAATATTCTTATTTTGTAGAAGAACATGGTACCATTCCGATGTTAAACAACGAGGAACAGAAAAATCATCATCCTTTTAAGTAACAGCAGTTTAACTTGTAGACTACGTGAAATAGAATTAAATTCAAAACAGAATCTAACCGCAGAGCTTTGGTAAAAATTGAATAGGCGTCAATTTGTTTTTCTTGATGAAGCGTGGTTTTATCCAAAGGAAGTCCACAAAAGTCTTGGCAAGATGAAAGCACTCAAACTGTGAGGAAACCGGAAGGGTATGATGGAACCACGAGTAGGTCAATTTTCATTCTAATCGAGTAACAAACCGTGTTTTTTCACAATCATATATATTCAGTCGATTTTCATTTATTTTATAAAATTTAAATTAATACTTGCCTCAAAACTCCTAAAACATTGCATTTGCATTTGACACTGACAGTACAGAAGATCGTCACTGTCTAATTATTTGTTGAGAATAATTACAGAATATTCATTCTGTTACTAGTTATTGAATGTAAATACATACAAAACCCATAAGTAGCAAGTGTTTTTTAGAATAAATATTCTATTTCAAGGGCGAGAATTTTTTCGTTCTTTTATTAAAAATCATTTCGGAATTACTATATTCTACTAATGATCGTGCAGAAAATATTTATGGTTCTACATGCAGGAATAAAATACGGTTTTATTGATAATGCTCCATTGATGGTAAAATCATTAATATGGCGCCGCCAATGCTCGACGTTCCCTCAAAATAAGGGTCGCTAAAAACTTACAACAAAAAGTTTAGGTACTTCTATAAAGTTGTAATTAGTGAAAATAAACAATCAAGCTGAGTTTCTAACAAATTATTGCTACTACCTAGCCTTAAATGGTAAGGACAATAACAATTTTTTTTCTTCTAAATCACAAAATATTGATTACCATGGTGAATTAACTGCAGACTATTTAAGAAATGGCTTGTTGATAGTTTATTGTGCAATTTACAAGAACCATCATTGATAATAATGGATAATGTTCCATATTATTTGACACTAGTTGAAATGTTTCTTGACTTACCGCTATGGAATCACTCCACAACACTTAAGTTGTAATAAACGTATGTTTTCTAAATAACTTTATCAATTGTACTACTTAAAATCTACATAATATGAAAACTAATGTGGGTGCAATAATTTTACTGCAATGTCAATGGTTTTTGTAAAGTAAACTTCAATGATAATAAATAATAGTTTTGTTTCCATATTTTATCTCTTATCTCGCTTTTAGGGCCTAGAAGTGGCAGTTTGTATGTTTTGAAAGTTAGACTGTGACCATTGTGTGACATTTATACGATAGAATGGTTAGGTATAGTTTCTGATTTGACTTTAGTTTTTAATTGAAAGTATTTTTTCCTCCAATTGTGGTTTTATAATTTAATGTTGTTAACCTTCTAGGTGGAGGTGGGGTTGAAAATAACTGTCTCAAAACTGCATATATGGCCGACGTTTCGCCCAAACCTGTGAGGGCTTTATCGAGCTAAATGTAAATTAAACCGTGTAAGTCATAAAATTTAAAATGATCATCGAGGATTGATAATGTCACAAATATTAAAAATGAATAAAATTAATAATTAATGTGTAAGATATTATTCTAACATCATTAGAAGATATTCTACTTTTTCTACATACGGAAAAAGTAATGTTTAAATTAAAAAAATTATAGCTCAAAAACTGTTTAAGGCAGATGTAGGAATTTGTTCAAAATAACGTAAACATTCAGAAAATCAAAAATATACAGGGTGTCCCGTTTAAATTATCGAATTTATAACATGTTTTTTATATAACCGAAAGTGGCAAGATGATGCTAATATTTTCAATAAATATTTCACACTTCAAAACCTATAAATGTCAATTTTTCAATTTTTCAGCTATTAATAATTTTTTTAACACCGAATTCCGTTTTCAAGAATTAGTTTATCCGAAATTTACATTCGAAAGTTCAATGTAGCAGAGGTCAATTAGACAAATCAAAACAGAATTATTGTTTCAACAAAACTTGTATATTAATTAATGGTGAGACGAAAATTTTTAAAAACAACTGTTTTGGAAAATCAAACAAAAGAAGCGTCTCAATGACTAGCACAATATTGTCTTTGCTTTGCGAAATTTGATTAATCTACTTTAAAGAAACATAATAGTATTGGCTACAACATAAAGAAGTTGCATACAGAATAAGTAGAGAATATAAGAACTTGCTATTAATTATGACAAAATGAAGGATGTTTATGACGGAGAAGTGCATTATCTTCATAATTAAAAGGTGATAGATTAATACATACATTTTGCATAGATATAAGCGTTTACTCAAAATGTACCTATTTACAAGTTATAGAATAATTGACGAAACTCAGAATTCCCAATTAAAAGTGCCAAGTTTCTTTTGATTCTGTAACGTAATGATGTGCACTTGACTGTTCACTCGAGGTCAAACAGCTTTCTTAGAAGCGGTGTGACATAAAATTAGAAATCTGAAATAATTTATAAGATTTTGAGTGTTTGCTTTTGTTAGTTGATATAAAGTCAAGAACTGGAGAAAAATTTCAGGAAGTATGTTTGTTACATATTGCAATGGCAGTAAATTTTTATTTAGAAATTCATTTTTTAACAACAAAAATTCATATTTTATTATATTTAGTAATTTTCTATATTTCTAGAAACGCAGTTCAGTAAATTGGGGTAATTCATTTTTGTTAATTCCAGAATATTTGCACGAAGGCGTGTTTATTTATGTCATATGAAATATGAAACCGTTATTTGTAAGAAACAATCTAATAGAGTTTGTTGTTATTGGGGATATAATAGTTATTTATGCAATAAGCGTGTTTAAAAAAACACATTATACACACATGTTGTATAGTAGATTTTGTTACAAGCAAACATTTCACACGTTTTATCAATTGTTTTATGTATTGGTGCTGAAATGTTTGGATGACTGAAATTAGTTTTAAGTTAGCACCACAAATTGTATCGATAGACGCACTATCAGCATTTCTACCGTTTCTTAAACTGGAAAATCGTACCTAACCGACGACATTTAAAACCATAAAGCAAAAAACCCTTTTGTTCGATTATTATGATTGAAAAGGTAGGTGTAAAAAATACTTTCGCACCTGTTAAAGTCTCAAATTTACTTAATTATTGTTAGCGCTATTTTTCCCGCTACGTTTTATAAAAATATAGAGGGATATTTTATTTGAATTTTGGTATTGTATTTTGGACTTTAACAATTGAAGTAACAAAGTAAAATAAACGTTTATGTTAGCGAGTGTTTCATTATTTTCTAAAACTACCAGCGCATTAGTTCGACGATTTTAACAAAAAAAACAATTAGGCGCGAACATAATTATTGGTCACTTCGTCCGGATTTATTGAAATAATCCATCACAGCCATCAAAAGGGGTAACGTACAAGGAATTCGCAATTGCATCCTTTGTCGCTGAGAAACATCAGTCCGATGGTCTACCGTTCCTGCAAATTACTACTTTCGTAATACGTTCAGCCCGGTTATCCAAAAGACATTTACTCTGGTTACCACAGGAGCCACACAGATCGATCATCCTTCTACTAGAAGAATCGTCCAAGTAAGAATCCTTTTTCATTTCCTTAATTGATATTAAATACCTATTTGTTCTGCGTTATTTTAATGCATTGTTATCGTACAAAATTTCCAAGCGTTTATCAATTGAACACTCGCGTCGTCCAGATATTTCATGCATTCAACAGTTCAATTCAACTGCTATCAATGGCATTTGAAAATTTGTTTATTTCTTCGTTGTTAAAATTGATTTAAATTTTAATTACCATTCATTATAAATTTCTGCATTGCTTTACCACTATTCATCATGGTTAAAACAAATCTCCTTATCAAAATGAAAATTGACAGTGCTAATGACCTGTTGAACGAAGTAAAAAGAATTTTATATCGAATTTATCTCTGAATTAAGCGATTTTGATTTTTAAACTTTTGAAACGTATATTTCAGAACTATCTGACGCAAAGTCTAATTATGCCCAAAATTTTGATACATTAGAAAATTTAGAGTTCGATCTTTCTAATCTGTTATCTGCAAAACAATTTGTAACAGAAACTAGGATTACAATTGTAAAAGGTAAATTAATTTTGGAAAAATTCAGTTCGTTAAAAATCAAAATCCAATTTCAAAATCAATTTTTATCAATCGCTGCCTACATTGCAGTTACTTACATTTTCTGGAATAAACGATGAATATAAACAATTTATTGAAAATTTTCTTTCTATCGTAAACTCCGCCAATTTAACATCTGCGCAAAAATTTCATTATTTAAGAAATTCTTTAAAAGGTGAAGCATCCGATTTGTCTGCAATTGACGAAACTTCGAAATTGCATTAGATATCCTCAATTCAAGATATGATAGACTTAAAATTGTAATACAAGCGCACGTTAAAAATTTTTTTTATTTAAATAGCATTGCCAAATTATCTGCAAGTTTCTTACAAAAATTTGTAGATAGTTTAAATAGAAACTTAATGTGTTTACGGAATTTGAACGTCACCGATCACCAACTCGTATCTATATTAACAATGCATAATAATGATAAGAAATTAGATATCGAAACTCGAGAAAAATTAAAGTCACATAAACCTTCAGAAATTCATACAATTGATGAAATAATTCAATTCTTATAAGATCAGGCACAGTTTCTTATCGATAGCGATAGAGTCGAACAAAAATAAACTCACCAAGCAAATCAGTTTAGTTGTATCTTCGGAAAATCCCTTATGTTCCAAATCTAAAGTTGCGCTTGTAAAAACAATATCCATACCTCGATTAGAATTATGTGCTGCACATTTGCTTGCAAAGCTTATTAATTTAGTTTATCTTAATTGTAAACATTACATTCATATGGAAAAATACAGTAGCGTTGACGGATTCTACCGTTGTGTTGACATGGATACATTCTCACCCTTCAAAGTGGAAGACCTTCGTAGCGAATCGAGTTACCAAAATTCAAGAATTAGTACCTTTTGCTAAATGGTTTCATGTGAATGGAAATACAAATCCTGCAGATTTTATTTCGAAAGGACAAGCACCTTCGCAACTAGTAAAGAATAGTTTATGGTTTTCCGGTCCCAGTTGGTTAGAATTAAACATAGAGAGCTGGCGTATTCGTTCTTTTTCTCAATTCGATAACTCTACTCATGTCGATGAAAAGACAGTGTCTCTTGTGCTAGTTAAAGGTAAAGAATCTAATCTCTTTTTTACCTTAATTGAAAAATGCTCAAATTGGTTGAAATTACTTTGTACTACTGTTTATGTACTTCGATTTTGTAAAATTTTAAATAGTAATAGTCATATAGTTGCTTTTGATTTGCAGAAGGCGGAGGATTATTTAATTCTTTTAGTTCAACAACATCATTTTGCAGACATATTCAACTCGTTAGCAAAAAGGTAGAATGTTCATGGAACATACGTAAACTTAGACCTTTTTGCATAACAATTTGCTACGCGTAGGAGGTAGATTGTCTAACGCCAATTTAGAATTTAATCAGCAACATCCATTACTACTACCTAAAACGATGATTTTGTAAACCTGTTAATTGATTACGTACATGTTAAGAATTTTCATACAGGTCCTACCCTGGTTTTGTCATTATTAACACAAAATTACTGGATATTGGGGGAAGAAATTTAATTAGAAAACGTCTTCAATCTTGTAACGTATGTTTCAAATTTCGTCCAAAGTCCACGTTTCCTTTGATGGCGGATCTCCCTCCCCACCCTTTATTCACACAGGTACTGACTATGCTGGACCCCTACAGATTTCAATCAGTCGACGTAGAGGATTAAAAACGCAAAAGGCATATATATTAGCATTTTCGTCGTGCGTTTCCGGTCGCCTGTGTCGAAAAGTTTCTTTATTTTTTTTTTTATATATGCATGTTTATTTGCTTAGTTACAAAAGCCATACATCTTGAAGTCGCATCTGATCTAACAACCGACGCCTTTCTGTTAGCCCTTAAGAGATTTTTGAGTCGGCGCGGTCCTTGTGCTGTATTTTACTCAGATTGCGGTACAAACTACATTGGTGCAAAATCTCGTATAGACAATTTGTACAAACTATTAACTTCACCTGAATACAAAGAACTTTTTATTCTGAATTTTCCGAAAGAAAATGGCGCTTTAATCCCCCATCTAGTCCACACTTTGGTGTTATATGGGAATCGAACATCAAATCTGTTAAAACCCATCTTTATAAATCTATTGGTAGTCAGATACTTACTTTTGAAGAGTTGCAAACGCTTTTATGTTCGATAGAAATGAATCGTTTAGATAGATATCAACTAATTGATAAAATGATACAATCTTTTTGGCGCCGTTGGCATATTGAATATATATCGTCTCTTCAAACTAGAGAGAAATGGAATTTTAAATCTAAATCAGTTAGTCCTGGGCAAGTCGTTCTTGTAAAACAAAATAATGCTGAACCTTTTCAATGGCCTCTTGGAGTTATAGAGGAAGTATTTCCTGGTCATGATGGCGTGGTTCGCGTTGTTTCCGTACGAACCCGTCATGGAATATGGAAGAGACCTTAAAGGTTTGTCCTCTTCCTTTACAATAATTTATTATTATTTTCTAATTGATTGAGATTCGATTTTAGTTTGTTATATTTTCAATTAATGATAAAATGTTTCTTTTTGGTACGTAAATATACATGTCCTGAAAAAAAAACTTGTATATGGGGGGGCCGTACTATACATACATTTTCGTTGATTTTGATTAGCAAATACGTTAGTTTTATCATTTTCATGCACTCGCGGTATTATCATTTTCAATGGTATTAATATAGTTTCATACGTCCGAATAGTTAGTTCGACTGATTTATAGAAAAATTTTAAAATAGTTCAGTGACAAATAATTAGATGCAAAAGAAATCCATTTTCCCATCCTTACCTTCTGCATATGTGTGACGAATTACTGTTGGTAATCATTCATAAATCTTCTAAATGCCCCACTCTTCTTGACCTTTTAGTAGAACAGAGAATAACAAAAATTACGGAACTAAAACTCTGAAAAACTGTATGAACCATTCCAATCATGGAAGATAGTAGTGTACCTAAGATATTTAGCCATCACAGCAAGTACTTAACCCTTTCTTCCACCAGGATTTTCACCACCACCAAACGTGCATGTGTTTTCAAGATGGCGATACTGATTGCGTAATAATGCGTAATTTCTCGCCCCTGTGTGGAGTAGTGATGTTAAAAGACAGATATCTGATTTGTAATGATAAATTGAGAGGAGGGTGTAACTGAGCTTAGTTAATGTGGTCGACGGCTTGTCTTATATGTAAGATGACGGATAATTATGCCATCGCCGCACCCCTCATCGTCGTATGTAAGATGGTGGATGTTATTACGCAGTCAGTGGTTGTATGTGATCGTACTTATGATTGATGGTTCGCTTATCAATTACCGACCATAATAATAATAATAACTATAACTATCACCCTCTGCGCATCCACCGGTGCTATGATATCAATTATGTAATTGGATTTAATTATCGATAATGAATAATTAGAGAATGGTCCACAAACGATAGTACGCGTGTGAATACAGACGGGTTGAGGGAAACGGGTGTTATGGTTAATCAGGTTTTATTATGTTTAGTAAATGGTTACATTGGATGCGGGTACGTGCGATTTTTTAGTCGTGCGATGTCGTACGATGTCGGAAATAAAACAAACAAACTAATTTAAAGGTGTGCGGTTACGTTGAACTGCCGTTTTAGTCGGATGTTATCGTGCGATGTCGGCCGACTAAGCGAGAAGAACAAACGTGTTTGTTTTTCTCGGCGACATCGTACGATATTAACGATATAGAAGGCTGTCACCTGTGGCATTCAATAATAATTGAGAAGATTTATTTAAAATGGACTTAGAAAAGCTAATTTTATGTGTTCAATCGAGGAAGCCGTTGTGGGATCAAACATGTAAAGACTACCATAATAGAGTTATAGTAAAAAGGGATGGGAAGAGGTAGCAAAGGAAATGGAAGAAACAAGTAAGTAAATATTTTGCATATTTATATTTAGCTAGTAGGTAGAATACAAAATTTAATTAGCTTGAAAAATATACAATAATACATACATATTTTTACACAAATTTTCATTTTACTTGAAAAGGCACTGACCCTATAGGGCTGCTAAAATAATTTTTCAGATTTGTCTCACTTTAGCATATGCAGCTACAGTTGAACGATTATTGGCTCGTGTAATTCTATTATAATTGTTGTGTGAAACACACCTGATTACCTCAGGGTACATTTTAAAATTATTTTCGGTACATCTTTCCTTATCAATAATTATATTATGAAGAATACATGCGCATTTAACAATAATCTGCTGCTGTCTGGATGGCATTCTATGTCTTTTGAGGATCCTCCATTTGGAACATAGTATGCCAAATGCACATTCAACAATCCTCCTTGCTCAGGATAATCTATAATTATAAATCTCTTCTTGCTCACTGAGGTTACGACCAGAATAGGGTCTCATTAAATACACACCTTTAAAGGATAGGCTTCATCGCCCAAGAGCACATATGGAATGGTAATATCTGTATTTGGAATAGTTTGATCCTCTGGTAGGCAAAAAGTTTTATTTTGTAATCGTTCTTTTAAACTGCTGCCAGCAAAAATCCCTCCATCACTTTGTTTTCCATATGATCCGATATCAATTATACAAAAATCTACAATGCGCATCAGCAACTGCTTGTAGAACAATAGAATAATAAGATTTATAATTCCAATACATGGAACCGGAATTTGGTGGACAACGCAGCCTTATATGTTTTCTATCAATACATCCTATGCACTGTGGAAAATTCCATTTCTTAAAAAGTCTTCAGCTACAGTTTTGTGCACTGCTGATGTCGGAAATGGCATATGTTGTGTATTGAATTCTTCCCATATTATTTGGCATACTTCGTAAACGATATTTCTTATTGTTGAATGAGACATTCTAAATGAGAATGCAAGGCTTCTGAAAGACATCCCGGTCGATAAAAACCTAAAAATATATTTATTATCATTCTCACGTAACAATTAAACAGACATTATTGAATATACAGAGTGAGTCATGAAACGATTTGGTCCAGTTTTTGGTACTACTAGAGCATTTGATTAGCGATCTCAAAAGTTGAAATTCAGGACCGACATAATAACATTCAAATTTTATACACAATGCTCTATAGCAAATAATATGCAAAAAATACAAATACCTACATGACTCACCCTGTATAGTAGAAATTGAACACAAGATCATTTGGCTTATTTAATGACAAATGGGCCTACTTCAATTGATGTGTTTATAAAGATACATTAAGTGCAGACCATCAACTGCTAATATTCCGAGGGATGAAGGAAATGGAGGACAAAATGTGGAGGATAATGTAGATACCGATGAAAATAGTGGAGAAGTTGGCAATGAAAGTCAATTTGATAGAGATGAGACAACACAACAAGATGCAATAGAAAATAGTTCTGGTTTCAAACTCCTGCTAGAGAGAAAGTCGTAAGGAACACCGCAGTAACCTGCAACAGAAGAGAAAGAGTCTACAGATGTGTATGAGCGGCTTATCAACATAGAAAACAAAAATTGGAAGCGTATGCAGCAAAATGTCCTTTCAACGATAGTAATTATCATTTCTTAATGAGCTTATTGCCGCTTATGCAGGCTCTTCCATCTACGAGAAATATGCAAATGAGACTCAATATGCAACAACTTTTTCTTAACGATCAGTATCAGAATCCACCCCAAAACACTATTTCTACAAGCTTCTCCATGTGAAACGTATGCTTCAACATCTACTGCACAATCCTCGACACAATCACGAGTTTTAGTCCGCCAGCTGACTCTTTTACTAAACAAACAGACCTATCACCACACAATATCGGCTACGAAGACGCTTCCCAAGAGTCAGAAAATGCTGCTAGATATTTCCACAGTTTTCAATAAGGATGTGAATTATTATTTAAATAAATGATACTTACCTAAGTGTTACAGTTAATTTTTGTCCAGGATCAATACTTTTCCGAAAATTAGAATATGTTTCGAGTCGTTGGTGGATTCTATTTAGTATATAGTTGAATGTTGAAGGCAACATTCTAAAGTACTCATGAAACTTTGTGGCTGCTTGCTCAACTCCTTGAAAAGGGTTACGTACTCCCCTTCCTGGTCTCTCCTTAAGTACATATTATTAACCCAATATTTTCTTTTTTATTTAACACCATAAATTTCAAACAACTATTTTCAAGGAAATATAAATCCCTTCGTCATCCATTTTGAACTGAAACTTCGGATGCAACGCATCGCAAACAATGTAACCACTCAATCGTACGACAACCGGTCTTACGACATCGCACGACTAAAAATCGCACGTACCCGCATCCAATGTAACCATTCACTTAGACAAACAACTATATCCTTTTCTATCAGATTTGTTTATCTCTCACTGCTTGAAAGTCCGCAAAACACCATAAATTGTTTGACGTTTTGAGAAAAAATATATAACGGTTTAATAATTTATTTAAAAAAATTTACAAAAAAATTGTAAAAAATTAATTTGTACATCTAGGATTGATTGAAGCGGCTCCCCTTCAGCCTCTTCTGACAACTTCAATGCGGAAGAATCCTGCTTTAAAA